>JAIUSX010000186.1:0-600000 GCA_026573805.1 Hesperophylax magnus | reverse complement strand
CACGTTCCAGAGTGGAAGATATTCTCAGTATCGCCCTGGTGTAAGACCACCATTCAGAATTGAAACGTTGCTTGAAATGGCTTTAGCCGTGTTTGGTGACCAGATCTGAATAGCCAGGTACTTCCCCACCTTCCTCTTCCCCATCTCCCTCCCCTCCCCAATACCCTCAGCCTCACAACATACCCCAATTGGGGATGCCATAGTCTCACTGGCTCCAGACGGGAGCAGTTGGGACTCTTGTGCGGTATTACTGTAAAAAAAAAAAACTCTCAAATATTACCTTTGATTTAATTTGACAACTAATAATGTATAGACATATGTGTGTTGTCGAAGACTCTCTCGTAGAAGACTTAAAATTCTTTTGGAAATATGTTAAATCCCAAAAAGAAAATCAACTTATACACCGAGTATTGTGTCATTCGATTGTAAACTATCACAAAATCTACAGGAAACTGTTAATCTGTTTGCTGAGTTTTTTGGTGGTGTATATGTTAGTAAAAGTGTAGACAGTGAGTACTTTTGTTCTAATATGGTTGAGAACCTTGTTATATCTGACTGTACAGTAACTATAGATGACGTTATATCTAAGCTGACGAGTCTCGATTCCCGTAAATCTGCAGGACCCGATAAAGTTCCACCTAGATTCCTAGTTAATTGTATGCATTCATTGTCACATCCCATACATAAGATATTTATGAAGTCACTCTCATCAGGTGTGTTTCCTGTCCTTTGGAAGTTCAGTCATTTGACCCCTATTTTCAAAAAAGGAAATAAGAGCGAAGTAACAAATTATAGGCCAATATGCGTAATGTCTTCTTTACCCAAACTTTTCGAAAGCCTAGTACTAGAAAAGTTGATATCTCAATTTAAACGAGTAATCTCACCCCTTCAACATGGATTTATTAAAGGAAGATCAGAACGTCAGATTTAATATAATACACCAATGATATGGTTAATGCCTTAAACGCATCCATCGTATCAAACTGACTACATACATACCTACTGACTACAGCAGATTATTAGTTTTTGCAAAGGTTCTTATTCAATTAATGGCGCTAATCTTCTTCGAGTTTAACAGATTCGACATCTCGGTGTCTTATTCCACGAGAGTCTGCAGTTTAACTTACACATCGATAAAACTACAAGCGATGGGATGAGAATGCTCGGTTTTATTTTGAGAATGGGGGCAAAGTTTAAAAATGTGTTAACTTTAACCACTGGAGCGACAGAGAGAATAATGAAAAATAGCTTCACTTGCTCGCCACCTTTGAAAGTTAATTTGGAAAAATTTCCGACCACATTAAAAAAATCATTACTCCATATTTGTATATGTAAACATATAAAAAAAAATAAACTGCTATCTAGTCAATAAACTCACCTATATTTTATTAATTATTTTGTATTTGTATAATTGATAGAAAAATTATAAAAAAATCGTAAACTTTGTAAATGCGCGAATTTTGTGAACCTGTTAAATTTGAATGAACTAAATTATGATATTTTATACATTTACCACAAAGAAGTGGTACTACATTAGGAAGATACATTAACTGTTTACAATTAACAATAAGAATAACTGCCCTACTTGCTTTATTTAAATCATTTGATCGTTTTATACAGATAGCCTATTTCACGATGTCAAAATCAGAGTGCTGCTTTTTAAATAATTGTGACTGAGAACTGGAGATTTTTTATCCATGTTTTTGTGTTTCGTGATAGAACAAGAAACAAAAATTTAAAAAAATTCCATATCATAGCAATAAGCCTTGCCAATCTTTCAGGATATACTTTGTAATTTGATAAAATCCTGTGGAATTCTGCCATTTTGTTTAGGAAAATACGAGATGACAGCTAGTTTTTTGTATCGAAAATATGCTAAAAAAAACCCGTTTTTTTAATCAAAGGAGTTGAAAACACATTAATAATTGAATCACGATTACACTAATATATATTATGGCGTTAAAACGCAAAAAACACAATCACTTACGGCATTTTAAAAGATGTGTAAATATAACCGATTTCTCAAAACAGTTTCGCCTCGAAGGTAAAATTTTTGGAATAAACTGTCACATTTAAACCGCCAAATATTTCTTCCAGAAGCATCTATGGATAATCAGTGTTGCCATAGATGAAGCCAATTTTACCAGCTTTACAACGGAATAAATTATTGGCCAGGGACTGGTTTAAAGGTCAAAGATAGACTTCTATGAAAAACATCCACGAACGACCAAAGTGCCAGCTCAGGAACACTAATGTTATTACCGAAAACCAAATGGAAAACCAATGTTTTTGATTGGAAATCATATTTACATATCAGATTAGACATGTATATACAATATAATAATTATTTTTAACAGAAATATGCGATATCTTACCTTTAAAATAATGTTGAAATCCGAGAAATGTCAAACCGTTAAAAGCTGCAAAACACGCGTTTTTAATTCAAAATAACAGTAATATTATGTATTTCCAGTACGACATTTGTTCTATTCCTTATAAACAATATCTTCCTCAAGCGATATGCAAAATACGGGGCTATTTAGTTCGTAAAATCAAGAGAAATATTTTTTTTCCTTCGTGTTCCTCCAGAAGAACTCTGGTAAGGAAAGGGTTAAATAATATTATATTTAATTTTTACGAGTGGTACGTAATAAACGTCGAATAATTCGACATGCTCAATATTAGAAGAAAAAAAAAACGTCGAATTATTCGACATGTTCGCTCCAGTGGTTAAAACATCTATATTGCTCATTAGACCAAGTTAATTTTTTTTTTTTTTTTTTTTTTATTTTTTTTTTTTTTTTTTATTTATTTCATTCAAAAAACAGTTTTTACATAAAAAGCATACTCTGCACATCTCACTAGGGCATTCCTGTATCAAGATGTGCAGCTTTACAATAATATCATTTAAAAAATACATATATGTAAATTTAAAATAATAACATTAAATTAAATTTAAACCAAAAAAGAAAAGTTTATGACACGGACGTTTCGAGACCGGTAGACAAAAATAAACAAAATTTTAGTAACAAATGTATGAAAAAAAATAAAAACAAAGTCAACAAAAGAAGCATTATTAAGTAAGTTGGCAACAATAATATTCTTCTGTTAACTAAAGTACAAGGTACCTGTGCTGGCTTATCAGACACAAGCATAGGGTAACCATACTAACAATTACAACATGGATAGTATGAATAATAGATTATAAGAAAAAATAACTAAATAAAAAAAGGTAAATAATAACCGATAGGTAAGTAGATAATATTATAATAAAAAGTAAGTAAGTAAATAATTTAGCTAGACAATAATTAAAGTAAATATTAATACGATAATTAAGTAGATAATAATAATAATAAGTAACATAATAATAAATAACCAAAAGTTATTTTAGAAGTAAATAAGTACATGCGCAGTAAGTAAATAAGGATTGTATCGAAACAGAGCTTCCACAAGGAATTATGATATAAGCGACAACATGGGTGATCCAAAATCATCACTCTCAGCTAGTACGGAGATTTTGACCATTTTCTTGAATGAATTTAACGTACCTATAGTTTTTATATTTTCTCCAAGCATATTATATAGCAACGGAGCTTTATATGAAAAACTCCTTTGTCCGAAGGATGTTCTGGTATACACCGGCTGATACATTAAAGAAGAACCCATTCTAGTGCTGCGCATTTGTTGAGATCTTTTAGCAGTAATAGTGTTGTTGAAAAATTTACAGAGAGCCTGTATTATGTACAACTGCCTTATTGTCATAATTTTGCTTTCACTATATAATAACTTTGATGGATACATAAAATTTCTCTTATACATTATTTTTAAAATTAATTTTTGTGCAACATTCAAAGGCTCTAAGGTAGTCTTGTTACAAGAACCCCAACAGACAACATTATATGAAAGCATTGATTGAACAAGAGCATAATATACAGTTTTTAATGTAACTTTGTCCAATATGTTTCTTAGATTTTTGAAAATGTAGGCTAGCCTTCTTATTTTGTTTCTTAATATAGTAATGTGATTGTTCCATTTTAAATTTTTATCAATAATTAAACCCAGGTATTTGATGTTGTCTACTCTTTCCAAAGATTGACAGTTACACTCCTGCACACAACAATGTAATTTTAATGAACGTTCCAAAGATGGTTGATTTACAGAGGAAATGCTAAAAGTAATATATTTAGTTTTGTTCATGTTTAAGGTTAACAAGTTTTGATCAAGCCAATTTTTGACTGCCCTTAATCCTGCCTCGCACTTAGCATACGTTTCGTTCCATGTGTCAGCAGCAAACACCAAGACAGTGTCATCTGCAAATACAATTGAAGATCCAGAAAATTTCAGTTTACAGAGGTCGTTAATATATAACAAAAATAGAATTGGACCCAGAACACTACCTTGAGGAACACCATATACAATTGATCTATTTGAGCTAATGTGATCATTAATTATTACTCTCTGTGTTCTATTTTCAAGATATGATCTGAACCAATCTAAAGATTTATTAACAATACCCATTGAACTGAGTTTTTTTAAGAGTAAACCGTGGGATACGGTATCAAATGCCTTAGACAAGTCTAAAAAGACGGCCATTGCTTTATTGCCAGTATCAAGAGCTTCTACGACTGTGGTGATCATTTTTAATGCAGCATCACTTGTTCCCATGTTCTCTCGGAAGCCAAATTGATTATCTGAGAGAATTTCATATCTTTTTACATAAGACATCAACCTAATTTTAGCTAATTTCTCTATTATTTTTGATAACGTATTTAGCAAGGAGATAGGTCGATAGTTATTTACATCTTTGTTATCTCCTCCTTTAAATAAAGGAATAACTTTGGAATTTTTGCAATGATTAGGGAACAAGCCATTCTCAAAACTAACATTTACAATGTGTGTAATAGGTATTACTAGTTCAGAAGCATTTTGTTTGTAGACCATTGCACTAATATTGTCATTTCCACTCGAAAAACCTGATTTTAGCTCATTAATCACATTTAAAACTTCATTACAATTCGTTGGTTTGAATTCAAAGCAGGCATTTTGCATAGATTGTGTTGGATTATAATTTTTTACTAAAGATTCTTCACCGGTGTTATTTGCACTACACAAAATATTAGCAAAATTTTGACCTATATCACTAAAAAAATTATTCACATGGTTAGTAATGACTGTTGGATTATCATTTATGGATACAATGTTATTATTTACTTTCAGTTTATTTATGGGCACTGATTCCTTTTGCAAATCCAATGCTTGTTTTATTATTTTCCATTCTTGCTTTATGTTTCCTTTTACCTCGTGAAGCTTCCCTTTATAATATGTTTGTTTGATCGTTTTTATAATTTTAGAACACCAATTTCTGTATCTTTTATAATGTGCAAACAGTTCGATATTATTTGGTTCTTTACGACAACTCTTGTGTAATTTGTCACGTTTAATGAGGCAGTTAACAATTCCAGAAGTTATCCACGGTTTCAAGTGCTTTTTATTACAATGGATTCTCTTAGTATATGAGCAATTTCCAATATGTAATTTTAGACGTCTTATGAAATTATCAGCTGCAGTATTGACATCACTGGTGGATAAGACTGTATCCCATGTTTCCTGTTTCAGTGTCGAATTTAGTAGGTCATTATCCACAGTTAGTCTAAGCTTAACGTCTATTTTTTTTGATTTTGTTACTCTGGATTTAGGATATTTCAATAATGTAGCAAAATGGTCTGTAATACTGGTCCTGAATACAGCACTCTGAGGATCGTCTTTTGACTTAACCATAATGTGATCAATACAACTCTCAGTACTTGATGTTACTCTAGTCGGTGAAATAATAAATGGTTTTAGACCGTGGTAAATCAAAAGTGAAAGATATTGTTCACTTTTTATGTTGTTCATATCCAGAATATTTATATTTATATCACCACATAAAATCACTTCATGGTTATGTGTTGATACAGAACGTAGTAAGTCATTTAGGTGGTCAAGAAAGGTATCAATGTGTGCTTGAGAAGGAGATCTATAAACTGCTAAAACACATACATTATAAGGTAGTTGTAATTTAAGACAGTTGGCATGTGGAATAGTTATTTCTTCAACAGAAACTATGACATCATTCCGAGTGTAAACGACAACTCCATCATTTTGTAAATAATTTATTTTGGTGCTATGTGATGAATATCCAGTAATACTTGGGATATAGATTGAATCTTTCAACCAAGCCTCACTAAAAACGATAATGCCAAATCTATGTTGTATTGCGTCGAGAACAGCTATAGTATCATTGAATTTTTTTTTTATGCATCTTATATTCATACAATATATAGTGAGAGCAGAATGGTTAAGAAATTCATTACATACTGATGGGTCATCTATGTTGATATTGATTTCCTTGTCGTCATTTAGTTCTTCATCGAATATAGAATCCATATTAATACTTTTTTATACATGTTGCTGTTGGTGGTGTGACTCATAAAACAAAAGCAAATAATATGCGATGTAATTAATAATAATAAGAAGAATAATAATGGGTGTATAATAATTTGAGCCTGTGAAAACTTGTCGAAAATGTAGGTATATCCCGTGAAGGTACAAACGAAGGAAATTATGTTTACATAATTATCAATCTTAAAGTATATATTTATAATAAAGTGAATAATAGCAATAAAAGTGGTTATAGAGTGGTAGTAGATCTTTTGGTGGTAATAGATTGGTAAGATAAATAAGTTAGCATCAAGAACGCAACTAAAATGACAAATACATTCAATAACATTAGAAATACACAGAATGTGACTAAAATAGTGCGCAGGTATTTGCAATGATTTTATGATATTAACAAAACAACAATTATTAAATGATATTAACAAAAAAATATAGCTCAGAGCATGGAGCGTACTTAAGTTGTAAAGATGTTGCAAAGAATATGTTGACATAAAATAAATACATACAAAAACATTTGAAATACACAGCGATGTGGCCAAAATAGTGCGTAGGTATTTGCAATGAAAATTTTTTTTTCTGGTATATGCACAGTTGTTATTTGTATGTTATTACCTAATGACAAATTATATGTGATAACAACAGCTAAGGGTGGTAGGTAAATATAGAATACATCACATTGCTTATTCATTATCCTATTGAAAATTATGAAATGAGTCTTAAATGAACAAGTAATGAATTTCATAATTACCGACTTATTAATCTTAATCAGAGCACGGTGAGTACTCAATCTGTAAATATGTAGGTGCGACGGGTGTGTTGCAATAGAAAAAGAAGTTACAATTACTTGCGAACTATTCCAGAATCTGACCATAAAAGGAATATAGATATATTCATTTATTTTTTTCCCAGATTTATATAGATTTACTAGAAGTATGAGGTTACATGAGATCTTACTGATTGTGATAAAAATAAATGAGTATATAAATATTCTATAACAATATATTACAATATGAGAACATGAAATGATATCTTCATTAACAGCCATAATGACAGAGTGAAATAGAAGTCAGATAGATTGACGTTTTAAACGTTGCAGGTCATTGGCATTATTTATTGTTATGATTTTTGAGCTGTCAATTTTCTTCAGTAAGATACGTCCTGAAGATGTCCATGCATATTTAAAATTGTTTTCTCTGGCGAATCGTTTAGTTTGTCCTAGGAGGAATTTTGCTTTTTGTGTTAAGTGATCCGATACATATATTCGTTGGGCATCTTGCGATACTCCTAGATCATATGTATTTAATTTATTTGTGCTGGGAGTTGTGGCCTTTGTGTATGTTTTTATTTTGCATAAGAAATTATCTCGATCTAGTGTGTTATTAAAGGTCGCAATGATTGATCTGGGATTTTTTTCAGCAATTTTAGGCCCCATTCTATAGATTATTTTTATTGCCGAGTTCATATTTCCTGAAGAGTCCTCAAAGTTGATAATTTTTGTTATTTTATTGAGAATTTCTAAATAGTTATTAGAGATGGATTCTGGAATGCCTCTTATTTCAATATTACATATTTGAGACATATATTCTAGTCTGTCGATTTTGACGTCTTGTTGTGAGATTGTATTAATTAAAATGTTGTTTTGGTTTTTTAATTCGATTAGATCAGCATTATCTTTAACCTGTAATTTTTCCATAGAAGTCACACGCTTTTTTAGATCTTCCTGTTGATCCGCCATGAATTGGAATGACTTTAGTAGATCATTGTTTTGTTTTAATATTTCTTCATATTTTTGATCATGGATGCTTAGTTTCTTATCTACAAAAGAAATCATTGTTGTTTTAAATTTTTCAAGTTCCTTCAAGAATATTTCCAATGTTAACGGCTGATTAGAGCCATCTGTGAATGATGATGCTAGATTTTCACTGGTTATTGTAGGTGTGGTTGTAAGCTTCGCTGTTTGTGCAATTCGTTTTTGATTTTTGGCAATAGGTGTCAGGTCTTGATTGAGTTCATTCATGTTATTATCGATAAGTTTCTGTTTAGATGATTTTGGAATTTTAATGCACTTCTTACATTTCCATTGTTGTGATTGAGATTGTTTTTTTGCACCTCGGCGAGAAGTTTCCGCTATATCCGCACACAAAATGTGATATCCATCTTCACATACAGAACATGCTATAAAGTCGGCCGGAACTTCAATGTTTTTTTCGCATGCAGTACATTGAGTATTCATTCTAAATTCGCTGAGCGTGAAATTCACACTAAAAGAGCACTATTGAATAATTGTTTCCTTTAAGGATGGATAACTTTGCTACACTTGAGATCTTCACTCTTTAATGTTCAAGAACTATGGCACCGATTTTTGAGTTTATGACACAAGCTCTCGAGGAAAAACAAAAAACTCTTTTTGATGCAAAAAACACACTTTTTGTGAAAAGAAATACACTGGACAGTGCGCAATCTTCGATTTAGATGAATTGACCACTTTTTAGCTATTTTCTATTGTTGATTTTGTTAATTTTTTTGATAATTTGAAGGAGATACAGAAAAACGTCAATACTAGACTTGACAGTGTTGCCATTACGATAATTAGAATACAATTCAACAGTATGGTCACCGTACTACAAAGTCCATTCTCATGCCTTACAAAGGAATAAAATAAATTCTTTCGGTACATCAATTTTTAAATAAATATTTCCATCGAATTTATAAATTACAATAACTTACGCACCCAAACCAGACTTCTAGATAGAAGACTTCTAACTTATATATTGTTTTTATTCAAAATTATCAAATCTCTAATTGAAAGCCCTGAATTATTGGAATTAATTTCTATGAATGTACCTGCCAGACAAACTCAAAGCAGACACTTTAAAATATAACAATAACCTCAATACTAACTACTCTTTTTATTCACTAATTCTAAGAATACATCACCGCGCAAACAAACACTGTGAACTTATTGATGTATTTAGTGTTAATAATTTTTGAGTTTCAAAAGGCAACTAATTTCAGACCTGTTTGCTAGTTATCAACTTGTATTATTTATTAGCTTTAAATATGAATGCAACAATATAAATAAAAATTACTAGACATGCATTTTTGTTAAATTCAAAATAATCAGTTACATTATCAAAAACTGACTTACCAAACACAGGCAATTCTGTCGACTGACCAGTCCAAGGCAGTCCAAGGCAAGATGTGCTGGGCACAGCGGTATCTGAAACATATACAATATTTTGTTAACATTTCCTCTCGGAATTCCAAATTAAACCAACATGATTGTGCCATTATATATCACATAACTTTCTACTAACCATCAGGCGATTCGCAAATAGTGCGATCGCTGTCGTTGCTGAAAATCATTTCGACATTTGTCACCAAGTCCAGCACGCTGTCGATTGGATGATGCTCCTGGGAAGCACTTGGTGACAGTCTGCCCCCTCCCGTCTTGAGCCTGCTCATCTTTTCTCCACGAAGCTGTAACTTCCTTTTTGTTTTTAGGTTGTCCCAACATTTCTTGAGCTGCGCTTGAGATCGCTAAAAAGGAATTCAATACGGTATTATAATCTAGTATAGGTACTATTACGGAGTGGGAATAACAGAAAATTATGATGGATATATGAATGTGGATGAAACGACGTGATGGTTGGTTGGTATTATAATTACAAACGATAAATACCTTTAGATTTGTGGCGTCGAATTATCCAGATTAAATAATTAATAATAAACTGCTACTTGCTAATTAGGTACCTACTTGCTACTTGCTCGTTAAATCGTAAACAAAGTAATCTACGTACTCTATCTACTCGCGACAATACTATGACGCTATCAGTCTTACACATTACGAGAACTCGCCAGAAGGAACGAGTCTGCCGCCTAGGCATAATTGCCAAGCCGTCGAAAGTTCGCGAATGATCCAGATCGAGCGAGTGTCTTCAATTTAGTTGCCATCTATCTACCCACTGCTACCGTCGGCCGTCAAGTATAAATAAGCCCGACGCAGCGAGTCAGTCAGTCAGTCATCAGTTACCGTTCAGCCGTCAGCCTACAAGGAAGGATCAACGAGTGATCACTCGCGCTCTTCTTACTAGCGCGGTGGACAACACGTACCCGGCTTCGCCCCTATCATTATGGACTCCATCGGGACATCATCTTAGCGCCTCGGCCGTGTCCATGGCCAGCGCTACATCGGATTACAAGCGCCCTGGTTCCAGCGTCTCTGACCAGCGCTTCTTCCACGCAACCATGACCACCACGAGGACACGCAGCATCCTCACTGGTCACGCCGTTCCCGTTCAACTGCCCACAAGGTCTGCCGCACCTTCGGCCTTCTCGTCAGCACTGGAGTGCCTGAAGACCTACGTTCTTCGCCAGTGCCTGACCTATATCGAGTCCCGGTCATCAGCGCCCGGCGTCGACTCACTGACCCGCGCTTGACCAGCACATCATCAGCCAGCAACCGGAGTCTACAACATCTGTCCTTCATCATCTCCTTGTCACGGCTACTGACTCACCAATAAAACACATGTGACCTTCACAACCTTCTTTCATTTCGTGCCTCACCATCGATCCCCAAAGATTGTCGGCGATCGAGTTAAATTCATCCGTCACCTTGTCCCAAGCATTTTTCTTATCTCCGAGCTGCTGGTGATTTGTGGCAATGGAAGAAATGGCTGGATATTTGCATATCAAATCAACCAAACATTTCTTCTCATTGGGTGTGACCACAATACGCGAAGTCATTTTTAAAAAAAACTCACAAAACACGAAACAACGAACTTATGGAGTCTGACAGCGGGTTGATAATATGCAACTTGGCGTAGACATGTAAATCCATAGAGAATAGCATAGATAAACGTACAACTTGTCACAAAACGGGGAGTGTTGTGATAATTATAGCGCAACATCTACAAATTTCGGATGACGTCCCAACTTTATTTCGGCGTAGACATAAGGTACACACCTTGATGAAGGAAGTTCCAAGTGTGGACTCTGAATTGAAGCGTTAAAGGTAAGGTTGGTCGATTCTTTCCCTTGAGTAAGGAATACACTTGAGTAAGGCAACCTTGAAGGATCGATTCTGAATACGGGTGTAAGTAGACGCCCCCAAAGTTGGACAAAATACGACAATCAGATAAGCAATTTTTAAATAATTATTATCGTTGACATATGACCGAAATTCTTAATATATTTTAGCCTTTTTTAATACATAACCGATTCATATTTAATAATATGTACACTAAAAAAAAAAATTCCAGAGGTACTCATTTTACATCGTTTATTTAAGTGATGCGTTAACGCAACGTCAGCGAAATACGTGGGTAAAAACTTTAGAATTATTTTATTCATAATAATCAGCAACAATCGCTATTATTGTGTTTTTTCTTTTGAATAAGATAAATCCAAAGGACTTTTTTACCGCTGCCGACTTTATCGCAGAAAATTGGAATATCGACGATGAAGATGACAAAGAAGATATTCCAGATGTGGTGGTTTTTATTTATTTATTTATTATTTTATTTACGCCCTAATGGGCTTTTACATGAAAATATACATTTACATTGATTACAATAATTGAACATAAGAAGATAAATGGAGTTAATTGTAAGAAAGCAACACATATAATAAAATTTTGTGCAAATTAGCAAAACACTAATAAGATGGATTCAATATAAAATATACCCAAGCATGAAATAGTAAGTAAAAGAAAGTTCAACATAAAAAGTAAGTAAGTGGGTGTGTTTAAACCCAGTATTAATTGTGTGTTTAACAAATCGATAAACCAATATAAATTAGAGTGTAACTTACTCGTGAGGTAAGGAACATTATAACAGAGATTTAAAAAAAAAAAAAATAACAAAATAAGAGTTGCACCTGTAAAAAGCAAAAACTAATAGAATTTAGCAATATCGACATGAATAAGAAATAATAAGATCTGAGATGGAACATAGTGTTATGTATAAAAAGTAGTTAGTAGGTATAAGCATACAATTATAAGTGTATAGTAGAGCAAATAAAAAACAAACAAATATGGATATAATTTACTTGAAAGGATTCGAATGGGAGAAGATGTAATAAAATTATTAAAGCTATAAAAGTTAATTATTAGCCGATAGAATCGAAATAAGATGCCTTTTAAAGCTCACAGAATTGTCAAAACCAAATATATCTATAAGTTCACAGTATTTATTCGCAAGGTTGTGAATTCTAGGAATTGGTGAAAAAATAGAATAATTAGTGTTGAGGTACTTGTTAAATTTAAAAGTATCTTTACTGCGAGTTTGCCTAGCAGGAACATTAATGCAAATAAGTTCCAACAAATTAGGGCTGTCAATTAAAGATTTAATAATTTTGAATAAAAATAGCAAATCAATTAACACTCTTCTATCAGATAATTTAAGAAGTTTAGTTTCAGCAAGCAAGTTATTGTAATTTATAAATTCGATTGGAATTTTCATTTTAAAATTAATGTACCGAAGGAATTTATTTTGTACCTTTTCTAATGATTGAGAATGGACCTTGTAGTACGGTGACCATACGGTGGAATTGTATTCTAATTTGCTTCGTACTAACGAGCAATACAGATGTTTTAATGTTGACATACTTTTAAAATTTGCTCCCATTCTCAAAATAAAACCTAGTATTCTCATCGCATCGCTTGTTATTTCATCGATGTGTTCGTTAAACTGTAGACTCTCGTGGAATATAACACCAAGATCACGAATCTGTGATACACGAAGAAGATTAGCACCATTCATAAAATAGGAAAAATTAAGTGGATTTTTGCCTTTGTAAAAACTGATAATCTGGCATTTACCTAAATTTAGTTGCAAATCATTGACAGAACACCACGCACATAGTTTATTAAGGTTCAACTGCAAAATTGCGCGATCGTCATCGTCTTTGATTATTCTGTATATCTTCAGATCGTCGGCAAATAACAGGACTTTAACATTAGTAAAAATATTAACAATATCATTGATAAACAAACAAAATAATATTGGGCCCAAGTGAGATCCCTGTGGTACTCCGCTCGAGGCAGCAAATGTATAAAAAGTAAACGAATCTATCTTGACTGCTAAGTACCTTCCTAATAGATAACTCTTAAACCATTCCAACATACTCCCTCTTATTCCCAACAATTTTAGTTTACGTAATAATATTTTGTGGTTTACTTTATCAAATGCCTTACTGAAGTCAGTATATATGGAATCAGTTTGATGTGATGCATTAAGGGCATTAACAATATCATTCGTGTACAATATCAAATTGGTAAGAGTAGATCTACCTTTAATGAATCCATGTTGAAGGGGAGAGATGGTTCGATTGATTCGGGATATCAACTTATCTAGTACTAGGCTTTCAAAAAGTTTGGGTAAAGTAGACATTATACATATTGGCCTATAATTTGTTACTTCGCTCTTATTACCTTTTTTGAAAATGGGCGTTAAAAGACTAAACTTCCAAAGGTCCGGGAATACACCTGATGAGAGTGACTTTGTAAATAACTTATGAATAGGATATGACAATGTATGCATACAATTTACTAAAAACCTGGGCGAAACATTATCAGGTCCTGCGGATTTTCGGGAATCAAGACTCTTCAGCTTAGATATAATATCGTCTATGGTTACATTACAGTCAGATATATCAAGAGTTTCAACCAAATCAAAGCACGAAATATTGCTGTCTTCACTTGCATTAATCTAAACGCCGCTAAAAAAATCAGCAAAAAGATTAACAGTTTCCTGAAGATTTTGGGATAATTTAGAATCGAATGACACACTACTAGGTATGTAAGTACCATTTTCTTTTTGGGATTTAACATATTTCCAAAAGAAATTTGAGTCGTCCATGATAGAGCCTTCGACATCACTAATGTAATTTTTGTAACATTTTGCGGAGAGCTTATTGCACTCTGCCCTCAATTTTTGAAACGCAGTATAATCGATGGCCAGGCGACTTTGTTTGAATCTCTTATGAGATAATTTTTTAAGGTAAATTAAGTCTATCAGGTCTTTAGAGAACCATTTTGGGTATAGAGTTTCTCTGTAAGTCGTTAAAGGAACAAATTGTTCAATTGCAGAATTAACGATGAAGTAAAATTTTTTAAGGTGTACATTAATATCATCGTCGCTATCAAAGAATGACCAGTCAGTCTGTTTAAGGAAATTTGAAATTTTAACATAGTCAGCTTTTTTGAAATTTCGAGTTTCTACTACCTTTTTTACGATAGGAATTGGTTTAAGATTAGACATGCATATTTCTAGTGGTGGATGGTAAACATCGACAGGTAATAGAATTTCGGTACTTCTCACAACACAGATGTCAGACACATTTGACAGTGCCAAATCCAACGTACGACCTCCTATATTATGAACATTATTACACTGTGTTAGACCTAAGAACAGTGCCATATCTCTAATAACACGGATATTAACATTAGAACAAGAATTGACAGAATTCATATTACACCAATCATAATGTGGCAGATTGTAATCACCAACTAGAAGTAGTTTAGTATTAGGATATTTAGCACAAATTGATTCAACCTCGTCGCAGTGATTGCTGTAGCTTTGGACATCAGAATTCGGAGGTAAGTATGCACATCCCACTATTATTTTACCTCTAGAAGTGTTCACATTGACAAATAGTTGCTCGATGGATGTGTTTTTTGTGGATATTTTTGAAGAATTGAGATTTTTTGAGATAGCAATGGCTACACCACCTCCTCTCGTTTTGGCACTTGTTTTAGAATTCCTATCCATACGGTAGATGTTGAAATTAGGGAAGCCTAATTCGGCAGAATTGATTCCTGAGTCGAGCCATGTTTCGGTTAAAATGAAGATATCACTGCTGATAGTTGCCGCCGAAGTCAGCAACATGGGAAGTTTAGTGCGGATCCCTCTCACATTTTGGTAGTAGCATTTTATTTTTTGTTGTTTCAGTTTTTTGGCGCACATTCAATAATTTTAGGTACAGAGTTCACATATTTGATAGTTATATTGGTTTCACCGTTGTTCTTCCTCGTCTCGAGTTGTTGGCGTAAATCTAGAAGTTGAGTCCTCTGCAATGGTGTTTGGTCGTTACTGGCCTTTATACCGTTTTTCAGTTTTGCGTTCCTGGTCAAAACCTCACGAGCCGAGACAGAGTCATTGAATTCGACCTTAATCGGTCTAATTTTGTTGGACTTTTTTACACCAAGTCTGTACGACTTAACCACACTCGGTATTAATTCATTATTTATATCACTAATCGCTGAAACTACTTTATCGCTGTCCATTTTAATAATTGTTGTTGTTGATTCTGAAATACTTTCGGGAACATTAAATAAAATAATGTTCTTTGACCGGGTTTTTCTTTCCTCGGCCTCTGCGAGCAAATCATTTATTGAAGATGAAGTATTTGTCGGGTTAGTAACAATAGACTGAGTATCCGTTACACTTTTTAATGTTGACAATTCTCCTTCCAACATTCCCATACGAACAGCCATCAATCCTGTGGTTCCTAACAGATCCGTTGTTATCGGGGTAATTTTACCCATTTGCTCCTTCGTAAATTTGTTGCCGGGGTCATTAATAATTTTTATCAGCGAACAGAGTAGATCCTTGGCCTTGGTCATATAGTTAAGAGAGTTCTCGTTTAAATCCATATTAAAATTTATTTAAAAAGAGTTAAAAATATGTTAACTTTATTCGTAATTAGTTTATACACAAACGCCTGTTTCCCGCAAACTGTTTAGCACTATTCAAAAGTGACGACACTTTCGACCAATGGCGATAGTAATGACGGACTGATAATGCGCCTGCGCGTTTGGTATGTTTACCAGTTGAAAATTGTTATTTTAATATTTTTAAAACACAGCACTGCACAGCACACACGATAATTTAAAAATCTAACTGATTGAATATTTCGAAGATGAAGTGATTTAACTACTTCGACACTTTATGTTGTGTTTACTTGCAATTTTCTAATGTTTTGGAAGTTTTAATGTGGAGCGTATTCACTATCTGTGTAATCAATGACGGTATATTTATGAAAATTGCCCCCTAAAGCCGCCGAAGTTACTGATAAAGAGGATTTTGATGACAATGAATTACACGAATACGCTGCATTTAGCCATACGCTCGGGGATACGGCAGGAACTTTGGAAGTCCACTCCAAGGGGCTGATGAGTGAACCTTCAACAACTCCATCCCAACCCCAACCATCAACATCTTCGTCGTCAGTGCCAAGGGAAATGCGTTGGAAGTAATCAAAACCTAGTTATTCGCGAGTGCCAAATAACGTTGAGAACAGAAGAGTTGAATATGTGAAAAAAAATTTGTGGGTAAATCTTATACCGAGTTCTTTGAACTATTTTTTTTTATGGTGATCTCATTAACTTAATTGTACAACAATCAGCCATCGTTCTCTCCGTACTCGAATGATCGGCATCCTGGTGATGATGGCTCACCAGGAGTCGTGTATAGGCGTGATCACCGTCCACTATAATGGGTGTCCACACTTCTTGGGGCACTTTACTGAGGGCTCGTAAACGTGAGTCCATCCTCAGTAGGCCGTCGGGTCCAAGGAAGGGGTTCAATGCTTTGAGCCGACTGTCACTTGGTAATGTAGCTCCTTTCTGGAGCTTATTTATCTCGATATCAAATATTTCATCTTGACATATATTCACCCATCGGGCCTCTTCTTCTTATCTCATCGTTTCTTATATGTTTATCAGGTTGTTCATGGGTTTGGCCACCACACCTTTTGATAAAACGATGAACCCAGCCGGTAGTCCGGGTTGGGCGACGCCATGACGAAAATCGTTTGATTTCGGGCAGTGTCTATACCATAATTGTAGTGAGACCAACGTGTTGGGGCCTTATTTCTGATTTTATTCATTAAAAAACAAAATAAACACACCATTGACTATAAATAACATAAATAAAATTTACAGGATTTTTATTGTACACTGATATCGATTCTACCGACCAACTTTATAAAGTTAGACCATGACCACCTTGTTAAATAACATTTTTAAACAGCTCTGAATTATACGGCATGCGCTGTTAATAGACGAACCAATGATCCCTTATAGAGGAAAGCATTCGTGTAAAATGTATATTCATGGCAAGCCTATCAAATTTAGATATAAGTAGGGATGGCAAAATTTATCATTAATTTTCAGATTTTTTAGCATTAACAATTGGAAATTTAGCGTTTTATAGCATTTTGAGGCATAATTTAGCGTTTTGTAGCAAAATAGAAAAAAATGTATTTCCTGAATGTTTTTAGCGCATATTTTAAGTGTTTTTGGTAAAATATATGTTTAACCTTCATTTGCAAGTATTTCCATGTGAAAGATTATAAATAATTAATTTTAATATTAAATTAATAAGGAAGGAAACTCTAAGTACGGGTCGAACACAAACACAACAAATGCAGATTGCGATTAACATCAATAGGCGTCATTTATTTCGCACAATTTGTGTAATGTCAAAATGCAATTTTAGCCTACAGTACAAAAATATTAAATTTTCGCCTATTTCGCTAAATAGAATAATTTAGCTGAAATACGGCCAAAATCACGTTTTTCGCGTTAATTCGCGAAATAGAAATCACTGGAAACACTTTCAAATGCCTTGAAACGCAAAGAAAACTTATAAATGCCCTATTTTCGAACCATAAATATTTTTTCGCTTTTTTAGTTAAAACGAAATTTTGCCATCTCTAGATATAAGTCTTGGAGTAATCGTAGATTTGCGACAGCATCGAGGTCAAGTAAAACAGGGAGAAGTTATTTTTAAAATAAAGGAGAAAATAGAAATAGATGTCGTATATATCATTCACAAACATATTATATGTGTTCAGAGTGTATAGTGGCATTGCACCATAAATGTAACAAAATTTACAATACCGGAAAATAATGTTTATTGTAATATTTGTGTATGCTAATTTCTTATTATGTCTTTTGGAAAGGTGCACTTTCTTACTTATTCCTACAATATCTTAAATTTTAGTTACGGTTAGTAATATGATTTATAAATTAATACAAAGAAATCCACTTTAAAAAAAACTTATTTTGTTTCATACATTTACTTTTTACCCCCCTATTTCGGTGACGTTGCGAAAACGCAACATCTCATATTTTTGTAAGTATAAGATTAAGTATTGACATTTTTTTAATTTTTTTATTTTCTCAATTAGTTTATACGCAACATATCCAAATTTCATCAAAATCTGACCACGGGAAGTGAAAGCGGCGAAATATGGGTTAAATGTATTGAATGTGTTGGTTGAACTTTATTTTGTTGTCATAACTTTGTACTTAGCAATATTCAGTTCCATTTTGTTGACAACGCACCAAGCACGTAAAGCGATAAGTCCTTTTTTTAAGAGTTCACAATCTTCCATAGATTTAATTGCTTTATATAACTTCCTTCACATTGAATTCTACGAAAAAGTGTTCAATGGGAAAAAACGGAGGTTTTTGTTAGTATTATTGCTATGATTATGAGTTTTGAATTTTATGGGGGTGGGTTTGTAAGCTGCTCCCCAACTGATAATATCATATTGTAGAATAGACTCTACGTATGTTCAATATATTGAGTAAAAGTTTTTCTTTGACAAGAAATTTAAAATTCATATGATATAATTTCCTAATGTTCATTTTTGTATGACAGATCTGATCTTTCCAATAGAGGTTTTTATTAATTATTGTTCCTAAGTATTTTATTTTATTCGCTGTTTTCAGAAATGAATATTTAGGTCAAAAGAAAAACGGGTAAACATGAATAGTTGCAATCGAAACATTTATATATTCTTTTCATATTAAATCACCACACTTGGCGGCTGCCCGTTTCATGGTGACCAATGGAACAAAGTTATTTTGTATAAAGTCTAGTGTAAACATATGAATTAAATATAAACGGAAATTGGACCTAAATGGAAAGTAGAAAAAGACATGCGTAAAGATAGATTACACACACATATCTATATTTATATATACACACACATATATATATATATATATATATATATATATATATATATATATATATATATATATATAATATATAAACGTATAAATGTTTGTATAAATATATTTATATATTATATAAATATAGAAATACATTCACAAGTATATTTCAAACATGTGTGTTCGAATCTAATACAGCGGACTCATAAAAACTAGACAAAAACATACGAAACGCGACAGTGTCAACAACCCTCCCACACTCAAACAGATGTGCCCGAATACGTATGCATGAAAATATATATAAACACAAACACACAGAAACACATTCATACATACATATATGCGGTTGTATATGAGTATTTGGGGATCGATGGTGAGGCACGAAATGAAAGAAGGTTGTGAAGGTCACATGTGTTTATTGGTGAGTCAGTTGCCGTGACGAGGAGATGATGTAGGACAGAAGAATACACCGGATGCTGACTGATGATGTGCTGGTCAAGCGCGGGTCAGTGAGTCGACGCCGGGCGCTTGTGACCGGGACTCGATGGAGGTCAGGCACTGGTGAAGAACGTAGGTCCTCAGGCACTCCAGTGCTGACGAGGCGGCCGAAGGTGCGGCGGACCTTGTGGGCAGTTGAACGGGAACGGCGTGACCAGTGAGGATGCTGCGTGTCCTCGTGGTGGTCATGGTAGCGTGGAAGAAGCGCTGGTCAGAGACGCTGGAACCAGGGCGCTTGTAATCCGAGTAGCGCTGGCCGCGGACGTGGCCGAGGCGCTATGATGATGTCCCGATAGAGTCCATGATGATAGGGGCGAAGCCGGGTACGTGTCCCTCGCGCTAGTAAGAAGAACGCGGGTGATCACTCGTTGAAACTTTGCAGACTGGCGGAAAAATTATGACTGACTGACTGGCTCGCTGCGTCGGGCTTATTTATACTACTCGGCCGACGGCGGCAGTAGGTAGATGGATGGCAACTAAATCGAAGACACTCGCTCGATCTGGATCATTCGCGAACTTTCGACGGCTTGGCAATTATGCCTAGGCCGTAGGCTCGAACCTTCTGGCGAGTTCTCGTAGTATTCGAGACGGACTGCAGTGTTATTGTCATCAATATGCAGGTAGGTACTTGAAGTACGTAGATTACTTTGTTTACGATTTAACGATGCAAGTACATAATTCGGGAGTAGATACTAAGTAGGTCAAGCGGTTTATTATTAATTATTTAATCTGGATAATTCGACGCCACAAGTATATACATATAAACACATTAACATCCGCATACATACATATTCAAATATATATAAATATCTAAACATACAATATCTAAAATGTATATATATATATCTATAAAACACGAACCAGGTTCCACCGTGAGAACAGCAGTGAATTTTAAGTCGTCCGTTTGTAGAAAATGAATAGTTGCAGTTGGAAAATGAGGAAGTTTTTTCCCGAGTAAATCAATGTGTGGCACTCGTAACATGAAAAAGGTTATTTTCAACTGTTCATTTTCTACTATTCATAAAATACATGATAAAACATTATAAAATTGATTTATATATGATACATTAAATCACCCTACTAGGCGACTGCCTGTTTCATGGTGAGTCAGCATATGACCCTTCAAACGGCTTTTTTTAGAATATGAATAGTTGAACATGGAACATGAAAATGGTTTTTCTACACTGTTAGTCAGCATATGTCTCATCCAATTTCCGTTTCGAGAAAAGTCGCACTCGGAACATGAAAAAAGTTAATCCTTTTTGTGAGTTAGTATATGTTGTGTAAAACTACTATTTCGAGAACATGAATAGCTATACTCGGAATATGAAAAAAGTTTTTCTCCAGTATGAGTCAGCATATGAAAAGTTGCATATGAAACATGAAAAAGGTTTTTCTCCACTGTTGGTCTGAATATGTTTCCTATGATTGCGCTTTCGAGAACATGAATAGTCACACTCGGTATATGAAAAAGGTTTTTCTCCACTGTGGGTGAGCATATGGCTCCTTTGATGGCTTTTTCGAGAACATGAAAAGTTGCATATGGAACTTTAAAAAGGTTTTTCTTAACTATGCGTCAGCATATGTCTCTTCAATTTTTTGTTTGAAGAACATAAAAAGTTGCACTCAGAACATAAACATGTTTTTCTCCACTGTGAGTTAGCACATGGCTCCTTAGATTGCTCTTTTCAGAACATGAAAAGTTGCAAATGGAACATGAAAATGGTTTTTATCCACTGTGGGTCAGCATATGCCTCTTCAAATGGCTCGTATTAGAACTTGAATAGTTGCACTCGGAACATGAAAAAGGTTTTTCTCCACTGTGATTTACCATGTGGTGCGTCAGATATCTCTTTTGTGAACAAGAATAGTTGCACTCGGGACATGAAAAAGGTTTTTCTCCACTGTGAGTTAGCATGTGGTGCGTCAGATATCCCTTTAGAGAACATGAATAGTTGCACTCGGAGCATTAAAATGGTTAGTCCTTATTGTGAGTCAAATGGCTCTTACGAGAACATGAATAGTTGCACTCGGAAAATGAAAAAGGTTTTTCTCCACTGTGGGTCAGCATATGTCTCTTCAAATGGCTTGGATGAGAACTTGAATAGTTGCACTCGCAACATGAAAAAGGTTTTTTTCCACTGTGATTTAGCATGTGGTACGTCAGATATCTCTTTTGTGAACATGAATAGTTGCACTCGGGACATGAAAAAGTTTTTTCTCCACTGTGGGTCAGCATATGTCTCTTCAAATGGCTCGGTTGAGAACTTGAATAGTTGCACTCGGAACATGAAAAAGGTTTTTCTCCACTGTGATTTAGCATGTGGTGCGTCAGATATCTCTTTTGTGAACATGAATAGTTGCACTCGGGACAAGAAAAAGTTTTTTCTCCACTGTGTGTCAGCATATGGTTCCTTAGATTACTCTTTTGAGAACATGAAAAGTTGCATATGGAACATGAAAAAGGTTTTTCTCCACTGTGGGTCAGCATATGGCTCCTTAGATTGCTCTTTCGTAAACATGAATAGTTGCACTCGGAACATGAAAAAGGTTTTTCTCCACTGTGAGTTAGCATGTGGCGCGTCAGATATCTCTTTTGTGAACATGAATAGTTGCACTCAGAACATAAAAATGGTTTATCCTTACTGTGAGTCAATATATGGTACTTCAAATGGCTCTTACGAGAACATGAATAGTTACACTCGGAACATAAAAAAGGTTTTTCTCCACTGTGAGTCGGCGTGTGGCTCTTCAGATGGTTCTTTTGAGAACAGAAAAATAATGGTTTTTCCACAGGATGCGTCTTTAGATCTGTCGAAAAATTAGGAAAAAAATACGTGTATAGGAAGCTAAACTTATAACCTACGTACAGCGTAAATAGGCTTAGTAAATTCGTTAAACATATGTAAATAAAAATTAAACACATATTTTAAAAGTGATATAAGTTAAGTAGGTAAGGTTAGGTTGGGTTTTTTTTTCATCGTTTATAATGACTTTATATCACTTTCAAAATATGTGATAAATCGTCAGTGCGTTGATTTATCATGGAACCGAAAATGCTTGTACTAAGCGAAACCGGTTGTTTTAAGAAAATCAAATAAATAACTTGTTTTTCAAAACAAGCAGCTGGAATTATTAAAACTTACATAGAAACGTGGTTTGATCTGCAGTCTGGGAAATGCTTTCAAAGTGTTCTAAGTAGTTTTTTTAACATCGCGAAGGCCACGGAAATTTATCCCCCTTCATCTTCTCGGGGTACAAGATCCGCCTTGATGGTTAACGCTTTTTTTACAGGTTGCACATTTATGCAAGGTCGAATGGATGGAAGACGTGCAAACCATGTCATCGAAATCGAAGTAAATAGCTCAAGTTTACTTCTGCCGAACTGTCTACAGGGTTACTAACTTAACTCAGTTAAGAGAGGGAACAGGAAGAATATCTCAATTGATTACCTAGACTTTGGTCGATCCTTTCAAGATGAACGAAACATTCTTTTTTAATATCAGGATAGTCAAAATCTATTTCAGAGTATGTGCCATATTCTTGGGCATGTTCCTCTGCCGCTACAGTCCTCGGTTCACAATTGATCGTAGTAGCGTCTTCTGTCTCCTGTTTGACAATCCTAAACTGCAATATTGCTTCACAAGGGGATGTTGGATTCTCTTCTTCAGGGATTGTCTCTGGTTCAGACTTTATGACACCCACATCTGAGGTCTCAAGATCCATTTTAAGTAATCAGATTTGTTAATCTTATGTTAGCAAGATATTCTGGAAAACAAATAGTCATAGGTATGTCAAATTCATATCGCAATCCCCAACTTAACTGTCGTGAACATCAAGCCGAGACAATAGACTTTATGCAGTTTCAATGCAAAAATGCTTCTAGATTGTAATGTTTTACAGTGAATAATGACCACAGACTACAACAGGCATTTATGGACAGGAATGCAAACATTAATAATAATTGAATGGTTTAAATTAAATTTTTTTTTTAGGTTTTTTGTCAGATTACCTAGAATCTTAAAGCTTTAAATACATATGCCAGAATAATGTTCCAGTTTAGTTGATATCAAGCAAAAACATGTTTCTAATTGTCTATACCTTAGTTGCTTTTAAGCGCATCTTTAATGAAATATTGAGTTTAGCGTGAGTTTAGCACATAATTCGTTCGTAAGTCGCATAAATATCACCAATATTTCATGTTTTTTTATTAATATGATTTGAATAAAGGAACGTGTTTCTTTTTTCTTTATAAAACAAAACGCCTTTCTGTTGTCATCGCGATGTTTCGAAGCGTCGACGAACGCAGTTTATTATGACGCTGGTTTAATTTACGAGTTGACTTTTCATTGGGTCGATAATAACTTGAGAAAAGATGACCTTTTCTCAAGTTATTATCGACGTTCCACATCGCTAGATGAATCATCGAAGTCCATAAGCAATTTATGTAAATAACGGTGAGATAAATGTAGCTATCCAATTATTTACGTAAATGTCAAATTTGACATGGGCCACTGCAATCGCCTCGACTATTTAGATCGTTCTTAGCGAAGAATTTCGTAATTAGCGACATACGGAGCAACTGATTTACCAAGTCTTGATTACGTTTGTTTGAGATTTGACAATTTTTTTTGTTACTTTGAAGGTAGGTACCAAATAACCCATTCCAAAAGTTGAACAGTTTAGACTGCTAATCGTGAGGTGAAATAAATAAAAGGCTTACAAAGTGACAACTCAGTAATATTGCACTTACCTCTTATATGGCTGAATAGAATTAATCATCGGATTATATGTTATACGCACTTTCTTATCAGTACTCACAACACAACCACGCTGGTTGCCGTTATTTTTCAACTTTAATTATTTAAAATAATAATATTTTACGTATATTTCAAATCCAAGAAATGTTATCCTCATAACAAACGATGACAGAAGTAAAATGATGTCATAGACAAATAGTAACAAAGTCAAATTAATAACTCTTTAGTAAAAACGTTGGAGATAGCATTCATCCAATAAATTAAATTCGTATTAAAATAACCACCGACGGCAAACAGAAAGTTAAAATGATGTCAAATAACACCAAAGACTCACCAGCAGAGTTGCCAATTCGATTTTCAAAACAAAGCCAAACGTCACCCGAATAGGAACTAAAAATAGCTGAAGTATAAATGAACCACTCACTAGATCAATATCTTCCAGTTTTTTGTACTGGGTCCTAAATTTTACCATAGATAAGCCCATGATAAGCCTGTTCCTGCAAAATATACGTCACCACACGTCATACTCACCATCGACTAGGACAAAAGAAACTATAAAAAATGCGTAACCATAGACAATATAATTCTCGTTCGCAGACCACCCCATTCACCAGCCTAAAATCTTGTTCTCAGGTGAACAATCAACCAGTCGTAAAAATAAACGAAAATGAACTAAAAAATAAACTAAAATGCACCCTTTTCTCCAATTCGTTAATGTCAAGTTTCTGGGAGGTGGGGGTCTCCGAGGCTGCATTAGCATATGATTTTCTGGTAATGGGTGGAGCCAGTTGTTGCTAGGGAAGGATGATCTGCTGATAGGTCCTTTTGTACAAGGATGGCCTCAGAGAAATACTTGCGCGTGTGCTATTGCCGCAGGGTATGATACAGCCAGGTCATTCAGGATTTTCTAAATGTCATCCAGTTGATCAAGATATGACGTCCTGTCTTTCTAATTAGACTTCGTTTTCCCATTCACGATTGTTCTTGTAATTTTACTAATATTTATCAAGATAGGAGTGAGGGTTCCAAAGTTAAAGGAGCTGTCATCACCGCTGGGGAGAGATTCCTCACCTCGCTGCCTATTGCGATTTGCCTGGTTGGGGGAGGTTCTTGTTTTGTTACTCACCTCTATCTCAATGGGACGGGTAGGTTTCTGAGGTGCCTAGTTAATAGACCCATCCTCCAAATTTGATGCAGCCTCATTTAATAAGTTGCCATGGATACTGATGTAAGGTGAAGCAGGTCACTTTTGAGATTCGGTGGGGGGTGGGAAGAAATGTGTAGACATTAGATTCTCAAATGCTGTTAACCTTTGAGAACCTTTTCCCTTACCCTTGTCTTTCCACTAATTCGTTATTGTTTTTACCAGCTCCTTTCTCGAGTAATCATCATCTTCCGCGTCGTGTGAAATCTAGTGGTGTTTCTTTTCTCCCGAAAAGAAACACGATGAGATGAGATTAGGCAAGGAAAATAATTATAAAGGAAGAGTACAAAAGCCCGGCCGACCCCGGTGATGTTAGCTTAGAACAAAGCTCTAGGCAGAGAGCCGCTCAGCTCGCTATCGAGTCGGGCCCACTAAAACCAACCCGACTTGCCACTCTTGCTAGCTTCCAGCTAACATTCTGACAAAAACTGGAGATGGCGTTAGCTTTTCAACAGACCTAAAAGAGACTGCCACCATATGAACTGACCTGTCTGGGGCCTAGACGTATCTTAGAAAACTTCTCACCGGGAAGCAAAGATGGCGCTATCTACATCATCAAGTTGGGGGAGAACCCCACACAGCCTTAATCAAAATATGTATACACCTGTTTGGGGCCTAGGAGTAAAATGATTGATCAGACCCAACTTTTTTGCTGGCGTTACAGATGCGCTATCCGGATGGGGGGTGATCTTCACAGATTTTTGATTAGCAAAACGACAAACCTTTTTGGGGCCGAAGATACTTACGCACCTGGGTTGATAGGTATAAACCGATAATATTGTTCGGGTTGGCTGTACAAACACAAACAAACACTTAATTTAAAGAACTGTTGGACTGAGAAGCGAAAAGAAAGAACCACTACCGACATTTTGATAGTTCTAGAATGTTCTAGCACCTTCCAAAATATTTCTCATTAGGAGTAAAAAAGGCCCTCCACACTACTGATCATTTTTTCAATATTTTTTAAACACAGATTATGGTTTTAGTTTTTGTGGTATTGAGAAAAATAATTGAGTCTAAATTAATTAAAATTATTTAATTTGAGTTTTAGCAAATTTGAAATAATAATGACTTAAAAACTAAATTTCACCAAGTGGTGTTCAAACATTGGGAACTAAACTTCTTAACGGGGTTTTTCTAAACGCACTATCGAGTATTGTAAATAAAAGATAAGCACTATAAAAAGAATTTCATAGTTTTCAGGATGATATATTGGAATACAAATAACCGGCACGAAGCATTGGGGAAAACATGACTGCTCTAAGATAGAGCTAGTACTGATCTGATCAATGACATCACTAGCAGCCATCGAGAGGTGAATCAACTCCAATGATAACGACCCAAACCTCCGCGCATTTTTCCTCACGAGTGTTCCAGGCTGCACGACTACCTTTCAGAAAATAAGTTACCTTGTTTCAATAAATTAAATGGTGGTGATTTGTTACTTATTTCACTAAATAAACCTTCAATCAGTTATGAATATTGTTGTATAAATAGATGCCATTCCGGATAACTTGATAGCAGACCACCACAGATTGTCCAATGCAGGTAGACCGTAGATTTGATAACAACTGCCAACATTTTACTGAATGAAACATTGTTATTTAATTTGAAATATCCAAAAAGTGTGTATTTCAGAACCAAATTTGAAATAAGTATTCTAAACTTTTGCCTCTTATCAGGTTTCAAGAAAGTTTGAAAAGAGTTCTTAAAGTAAAATACATCAATTCACTAATCGCCCACAGGAAATTTTTGTACTAACTATGATGGCCAAAGTAGGCAACAGAATATGTGCTTGTACCGGTAAATTTTAAAGTTCATCCTGACGACGAGAAAACTTTCTTGTAAGGGCGGGTTTTCTTCAAGTGATGTCGTTAAGATTTTGTTTATTTAACCAGTAAGTGCATTTCGAGCACTAGAAAGGTTTCTATGAAGTGTGAGTTCTAGAATGACGAACCAAACTGCTTTTATAAGAACACTTGAATGTGCATTCCGAGCACACGAATGGTTTCTCCCGGGTGTGGGTTCTAGTATGATCAATCAAACTGTTTTTTTGAGAGCATTGGAACGAGCATTCCAAGCACGAGAAAGGTTTCTCTCCAGTGTGAGTTCGAGTATGAGAAACCATACTGCTTTTGACAGAGCATTTATACGGGCATTCCGAGCACGAGAATGGTTTCAATCCGGTGTGGGTTTTGGCATGAGTAACCATATGGTTTTTTTGAGAGCACACGTATGCGCATTTCGAGCACGAGAAAGGTTTCTCTCCAGTGTGGGTTCGAGTATGAGATACCATACTGCTTTTAACAGAGCACTTGTAGGTGCATTTCGAGCACGAGAATGGTTTTTCTCCGGTGTGGGTTTTGGCATGAGTAACCATATGGCTTTTTTGAGAGCACACGTATGCGCATTTCGAGCACGAGAAAGGTTTCTCTCCAGTGTGGGTCCGAGTATGAGAAACCATACTGCTTTTACTAGAGCACTTGTACGTGCATACCAAGCACGAAAACGGTTTCTCTCCGGTATGGATTCTAGCGTGAGAATCCATATAACTTTTTCGAGAGCACTTGTAACTGCATTTCGAGCAAGAGAAAAGTTTCTCTCCAGTGTGGATACGATAATGAGAAACCATACTGCTTTTAACAGAGCACTTGTACGGGCATTCCAAACACGAGAATGGTTTCTCTCCGGTGTGGGTTCTAGTATGATCGATCAAACTGTTTTTTTGAGAGCATTGGAACGAGCATTCCAAGCACGAGAAAGGTTTCTCTCCAGTGTGAGTTCGAGTATGAGAAACCATATGACATTTTTGAGAGCACTTGTAAGTACATTCTGAGCAAAAGAATAGTTTCTCTTTAGTGTGGCTTCTAATATGTACAACCAGATTGGATTTAAACCCACACCTGTAGTTACAAGTAGGGCAGGAAAATAGTTTCTTCGGTGTATCAGATTTTTTTTCATTCGAATATTTTGCACAGTTAATTTTTGAAACGAAATCTGAAAAACAGAAAAAAAAAATATGGTATCAAGGTTATTCAACAGCTGAACGTTCAGTTGAAAGTAAAGCATGTTATGTGAAATTTAGAATTATGAATAAAAGCGAATTCAATTCTACTTCTAAATTTCACCTTTTAACTTTGCTATGTTAATTCGATAATTAAAAGCACCATCACCGATACCTACACATGTGAATAAAATACACACACGTGAAAAAATGACGGCTCGTTGTCATGTTCGGTTGTTTGAAATAAAAACCTAAAATCTTTGCAAAGCACTGAAACGGGAGATTTCAAAATTGAACGTTGAAACAAAGACAGAAATGTAATTCTATCCATGAATGCCTAAAAATTTAGAATAGGCAGGATGAGAAGGGTAGAGGTGCTTCATGAAATCACTAAAAACTGAATTAGCTGCTAATTGAAAGATAACCCAAATTACTTTCTGAAGGTAGATTGAATGGAAGAAGTACGAACCATGGCACCGAAGTTAAGTTAACTAGTTCACTTCTGCTGAGCTGTTCCGAGCTGCGGTCTGCAGAATAAACTTACTGCTGACAGGAAAGGGCACTAGAAGAATAAGTTAATGGTTTACCTTTACTTTTATGAACGACGGATACGTTTTGAAAATCGGGAAAGTCAATATCTACTTCAGAGTGTAGGCCACATTCTTGCACATGTTCCTCTGCCACTAGAGTCCCTGGTTCAAACATGATTGAAGTAGCATTACTTAAAGATGTTTTCGACGAAATAAAATCTGAAAACACAGAAAGAATGAATAATGATATCGTGGTTATTCAACAGCTAAACGAAATGTTAAAAGTAAAGCGATACTGAAAAAATGCAAATTCAATTTCATTTCATAAATGCCCGTTTAACTAATTGTTAACATTGAGTTGCTCATTCACAGCACTTCTATTACCTTGAGCGAAAACCATATAGACGTGAAAACAGAAAAAAAATCCTTGTTATGTTAGTGTTTTTCATGACATAAACAACAAGAAACATTGTGCAGCATTAATAAGGAAGATTAAAAAAAGAAAACACACAGTCATCCATGTGAATATACCCATGCGGGCCTAATATAACTCTGGACAGATGAAGGTGAGAATATTAGAAGTCCAATATCGAATGGTCAATAATTGTACTAGCTGCCATTGGAAAGATAAACCAAATCACATTCTGACGGTGATATGTATCGAAACCGAAGTTACTGGTTTAAGTTATTTATCTTGAGCTTTTCGGGGCGGCAGTCTGCGGGGTAAACTAATGTCCAGTAGGAGAGGTCATCGGAAGAATAAGTCAATATCTTACCAAGACTTTGGTCGATCCTTTCAAGATGATCGAAACATTCCTTTTTAATGTCAGGATAGTCAATATCTATTTCCGAGAATACTTGGGCATTTTCTTCTACCACTAGAGTATTTGGGTCACACTCGATCGCAGTAGCTTCATCTGTCTCCTGTTTGACAATCCCGAACTGTAATATATCTTCATGAGGGGATGTTGGACTTTCTTCATTTGGCATTGTCTCTGGTTCAGACTTTATGACACCGACATCCGAGGTCATAAGATCCATTTCAAGTAAAACGACTTTCTGATTTTGAATGTAGCAAAATATTCTGGAAATGAAACAGTTAAAGGTATGTCATATTCATATCACACTCTGCAACTACACTGTCGTCAACATCAAACCGAGACAATGGACTATATCGAAGTTTGAAAGCAGAAATGCGTCAAGAATTTCATATTTTTCAATTTGATAGCATGAAACATAATGTTATTTTTTATTTGAATACCGCACTTGAGTCGCAGATGTTTCCAGCGTCTAGAGCAAGTGAGACTATGGCATCCCCAATAAAGTTCAACACTTCTATTGGAATGGGGCTATAAGCTAGGACACTAATTGTAAATAGCATTTGTTTTGCTGGAGTCCGTGCACTATCCATAAAATTATGACAAACTAACCGCTGAAGACAAACTGTTCTCACATTTGGAACCTTTAAAATCCTTCATATATCTTAGCCGACTGCTTTAGATGGAGAATAATATTTTATCAATTAATATTATCGACCTTATTCATTGTTCAATTCTGATAAAAGTAGACAATTTGGTGGGATGAAAGAAGGTACGCGATTATTTACGTAAATGTCAAATGACATTATCACCGCTCACGCCTCAGTGTTAAAAAATAGCACTGCTTTGCGGCTTTCAAGGATTGAGCGGTCAATTTATTAATGGTATATCGGACCTCAAAGTTTCGACTACTGATAGCAGCCATAAATTACTATCCAATTGTCAAAAATGCACCTAAAATATTGCATTAAATATATATTACGCAAATATGAGTTAGCTGAACTGTGTTGAAAAACTTGTACCTGAGTATAATGTGCCAGACTAGCAGTTTACAAGATAAAAACGTGTGTTAATAGTCTGGACTACATTTTGGTTGAGATGCGGCATTTTTATATAAGATTAGGGGTGGGTACCAAACCTAGGACTGAAATCTAAACAAATGATTTTAAAATTTTAACCGTCTTGTTGTATAGGCGAATTGTTATGGAAAATTGAATAAAAGCCTCACGAGGTGACGACCTTATCGATATATATTATAAAAGTCAGTGTACAATGTTCGTGCTGCTAAAAGTCAGAACTGAGTGCCGGTACGATCGGGGGTAATGTGGTAGCACTCTGTGCCCCATCCGTGAATAAGGTTCCCGTTTTTAAATGAAGAACCTTCTTTTGATGATAGTAACGCCCTTCAGAATTTTTTAGAACAGTCCAGAACATTCGAGAGTATTCGAGAGCATTTCACAACATTCCAGTACATCCCGGAACATTCTAGAATGTTATGGAATGTTTGGCAATAACCTGGAACGTTCGGGAACATCTAAGATCATAATGAACCAAAAGCAGGATTACAGGCCGTTTCCTGAAAAACTTTTAGTGAATTCGTAATCGTGACCAATGCATTGGTATCTCTAAATACTATAAAACAAAGTTACTATTCTCGTCTATCTGTTTGTGCGCTTAGTTCTTCTAAACTATGCAACGGAGTTTGATACATAGATTTTATATTTATTGAAAAGTCGAGCAACGCCGGCTACACGTCACGTATTTTGAATAAAGGGTTTTTGAAGTGACAGCTTAGTAAATTAACTTACCACTTCGACTGGTTGGTTAGAATTGGACATCGGGTTATTTTATATTATTATTATAAGTACTTTCGCATTAGTGCTGACGACACTACGACGCTGGTGGGTTTAATTTTGCAAATTTAATTATTTAAAACCAAATATTTGAGAGGTATCGTCGTTAATCCAGTTACCGTTAAATCAGCGTCAAACGATGACAGGCCGTCAGGTAAGTAAAATGATGTCAGAGACAAATAATAGCAAAGACAAAACAGATTACTGTACGACAGTTAAAAAATTTCAGAAAAAATATGTGATGGTGTTGCGATTGTTCATAATGCTTTGAGGATTATTTTTTTAAACCTTATAATAAAATCATAAACCTGATAAAAAAAAAATCTGAATGTAATGCATAGGACATAGCTCAGTTGGTAGGAAGCTAGTTCCGATAAGATTATAAATAAACCACTGTATGTTTATGAGAGATGGAAAGGCTGACAGATATATCGAAAAAAGGTTAACGCAGGTATTTAATGTATTGTTTATATTAAATTTGTACGCAGGGTTGCCAGATATCCGGTTTTGGACTGGACAGTTCGGTTTTTTGAACGGCTGTCCGGTCTAGAAAATTTTGGAAAACCGGATAGTAGAATGAGCGGTTTTTTTGAAAATACGTGATTATTTACCTAACGAGATAATTTACAGAGGAAAAGCTGTGAGCAATTCTGGCGGGTGGTAGAATGACTAGCTCAAATCTGTTGAAAATGGTACAATATGTGTGCAGTGTTCCCGTTTCCAATGCCTTCGTAGAAAGAATTTTTAGTGTAAAGGGTAATGTATGGACTGACGAAAAAAATCGACTTTGAGTTTCGTACCGTAAAAAGCGAATAATGTGTTTTCTTCAATTTAAATGTCAATAATTGCACTGAATTTAAAAATACAATTTCAGGCATTAAACGATTATTTAAAGGAGTAGCATCTAGTGCCACATATGTTAAAAAGTGTTTTTTCTTACATTAGTAATAATAAAGAATTGAGTAATAATATATATAAGAAATAAAATAAAATAAATATAATAATATATCGTTATATCTAGCTCTCGCATTAAAAATTTAGGCGTATTAGATCTATCAAAAAATTTATATGTTAATAAAATGCAAAAATCAGTCATTCTAAGTACATGTAGAGTAACGAAAGATTTTTTTAAATATTTATATTGAGGGATCAGTAGGATTTATAGGCCCTGTTAGGAGTTCTATCAAGCCAAACCCTCTGATATGAAAATATCTGGAGTCGGTGAATTATTTTCCTATTTGATCTTTGGTGAGTTGACGTGTTGTTCTTGTATTGTTTTGTATTTATTTTGCTTATATAATGCACTTGCATAATGTTTATTGACTAGATGATCATTTGTGGAAAAGTGTGTGAAAGGGTTTAGTTTTTTCCTATGGGGAAGATTTAACCCGGAAATAAAGTCGGAAATATAAATGTTTACTTATCTGGCAACCCTAGAAATTAATAGCAGTCCACAATGTAGTGCTAGTACCTCCCTTGATGTATGGGAGTGAGGCATGGAACTGGCAGAGGAAGGATGAAAGTAAAATGAATGCTCTAGAAATGAGTTCCCTGAGGCAAATGTATCGTAAAGCCATGTATGATCATGTGAGAAATGTGGAGATCCACAAAGAATGCAAGGCTGATGTAAGCGTAATCAGTAAAATTATGAAAGGGACGCTTAGATGGTTTGGGCATGTAGAGCAAATGAACGAAGAAAAAAATGTAAGGAGATTATATAACGCAAATGTTGTAGAAGAATTTGGGGACGCCCGACGAAGACATGGCACGATCAAGTGAAAGAGATACTTGAGTCAAGCCATGTCAGGAGTCAGAATAATAGAAGAGCATGTATGAGACGATATATGAATGTGAATGAGGCAAGGAGTGTGTGCTAAGACTGATTAATTAATCTTTTTTTTTATATAAATACAGGTTTAAATTCTTAGAAATTTCCCGTAATGTACGAAATTTTTATGAATTGTGGCAACTCTATAAGCGGCCGTCAGTTACAAGCTGGTATTGCAATTAAATAAATATAAGTTTTTTTTTTTTTTTTTTTTTATTAAATATCAAAAATAATATACAAAAATCAAAAAAAGTAAAAGTATTTAAAGTAGTTTTTCATTGGGTGCTTTTAACTTAAACAGATTATATCAAATGTATACATTCATATCATGAGAGGTGTAATACAATAAAAATAAAAACAAAAAACAATTAAAACGTATGCAGTTAGAAATAGTTTGTATTAGAGTCTAGTACAAACTATTTCTTTCAGCTAGCCAATTTTTCAACAAAAAAATTCTTTTTATATTTGTACATTTTTTGATTTCTGCAGGTAACATATTTAAACAATTTGGTATCATGTAGTCTAGCGTTCTTTGTCCATATTTGTTTAAATGCTTTGGTACGATTAGTCCTTCATTTAATGTAAAACGAGTATTGTAAGTGTGTTCCAGTCTATTTATGTACATAGGGCTATTTATGTGCTGAAAAATTATTTTATACCACATAATTGCTCTTACCGAGAGGATTTTCAGATTTTGATAAAGGTATGGAACATTATGCCTTTGTTCATATAAACTTTTATGAGCTAATAATTTAACAAGAGAATTTTGAACTGATTGAAGATGATTTATATTTGTTTTAGAGGAAAATCCCCAAGCTGTAATTCCATACCTTATGATAGATTCAGCTAGTGATAAATAAATTATTCGAAGTGTGCATATTGGAACATAAAATTTTAATTTATATAATCTACTAATAATAGATCTCAGTCGTTCACAGACTTTATTTATCTGTAAATCCCATTTGAAAAAACAATCAATAATAACACCTAAATAAACATATTTTTTAACCAGTTCAATATTTTCACATGTACACAGCGCAGGGATACCAACATGTAGGCAATCTGAATTGTGTGTTTTAATTTCGGGTATAATAGTATTTACCTTGGCATTTGGTGATCTAATGTGTATCAATTTAGTTTTTTTTGCATTTATGATTAGGCCAGAGTCGTGAGACCATTTTAAAAGTTCAATGTAATCTTTTTGTAAAAGTTCAATACATAATTGCAAATTACTGCAAGAAAACACCAATGCAGTATCATCCGCGTACACAAAGTGTTTTACATGTTTAAAAATAAATTTAATAAAAGATACATAAATTATATATAAAATAGGACCTAATATGGAACCTTGAGGTACACCTGCTAAGATTTTTCTTTTTTTACTTAATGTGTTCAAAAGCTTTATTTGCATGCACCTGTTGTTCAAATAATTTTCAAATAGTTTTAGAAGTTTCCCTCTTATTCCTCTGATTTCTAGTATTTTCAACAATTTTTTATGGTTAATAGTGTCAAATGCCTTGGAATAATCTATAAATAAGACTAATACATGATGTTTATTATTTAAATTATTATTTATCAAGCTGGCAAACTTTTGAAGTAGCACTTCAGTGCCCTTTTTTTTGGAATCCATATTGGTTAGTATCAATAATAGAAAAATCTTCCAAATATTTTATTAATTTAATTTGAATGTATATTTCAAGAATTTTTTCGAGTGATGGCAAAATACTGATTGGTCTATAATTACCCAAAATGGTGTGATCACCTCCTTTATAAATGGGTCTGATAATACTACATTTTAAATCATCTGGAATTTTTGCTTCAAATAAGATTCTGTTTACAAAATGGGTTATAATTGGACCTAATGTTAATATATGTTTTTTAATATCGCTCATTCTGATATTATCGATTCCAGGAGAAGAGCTTTTAAGTTGTTTCACAATGTTTTCTATATCAGCAATTTTAGCCCTAGGTAGGTACATGCTTTGAGGCATCTCCTCTGGTTCAAATCCAGTTGTCCTGTGATTACATTTATGTAACATATTGCAAACATTGTCAGAGAAATAATCAACAAAGTCATTTGTTACGCTTTCTTCGGTCCGATCTTTCATCAAATATTTGGATGCAACTTGGTCACAATCATTTTTACATTTCTTTCCTAAAATTTGATTACATTCGTCCCATGTTTTTTTTGAGTCTTGAAATATATTTTTGAATTTATCATTATAGTATGAGGTTTTTAATTTTATTAACAATTTATTTAAAATATTTCGAAAACACTTATATTCTTTTTCATAGTATTTGTTCGTTGGAGCATTTCTCCAACGTTTGTATAAAAAATCTCTTTTTTTAATTTTATAAAGTGCATCAGTAGATTTCCATTCATTTATGGCATGCGGTCGGTTTTTTGATTTTTTGCTTATTTCAATTGTGCTTTTTGTATACAAGTCATCAAAATAATTTTTAATTTTCAAATAAATAACAGAACATTCGGTTTCCTTTAGAAGCGATTTCCAATCATAATTACAAATATGTTTATCAACCAGTTTTTGCGAAAGAATTTTAACTTTATTATAATCATTTGAGTTTAAATTATCTACCGAGTTATAGCGTATACTTATAGCTGTTGTGTTGTGATCGGCAATGTTATAGTCACATACACATGCGAAGATTGTACTGGTTAATCCAGCGGGCAGTTTACCGCTTATTCGCACGTAGAAATGATCGATACATGAACTATTTATTTTCTGTTTAACAATTACTTCCCTAGTGACGCCATCTATACATTTTTTCAAATAGTTATTTGTAAGAATATTTTCATAATTTATTATGATAGGATCATTTTTGTTTAATAAATTTAAATTTATGTCGCCGAAAAATATTACACTTTCATTTGATTTAATATTGTTTTCAAACACAGAGGATATTTCTGACAAAAATGATAGCTTATTTAGATTCGGAGGTCGGTATATTGCTAAGACATTTAAAGTGCTCTTATTTGGAAGTGTCAATATTCCAAAAACGTTCTCAAAAAATTTGGTGACCAGAAATATTTGCGAAAAGGAAAGGTTATTCTTTATATATAACAAGATGCCTCCACCGGATTTTTGTTTTCTACAATAGTGATACGAATTGTATCCGGGAATATCATAAAGATTAACAAGTTCCGAACGAATTGCCGTTTCGCAAAGCATGAATACGTCAACGTGATTTAAACAGTCTTTAAAATAAACATGAAATAGGTCGAAATATTTACATATTGACCTAATGTTTAGTTGAACAAAATTAAGTTTACTTGTATCACATTTCCTTGAATCTTGCTTTTGAAACCATTCACGCAGGTTATTTACTTTACAAAAATTAATATCATTGTCATCATCTATGAAACTAAAAGACATAATGATTTAAATAAAATATTTCCAAAACATTCATGGTTAGATTATAGTATTGTTCAGTATAAGGTAGGTTTAATAATTTGCACCAGTAAATGCATACTGTACATTTTCTACATGAAATATATTTGTTTCGTTCATTGAATTTTAATTGATAACTAATTGATAATTGATAATTAATTGATAACATGATAATTAATGGATAACAATAATTTATTTGTTTCATTTTCCATTTGGTAACGATTTGTAAGTAAGATAGTGTGCGTGAGTTTACGCCGCTAAAACAAGTATTGAAACAGTAGTGCAGATTTAAATGGGAATATTGGTATTGCGGTGTATATAAACTATTATACTCTTTATATAAAATATAATAAAATATTACACTTATAACATTCCGTATAAAAGTAAAAAGTTGAAATACAGTATTTATTAATAGATAATTTAGATGCAAGTCAATGGACATAATAGTATATGTAGAGAGTAGGTGTATAGAACGTATTTAAATAGTGTAGGCCTATAAACAATGATTATAAAATGTATTTTAATATTCTGGATTAAAATATATATATATTTATTTTTTTCATTTGCAATAGTAATAACAATCTTTGCAGCGAAACAGTTGTGCGCAGGATTATGATGAAATACCAAAGTAAAAAGTGCAAGAATGTATACGATATTCATTCTTTAGTCAAAAATAAATAAATCTAAATTTACTCGAAAACTATTAGATTTTTCGTATAGCTCCATTTAAAACATATTCCCCTCCCCTACACCTAAGGTATTATTTTTGGTATAATACCTTATATGCAATATGTAAAAATATGAACCGTACCTAAAGGATGGACGTCATATATTATTATTTTTACATATTTTTAGTATAGTGCAAAAATTTAGGTTTTTATTTATTTATTTTTTTACTATCAATGTAATGTTTGTTTTCAGGTTTTTTTCGATGTCTGTCTCACTAGGATAAACCCGTGTCGAGACAGACGTATTGAACACATAAATGAATGTTTAGAAATTATTTGATAAATAATATTTTATTACATTAAATGACAATGTGAAAATGATATAAAATAATATATAATAAATGATAAATTGGTTAAAATACAAAAAACACACTTAAGAGGGGATTTTTATAAAATTTTTGAACTTGGATCTGTCTTGGCTAATGATCCAATACTTGATGTCTGTTTTATATTTCTAAAAAAATTCGTTCAGTCTAATGGCTAGTGGGAGAGCATTATATAGCCTTGTTGCAAAATATCTAAATTTTTCTGGCCAAAAGTTGTTTTAGCGAAAGGGATTTGTAAGAGATAATGTCCCTTGGTTCTAGTATCACGAACAGTTTGGACATTGTCAAAAGTAGTTTTGTGTTTGAAGAGGTATGCTAGTATGTTTTTGGCATAAAGTTGCCTAATGTCCATAACATATATGTTCCTAAAGATTTCATCCGAGCTGCTTGTGATTGGTAGTTTGAGGATAATCTTTATTATAAGTCTCTGAGCTTTAAATATTGGATCAATGGCGACAGCGTTCGCTCCTCCCTAATGCTGTGATACTATACTCTATTAAAGATTGACAAAGTGCATAGGATATTGTTTTGAGCTGGCTTAGGTTGAGAAAGTTGCAAGTTTGTCTAAAAAAGTAAATGAATTTTTAAAGTTTGTTTGCTGTAGTGGTTATATGTTGTTTCCACTTCAAATTGCTGACAAAAATAATACCTAAGTATTTAATTTTAGTAACCTGTTCTTAATAAGGGCAATCACACGTTATCGTATTTGTCAGGTTGCAAGCACATATTTTTTTTTGTTTTTCTGGGGTTCTTAATAATAATAATGTTTATTTCAGCTGAACAGAGCGGTGTGTGCAATGCTCTGCCGGCCATAAAAAGTTTACATTTAAGTTAATACATAAAAATAAAAAGAATAAACAAATAAATAAAAATAATCAATACATTGATGAGCACATTAGGACTTTATGGTGGCTTGAGTGAAATTCTCCATCTCTGGTGTAGAGGCGCTCCCTGCCACTGGGCAACGGCCTGGACAAGAGTGTTGTCCGATCACTGGTAGCGCTGACTCGTCCCGGCTATTCTGTGGCGCATCAAAGCAGCGAACCCATGCACCCTTCCTTCGGTGAACATCTGTGAGGCGCTGCATCGCCAGGGGAGGCCAAATAGGGCTCTGTATGCGTGGTTGTACTATACTCGGAGTGTGTTCATGACGCCTTGTGTGTATGTCGTCCATAGCTCTCTAGTGTAGAAGCTCATACAATATGTTTGTAAAAGTTGCTTCTTCACCGGAGGACTACACTTGTTGTATCTTCTGGCAAGCATGTTAGCTCGCACACTCAGTACTCTTCTTTGATTTTCTATGTCTTTTTTATCATATAGGTCATCGGTGATGACATGCCCCAAATATTTGATTTCGCTGCATATTTTCAGGTTGGCCCCGCCGAGACGTATAGGTGGAATGACAGTGGGACCAGTATTTGCTTTAAATATTAGCAGGGATGACTTTTTAACATTGTACATCAGCCCATGACTATCAACGTAAGCTTCGCATATTGCCAGAAGTTTTCTCATCGCTCTTATCGATGGAGCTAGTATGACCATGTCGTCTGCATAGCTAAGGAAGGATTAATACTGAATTCGATGAATTTAGTTTTGGTCACATTCGTTGTAAGTGTATTATTGTTTAACCATCTTTTAATAACAGTTTTGCCCTTGTTAGCTTATATGTATACATCATTCCAATTGCTTGATTTGAAGAGAAAAATCGTATCATCAGCGAAACCTACAATTTTGGCATCTATTTGAAGATTACATAATTCATTTATGTATATTAAGAACAAGGTAGGACCTAAAACGCTACCTTGAGGCACGCCGTAGCTAATTGGTAATTGATTGCTATTGCAGTTGTTGATTTTCACACTTTGCTTTCGGTTTGATAGATAATCGCTAATAATTGTAAGTTCATCACCATTTATACCAATATTAGATAGTTTTTGTAAAAGTTTAGAGTGAGAGATAGTATCAAATGCTTTGCACAGGTCTAAGAATATTGATATGCATTTTGATCCCTTGTCTAAGTTTTCATTTTGAAAATCGGTAACTGTTGCCAGGGCTTCGGAGGTGCCTTTATTTTTCCTAAATCCAAACTGGTTGAGTGATAGTATGTTATTTTGTTAATGGTATTCAATTAGTTGATTATTAATAGTTTTTTCAAAGACTTTAGATAGTGATAGTGAGTGAATTTAGTAATGTAATTGGACTATAGTTAGTTATGTTCGCTCTAGAGCCTCCTTTATGTATTGGCATTATGATTCCGTGTTTTAGTTTGTCGGGGAATCGGCGTTTTAGGATGCTTAGGTTAATAAGATTTGTTAAAGGAGCGGTTATTTCTGATACAAGTTTTTTAAGGCAATATTTGATATATCATCCAAGCCAGTTGAAGACGAGTTTTTTGCTGAGTTTATGATCAATCTAGTATCTTCATTTGAAATTTGTTTTAGACTAAAAATGCATCACGTAAAAAAAAATATTTATGTAATTAAAACCTAAATCTGTTTATCAAGATACAATACATATCAATGAAGAAATCAAATTTAAAATATTAGAGATTTTTTACTATCAAACTGAATACTACTCAGTTTTGTAAGACACTGTGTAAAATACAAATGTAAAAACAACTGAATAAATAAATAATTATAAAAAAAGTTGACAGCAGGATTTTGAAAAGAGGCGAAGTTCAAGAAATTATTCAAAATAATTAAAATACAGAAGGAAACTGAGAATAAAGCTCTACCAAAATTTGTACCTCAGAATCAAAACAAACTGCACAAACTACCGCCTGTCAATTTTGATCACGTGAATGATACAGATGACAATGCTACTATTCTCGATCCAAGTTATGAACGTCTTGCTGGCGTACTAAATTTGTTTTTTTCTGCGCATACCATTATTTACCCCCCCCCCCCCCCCGGCGCACAAAGCATTGTCCCTTGGACAAAAATACAAAAATCGACATTCGAATTTATGAATTTTAATTTTGCTATTGTAAAGATGATGAGTCATAACTGCCATGACATTAATCTTAATTACTTTGATGACGTCATTGGCTAGTTATGCGCCCTCAACTTAGGGATTAACGACAGCGATGCGCTAATCACATTATCAGTTGCATTTTAGCACTTGAGTAAGACGCACCATTTATACAAAAATACCACGTTTTTATTATCAAACCACAATGGAATCTACTGGCACAGGTTTTCTTTAGTTGTTCTATATTGTGTCCTCAAAGTTGTCACCTAAATTTCACGCCTGATTAATGCGTTACTCAACTTTGAAGGCATTTTAAAAAATAACACCAAATATCACCTCGTGGTTTTTACGATTTATTAATGGTCAACTAATAAATTTATGTCCCAAAAAATTGGCTGCGTCTGTCCGCGACTAAGGATTTTATGATTTTTTTTTCAGACGGAGGTAATTCTATCAAAAATTTCGAACTCGCAGAAGTGTTCTTCGAAAGCGAAAAATCCGATAGACAACTGGCTGTTTTTCAGAAAATATGTTCGCTTATGAATTTTATTGACGTCGATGATGAAAATCGGGACAAGATACGGACTTTCAGCAGACTTTTTTGTTTAAAATTCAACAATTTGCTGAATGACGTTTCACGCAATCGAGAGAAATTTCGTGCACGCAATGATACGTGGCTAAACCAACAAATACAGTTACCATTGGGTTTAAAAGGTCTGCAAGATATAACCAATCAGCCTGGACCAAGTCGTACCCGCGGAAGACCCCTCAAGCCATTCGAGGAAGCTTCGCTCAAGACCAAAAAAGGCGCGTATCGGAGCTCGTGTCTGGAAGAAAATCAGACGAGCTGCAGTTTGCTGCGGATGTGTCTAGGGGTACACCAGAAAAGGATGGGACGTCTTCACTAACTCCTCATCAAGCACTAGCCCTGTATCTCGATCTAGATCTATCAGAAAGTAAATACAAAGTGTTAAGAGCTGCAGTAGATGCTGTGCAAGCTGCTTTCCAAGTCTTTACCAGCTTAAAAAAACGAAGAATGTTCTCCTGCCATCGTTAATCACAGTCACTGAAACTTCAGCTAAAGTTAATTCACAAGAACTTCTGCAACTAACTGCACGGAGTATTATCAATTTGGCTTCATTGGAGGAGGGTAGCGATAACTTAAAATTTGTATGTAAATGGAGTTTCGATGGCAGTTCGGGTCACAGCCACAGCACTGATGAATATTTGTTTCTGATAGCATTGGTGCCATTAAAATTGATTGATCTAGATTCTGGACGAGACGTTTGGGTAAATCCAAGACCATCATCGACACTCTACTGCAGACCAGTAAAGTTTATTTTCCAAAAAGAAAACGCAGAGCTTGTGCGCAATGAGGAGGAGGAGATGAAAGAGAAAATCAGTAATCTGCAAGCTTGTGACCTAGCTACCGAGAGTGGTCAAAGATGTCGTGTTAACTGCGAGATGTTGTTCACTATGATGGATGGTAGTGTGAACAATATATTATCCGGTACAAACTCCACGTCTAAGTGCCTAATCTGTGGAGCAACTCCACAGGAGATGAATACGGAAAACGTGTTGAATCGTCCACCTAATACTGATAACTTTCGATTCGGTTTGTCCACCCTTCACTGTTGGATTCGATTTTTTGAGTGTATTTTTCACATAGCCTACCGACTACCTATCAAATCTTGGCAAGTTAGGGGGGAGCAGCAAAAGAAAATTGTCGATAACAATAAACAAAAAATTCAAGCCGACTTCAAATCAAAAATGGGTTTGTTAGTAGACAAACCGAAGCCAGGATATGGCTCTACAAACGATGGCAATACAGCAAGGCGTTTCTTCTTGAACCCCGACCTCAGCGCAGAAATTACGGGTATTGAAAAGGAGCTAATTGTGAAATTTTCTACAATTCTCAGAGTGCTCGCAAGCGGCTACCACATCAATCTCGATAGTTTTAAATTATTGTTGAACCAGACGCGACAAATGTACATCAGTCTTTATGGCTGGTATTATATGCCTAGCAGTGTATACATGGTACTACTTTACGGGTGTGAAATAATCGACGCATTTTCCTTGCCAATAGGACATTTGTCCGAAGATGCGCTAGAGGCGAGACACAAGGAGGTTAGAAAAAATCGACTATCTTATACTCGTAAATGCTCGAGAGAGAGCTCCAACACAGACCTGATCAGTATATTGCTGTTGACTTCTGAACCTCTCATATCATCCAAAAGGAATATAACTACAAATAAAGGCGTGAAAATGGATGGAGAGGTTCAGAAGTATATTAAACAAGTAGACGAACCTTCCGCCACATCCAGTTTAAACCTACATCTAGATAAAGAATTTAGTAGCGACCAAGAATCTTCGGATTCAGATTAGTTTAAGATCCCATACATGAATTTATATCACACTTACCAATTATGTAATTTTTTTTCTACTTTCTCTCTGCAATGTACTTACTACAACATAATATAATACATGTAACTATCGTATTATAAATTACTCAATAACTACAATAATGTACTGTTCACTCCTCTGCTAACCACATGCTAATGCTTCCTTGGAAGAGTAGTATAAAAATATTTTAACATAGAAAACCAATGTAAATCGTATTTTGTATGTGTAGGCACCGCGAGTATTATTATTTTTCTGACCAAAATGCCACCTTGGCTCTGGCAACACTTGCCTGCGCAGCGAAGTGCGCAGACGGCAGGACTGAGCTCGCGAGTGGAAGGAACTTTGAAATCATTCCGTCTCGAGCGCTCCTCCCACCAGCAAGCTATTTAATTACGCAAATTATTGTCGCGGATAGAATCCTTGTATTATCTCACCTTGTGTTAAATAAAATATAACTCTACCAAACAATCAGCGTTATGATTTATAAGCTAAGTTCCGTGACTGATTATTTAGAGAACTAGAATATCTCCGATGGTAAGCGGAGATGTTCCAGCAATTCCTAAATATGTAATAACTTTATTTTTTTATGTAAAAAAATTATAAATAAATAAATAATGAAATATATATCAAAGTTTACAAAAATACTAATATTAATATTTATGAAATGTGTTAAACTGTGTATAAATATGTATATTTTCAATATGCGCGAACTAACTATTATGCCAATGACTCAGATTTAGAAAACGGCTTTTTTTTTTTTTTTATTCTACGCGTAACCGGTTTTATGATTTTTGTCCTCTTCCCCATACACTTCAATGCACTGTGCGGCGTTCGGGCTACTTTAGGCTACTGCAACTGAAATTCGGCTAGATTAGGCTACTTAATGTTTGAAAAACGGCGACATTAGGCCAAGATACGTTGACAACACTGTGGTTCATTTATGATTCAGTATGTCTTTGGCTTTTGTTCCAAGTGCCCGCGCTTAGAGAAATAAACCCATTCTGACCCTGCTCTAAAATGGATGTTCAGCCGATATGTCCAAATTCATTATCACCAATTACGAAAAACAAAAAAGAACAGTTTAACATTCTTTACGTGTTATTTGTAAAAACATTCGATTTGCAACAGCACATTTTTATTATTCAAGGATTTAGATTGGTTATATATGTATAAAATTTGAGAATGTTGGTTTTAATCAGTTTTAATTATGTTTATAGGTGGTGCATAAACCTCAACGAACAATGATTACCAATATATATAAAAATATTTTTTCTGGAAACCCTGATATCTCTCAAACATGTGCCATTCACTCAATCTCTGGGCAAACGGGTATTCGGCTACACACCATCAAATATACATTATTGTGGTTTACAAGAACCGGTGAAGTTAAATCGCCAAATAAAAAGAGAGCGACTGAACTTTTTTTGCTAAAATCGATTAAAATGCCATAAGATCACAGACAAATGAATATTAATAGACGAGAAATTAAGGACGAGGGGTTAAAACAAGAGTTGCGGGACGCAGAGAGGAAAGCTAACTGTGATTCGCCAATAAATCAATCTGACAGTAAATAGGCATCTCGCATTATAATATCACCATTTAGTTCTTAAAAGTAAAATCTGCTTTTGAATGAATAGACATTTTTACATGGGAGCGCAAATTACTCGCCACGTTATGAACAAATTTGCGAAGTCCAAATTCGACAAAATAAATTTCTTCTTTTTTCAGAGTCGAATATTTCGTTTACGTATTTAGTTAAGACACTTTTATAAATGGTCATAATTTACTTCCCAGCAACCAACCAGCTTTGTGTTTCGCGTCCAGACGTATCTCGATGTGATAGTATATGTTTCTACAACTGATCCATATTATACGATGTGAATATGCTTAAAATAAAGTAAAATAATGCTTTTATATGGAATGTATACGACAATTGGGTTTATTCTCTTTTTCACATCTATTTTTACAAGTTTTCATAGCACAAGCCACCATTTTGCCGTGTTATTTCGTAAAATTAACCGATGATGCCTCGACCATAGTTCGCACAAGAATGATGACGTCACGTTTTCTAAATTCACTTGAGGCCATACGCGAGCACAGCCGGCTCCAATGGAACCGGTATAGGGAGTGGGGAATAATACGCTTTTAATCACTTAGGGCAGGTCTACTAATATTCATATGTCTATAAATAAAATGGAAGATTCTCACTTTTTACTTGGGAAAACATTATCCCATAATTGACTGTGAATAACGATGATTCCTCGCCAAATGTTAAACGTAGCACTTTCCATAAGGTAATCAAAGAATTTGGTTTTCAATATTGTATTGTAGGGAAGATTGTACGATATACTACCTCGCTGGTATTTGGATAAATGCAGCTGATAATACTGTTAAATCGAGACGAAATGCTTTCGCACGCGACATTTCCGTAGGACTCCCTAATCCAGCCGGTAAGGGAAAACGGTTAATAGTGTTAAACATTGGAAGTTCTGCACGATTTGTTTCAAATGGTCTTTTCATTTTTCTGTCCCCCCCCCGCCCGCAGAGAAACTGGACGCACTACGGAGAATTGACGAGTTGCGCACGAGCGATCCTTGAGGAAACACCACGGTTCGGGTCGCAGACTGTTGGCTCCGCAACTCGCGTAGGAGTTCGAGTACCTACCCGGCTTGCCCCTAAAATCGGCTAAGTGTTTCGTACGAGTGCAGTAGAAGTTTCCAAACCTCGGTGGCTACGCCACCTTGCAGCTGCCCAGCCCCTCACACGTCGCCTGCCCGGTGAGCTTGTGGCTCCCGCCCTGCGTTCATCCTGCAGCTGCCCAGCCCCTCACATGCACCCCTGCCGGTGAGCTCGGAGCTCCCGGTCCCACGATAGTCATGCCGCTGTCCCGCCCTTTATAGGCGTCCAGCCCACCCTGACTGCCCTCGCCACCATCGTTTGCCACCCCGTGAGACCATAATATACCTAACCCCTTCTGAGCCCAAAATATATAGCTTGCCATAGTATAAAACCTCTCCAGTCAGGTCTTAAACAAATTCACTGTGGCTGTCTAGTATTACCCCTTGTATTTGCTAATAAACCTAACCATACCGAAGTACCTGTTTCATTGGATATCTGCTACGTAGCGTAGTTGCTATGGGTAACTTGCTTCGTGTAGCCTACAATACTCACCAGACATTTTAGGTTATGTTAATAAATGTGGAATCACAAACTTTATCCTGTACTGGAAGCGCCAATTCTTGAGGGTAAGTTACCCACAAGAATGTTTGTGATCCCAGGGTTCTCAGGGGGTTGGGTACGAAACCATAACATGTGTCAGATTACAATGTGTACCTTAGAGTCAAAGAAAGAAGATTTAGAGTAACATGAATGTATATTATTTCAAATACAATATAAGTCTACACACTCTACCGTATGAGTTACAACGAAAACAACATAATAACAGTTAGATATAAGCTTACCCCCAAGGTTCCGACCATACATTATCTATCTAGCTAACTAGGAAACATCCGAATCGAGCTGTAGCAGCACCTCTTCAGGCTGAGCTCCTAGGGGCTCCAGCCGGAGCAAGAGGAAGAGTCAGTTCCGCCTCCTGGCGACTGACCGTGGCAGGAAACTGTGTATCCTGGCGACAGACGAAGAGGTATCAGGTGCCCGCGGCCGCGTCCGTGTATCCTGGCGAGTATTCCCTTTATGTAAGGAACTCCATCAGGAAAAATAGGCCACCCCACGGCCCTGGTGAAAATGCGGTCGGCGTAGTGCTAATACCGCGACACAGAATACTATCCTTATGTTTCCGGGAACAGGGCACAATATTTTAAGCCACTGGCTTCTTCATCCAATAAAGGATGGGTCGAATTTAAGGCAGATTACACCCGATAACACGTCTGACTCCGTTTGCGATTCATGATCCCGCGTGGTCACAATACTCGAACGAGCCTTGGAACTAAATTCCACTATGGAACTTCGTATTTACACCATTTATACGATTTTATTATACAATCTTCGCGTATAAAATTAGGCTTCGCCTTTCCGATTAAAGGGAGACCATTCCCAAACAATTTCAATCCGAAAAAAACTGAGACTGTCGTCTGCCGAGAAATCAGGGCCCACCATCTGATTTCTCCGCAGGCAAGGAAGTGAGTTCTCCCGGAACTCACCCAGACGTCGCCCTAAAAACAATAGACAAAAACTAGAAGTTGCACTCAACAATACTAGGCCAGTTCCTACTTTATAAACATTGAGACGGGTGGAGATGTCATTATTGCTGACATGGAAAAAGTATTAATAATTATGTAAAAAGAATATGAACTAGAACCGCATCATAACATATCGTACTATAGAGTGTCCTTACCCCCCTGAGATTGAGTTATCATCCCCTGGAGCTGATCGTGGCGACCTTGCAGAGATGCACTGTAAGTTTTACGGTGAGTAGAGTAAATGATAACCATTTTCATAACCCTGTATAGGTTACACTCCCGGAATAATATAAGAATCTCCTTCAAAAGAAGTGACGTAAGACGACTCATGAAGGAAGGTATCTTAAAAGTTACACCAGAGCATTGGAGTAACTTTATTCGACATATTATTGGTATCGAAAAAAAAAATTGGAATATCGATCACATTGTTGATGAACTCTCGAGGACAATAATAATAATTCTTTAGCTTTTGACATTTCAATCAATTTTTTTTCAATCGCAATGATATTTTCAACTTTGAATTTATTTCTTAGCCGATTTGATAAATCTGATGCCAAATAAAGTACAATATTGTAATTTTATCATCATCATTATTTGAAAGTATAAAATGTTTAAATTATTGTTTGAAAATAATTAATTTATTGAAACAGTGGATCTGAATGTGTTAACGCTCGTAATTGTAGAAGAGTGGAGAAGGGGCGGAGACATGCGCGTCCACGGGTTGTTCTAATGTTGGACCAAGAATAGTCGTGCGTAAATGGAACCCGAATATTTGTAGGAACTTAACCATAGCTAAAATTATCATGTATACTTAGCATACTACCAAAATTTTGCATTTATTCGCTTAATATTAGAGTCACGATCAGTGATTTGGAACCCGTCACATTATGTTAAGGTTGGTAGATAATTTAAATATTAAAATATTTTTTCTGAAGCTGTTAGATTTTGAGTCCTACTAATAAATAAACAACTTACTGCAGAATAAACGGTTGCAACGTAGTCATATTATTTATTGTACCGTTTCATGCTCTTATGTGTTTTGTCTATGGTCTTATTTGTCTTTGACATCATTTTACCCATGGACCCAGGGGCGTATAACTCTCGCATAACCTTGTAACCCTGATGGGAGGAGTTATCCTCAACCCAAATTCTTATAGACAAAGCTGTTGTGGCTGAAAGCTCAGATCTCATTGGCTCAGAGCAAAAATTGTATCTTGGTCTCTCGCTCTCTACCGTAGCGACTCGTGTAACAGAAAGAGAAGCTAAGCATCGGTTATGCTACGATAAAAAAATAACGGTAATTTCCAAGACGCCATTTCGCAGTGAAGTCAGTTGAAGATTTTAGCGTAAATATTTTGAATTTTCTTTCACCCATCTAAAAATAATGTTGCGTGCTAGAATTCTTCAAGGTGATAAATTAATGCCGTGTTGTGTTAAAGGTTGCTCAAACGGATTCGATAATCCAGTGCTAGGAAGAAGCAGCAAAAAAAACGTTTGTTTGTGGGTGTCATTTCGTGATTGAAAGCAAAAATACGGTACTTTTGGGATTAAAAAAGAATGCTTGGCAACGCTTAATCTTCCAGTCATCATATAATATCCTGTCTTTCTCCACCAACTGAAAGAAGAACCCGTTGTTAAATACAGGTACTAACCTCTCGTTCTTTGATACAATATTCCTGATTCCTGAATGTACTTCATTGGCTAATAATTTAATTAATTTTCCTTTTCAGACCTATCCGTATTCCGACGCGATACTGTACCACGTATAAGGATGCTAAAACTGCTAAAAAAGCCACGATTACATCAAACAAGGTCATTTAAACCTCTCCAGAATTGCATCATATAAGTATTCAGATTTAACCAGCATTTTCCATGATGTTTGCTAACGACAAAGCTGTGGAAATCATATGAAACCCTTGCAGGAGAATTTGAATAACTTCTAGTGCTGTGGCAATAATAATTAACACTTAAATTTGTTGAATATGTATTTTGTGTATATATTCTTGTATTTTTGTGCAAGGTCAAATTAAATCCTATTAAGTTGTTGCAGTAAGACTGGGTTCGATTCGGTTACGGTTTTGTTTAGATATATTAGTATTAACTTCTACTTCAATGATAAATCAATGCTCAATACATCGGTTATACTGACCCTGTTTTGTATTACTGTCCATTGTCTTTTTGAAAATAAAAAGTATTTTTATGTGTGCATAGCTGTGGGTTTTTTTTATTTTCCTTTTCCTGCATTCCAATATTTTTATTTTTAAAATATAATTTTTGTGGGCTAGTGAATGAACGATGTTAGCTGGGTGCAGTTATATTGTCTATGTTTGCACTTTTTTAAATGGCCTTGAGATTTACTTATGGTACACAATATATTTACCTGTCTGGACCAAACGACCGTTTTATCTGTGGTCGTCTGTGGTTAAGGGGGTGACAAAATGGCGCCATACAAAAAGCCCGAAGATATCGATCTAGAGAGTGGTTTATTTATGCCGTGAACCATCTGTCATCACACGTCTCTCAAATTTCGATTAGTTTTTCAATAATTAAATTAGATAAATACCCGCAACTGGCGATTCATGCTCGTCAACACAAATACGAATGTGCATATATATAATGTGATGTCTAATTCTAACCAATCAGTCGAAACGGTAAGTGCAATTACTTTTAAGTTGCGACCTCGTGAGACATTTATTCAATTCACAATCTCAACAGGACTTGATACTCTAATACCGGTTGTTTTGATCTCATTCCTACGTTTGGTGCCCACCTCTAGTCATAAAAAAAACAATCCACATCTCAAACAAACGTAGTTGAGACCCGGTATATCAGTAGCTCCGTATCCTCGCTATGTACGATATGCATCACTCAAATTTAAGTAGACATTTACATAATAATACCTGATTTCTTCGTATCGCAGAAATTTACGTACATTGCCTACTTTTATCATTATTAAATTGGATGCCTCATTGAGCTCAAACTCGTTCTAAAACAGTCCCGTAAGGTATTTAAAAGATTTTAAAAGTTCTAATGTGGCAACAGTTTCTGTTCCGTGGTTATTTTGTCATAATTTTATAAATAGTACCCTGACTCCAGCAAAACAAATACTATTCATAATTAAGTATCCTTGCACGTAGGACCATTAACTCGTTAATTAAACCGGCGTAGAATAAACTGCGTTTGGTGACATTTCGAAACATCGCGAAGACAGTTCACTCCTTCCTCTCCACAAAAAGACCCTCCACACAGCATCCCCAAAGATGACATAGGCCCTGAGGGAAATTATTTTCTTCAGGGCCTCCTGTGTGGAGTTAATATAAAAAAAAAAAAAAAACAAGAGTTTAGTTTTGCAAAGGAAAAAGAAATATATACCTCTTTTGAAATTAAATTTTTACAAAATGTGAAATTTTGGTGATATCTGTTCTTATAACATATATACGGATTTCGTAAGCTCGACATTCCAACCAAACCGCGCTTAACCCTTTCATCCCCAGTATTAATTCAAATTAACACGAGCTTTGTGTTTCTTTACCGTCACGGTAGTGATTTAGAAAAGCCTTTTTTTTCTTATAGCTTGTAATCTTTTCTGTGACGTCTATTTTTTCCGCTCGATTGAAATCGTTATTCCCACCACAAACCCGATAAATATTTTGACATCTGCTGATTGTGAGTTTCATCGAATTTCTGTCGTCATCGATTACTTCATTTTAGGTGAAATATCAATATTTTCTACTCGAATTACAAATATTTTAATACATAAAGACGTGTTCTATAATAATAACAACTGTTCAATTCACTGTTCACAGTCATTTGCCAGAAAATCGTAAATGAATTTCAACGTTCATTCAAATTAACACTGGTAGTGACGGACATATTTATGACTAGTGTGGTGAATTGTTAAAGATTATTTTCCTAGTCTATTTCTGAATGAATTTTAGTTATAATGTTATTTGTTTCAAACCTCAGAGATTAGCACTACATTATAAATGTACATTTTTTACATGAAACAGTTATTTGTATTACTTTTGTGTTATGTGTATTTTACCTTACTATTTAAAAAATTCCCTCTGACGTCCAATGTTAATCTTAATCAACGTAGGATAATTTCTAAAAACCAAAATAAAAATTAAATACCAAAAATTTTCAAATCATTTATTTAATATATTATCAAGCATTACATATTTTATATATGTGGAAACAATAATGCGGGTGTGAAAGGGTTTAAAGCAACCGATATTGTCAAACATAATAATTTGACGTAGAAGAACTTCCCACACCTCTTTACATACGATAAGTATAACAAAAGTACTAGGCAAATAAACTCAGGATCGTGGTTCGAGACAATACTCTTTTCAGTCAGAGGCTCGAGGATTTCTTTTCCTTTATTAATGAAATCGTGACGACAGTATACATGAGTTTGGTTTTGCAAAAAAAACTATACACGTTTCTCTATTAAAATCTTATTTGTTAAAACAAAAATTTGTTGGTGATATCTATAGAACTTATATATCGTCGCATTAATTCGTAGACTGCGTAACTCCAAATTTTTGGAAAATACGTTTTTAATGCCATCTGGTGTTAAAATTAGTCCCGCATCGACTAGTAAAACTCGAAAATTTAAAAAAAAAATAACCTTTTAGATAAACACAAATTAGGAAACTGCGTAAAATCATGGTGCCATTTTTACTCGCGAATACTTCGAAACTCCTTAATTCAGTATTGGCCTGTGATCCGTGCACGCTTGTTGTGTTTTTGACTGAGGAAATTTATTTACGGTGTAATAGTTTTACCGTGAAATTAACTGAGATAAGTTGATTAATCAATTTTGAACATTTTATAACCTTAATTTTAATTGTGAAGTCACGAAAAGTGTTTGTATCTGTTGTCTAAACTGACGTCTTCTGTACCGTGTGACGCTCTGCCGTAGCTCTCTTGTTTTATGTGCCTCTTCGGTTGCGTTCACCGCTTTTACAGTGGTACCTGCTTATCACCACACGCCCTCCTGATGTCATCATCACTGCACAAATTGATTTAACCAACCCGGAGCCCTTCGCGTCCTACCTAATAGGTCGTTGTTCTGTGATTATCTCTTCTTCAAGGTCACCATCTCTTTGCAAGTGGATCTCCTCCTGATGCATATCCGGATCCGGTTCTTCACTGTCCTCTTCAAACAAACCCAAAATGTTGACGGTAGAACGTGCGGCAATTCCATCTCGTCTTTCCTCAGACACAGTCTGTTCTCTGTCAGGCATCTTCCGCGGGTCAAACACATGTCTTGGTATGCCATCTACTTCGATGTTGTTGACTGAAGTAAGTCCTGTCACCCTTCCATGCACGATGTGCATCTCCTATCTACTGGCTTAACCGCAAGAAGTTCGCCTACTTAGAACTCAGTCAATACTTCCTCTACTATATTCACTTGCGCAGAAGGGTGTCTCCACGAGTAAGTGTGAACTATACAAGACAGCGCAACACCTTGATCATCCTGACTTTTTGCAGCCAAAGATTGTACCAAAACACTGCCTGCAGGGGATCGCTTCCACTTCTGGCTGCAGTTCTCTTTATTGTTTGATGATGTCGTTCAACTATACCGTTTCCAGCTGGTCGATATGCCGCGCGAAATTTTTGACGAACATTCCATCTCTTACACTTATCTGTAACACTGTAGGAACAAAATGCAGTACCATTGTCCATGAGAACTACTTTGGGCGGGCCTCTTTCCCGAAACACTTTTTCCAAATGTCTGATAATCGAAGCTGCATTATCTGACTCGATTTCCCGCCACACGGCAAATCTACTTGGACCGCAATCGATAAATGTGAGTAAACATTTCCTACCGAAATGAGTAAGATCAACTGCCAAGCGACTCCAGGTTGTCACAACATTAAGATTACCCGCTTCATGGGATGATGGCGGAAGGTCAATTATCCTGCATTGTACGCAGGAACGCACGCATCTATCGACGTCCTTTCTTCTTGCCTCGGGATCGACCAGCCGGGCAAGATGAAGCGTTCACTTTCACCAAAGTGATGCTGAGCATGAAGAGTTTCTACGCTTAAAGCACATGTTTGCTCACCAGTTCCACTTTCAAGTCTCTCCCACCTATCTTCACACTCTGAGGAGTCTCTTTCACAACGTTTCCTGTCATGGCTACTCTTTGCCCGGGTCTTGCAAACCCTAGCAAGTACATCAGTTTTATTTCTACAGGACAACAAGGGTGATCGACAATGTCAGATCTAATTCTTCTACAATCTCCTTCATCAACCCCAAGCGTCACTTAACGAGCATCTCTGACACGACTACTCCCGGTCAGTGTAGATCTCACCCAGCACAAAACCATCGCCGAATCTGTAATGATCTCCAGAGTTTGAAGATTTCACTTGAGAGTCAGATTTAATCCCTTAAGGAAGGAAAAGTACCAGCATTTACAAGACTTAAAACAGACATTAAAAAAGGATTAACACTCCTTTTACGATAACCTTCCGCATCATTAAAATCATTAAAATGGATCTAAATAGACTGCCTCGACATAAACATATATTGTTGTGTTTTATTTTGTGAATGTAAAATTCCTATCTCCCAAATTTTCTGCTAGGTTGTTCATAAAACTGTTCGCAGAAAAGTATGTATCTTTTGTAAAATACGTATCTCCATTCTCGGTTTTTATGTAAACTTCCTAACTCCGATTTGAAATAGAAAGCCTTAACTTACAAAAGTTTAATGATTGAAAATAAATTTCGAAATATATTACATGTTCGAAACATAAATAAAAAGAATGAGCCGTCTTTCATTTTTTTTCACTACGAGGTTTTTTGTGCCTCCTGTAAAATTTTACATTTGGTGGTTACGCATTCTACGAATTAATGCGACGATATGGATTATGTGCTTAACCGCGTTAAAAAGCCACTGATATACCGAGCGTCAGACCCGTCTTTGTACTAGAAATCCGCTTAACTGGCATATCATACATACAAGTATTTAAAGACCACCTAACTAGATAGTATAACAATAATCAACCGTTAGAAAAATAAACTGAATTATGATTAATGTTTGCAAAACCTGTCCATAAACAAGCTTATTGCATTTTTTTGTATTTTATGGGTGTATTATTTTCAATATATTTTTTTGTTATTAAGTGCTCCTCTCACTAGGTAAAATTATATTTCATGCTATCGAATTGTCAAAAATTATAATCTTGAAGTATTTTTCCATTCAAACTTCAATTAAGTCCATTGTCTAGTTATGGCATGTCTACGATTATTTCGTTTTCCAGAATATCATGCTAAAATCAGAATCCAATTGCAGTTTACTTGAAATGGATCTTGTGACATCAGATGTCGGTGTCATAAAGTCAGAACCGGACACAATCCCTCAAGACGAAAGTCCAACATCACCTTTTGAAGCACTATTGCCGTTCGGGACTGTTAAACAGGAGACAGATGAAGCTACTGCGATCGAGTGTGACCCAGATACTCTAGTGGTAGAAGAAGTATTCTCGGAAATAGATATTGATTATCCTGACATTAAAAAGGAATGTTTCGTTCATCTTGAAAGGATCGACCAAAGTCTTGGTAAGCTATTCACTTATTCTTCCGATGACCTCTCCTATCGAACAATAGTTTACTCCGCAGACTGCAGCCCCAAAAAGCTCAGGAGAAATAAAACAAACCGGTAACTTCGGTTTCGATACGTATCACCGCTAGAATGTGATTTGGTTTTGATGATCTTCAGTTGGAATTCCTAATTTAAAATTAATGAATCTCAGGAACTTATACTGCACTCTCTCAATTTTTAGTTTGAGAATCTTATAAAATGGAGCCTAGATTATTGCATTATACTAAAAATTACTTCTCACCAAACCAATGAATAGCAATTTAAAGAAGTTAATTAATTTTAAATCTTTCACCGTTCTCAAAATAAACCATAAACATTTAATGGCCTTGTTAGTTATTTCATTTATATGAGGAATAAAATATAATGCAATGTCAAAATCAATCCCAAGGTCCTTAATTTGCTCTTCTCTTTTTAGAAAAAAAATTGTTAATGCTATATTGATGCAATATGGGATTTTTGATTGGGGCAAAAGTTATTGTTTGACATTTTTCGATGTAAAGAAACAGTTCATTACGGGTGCACCACTCTTATAGCCTCATAAGATTTAATTGTAATACGTGACAGTCATGGAGATTAGTAATAGTTTTGTAAATTAAGATCGTCTGCATATATGAGTATTATAATATATATGGAGTTATAACTCATTCGAAAACCGTAGTTATGTTGTTGATAAACAAGAAAAACAATACTGGACCCGAATGTGACCCCTGTTGAACACCGGTGTAAATTTGAAATTACTGTGAACTATGTTAGTTGAGTTTGACTGATATTTTTCCGGTTATTCCAAGGATTCTTAGTTTATGTATGGGAATTTTATGTGAGATTTGGTCGAAGGCTTTACGTCAGTATACACCACGTCTGTTTGAAGACGCTTGTTCACGTTGTTAAAAAGATATTCCTGATATATGATTAAATTTATAAGAGTCTATCTTTTGCCATGAAACCATGTTGTCGATGTGAAATCACTTTATTTAGCTCATGCGATAGTTTTAAGAGAAGAACGGATTCGAATAATTTAGGGATTGAAGACTGTATACATATAGGTTTATAGTTAGAAATATCTGATTTGTGACCTTTTTAAAATATTGGACACAGAAAACTTGTTTTCCAATGTTTCGGTAAGGAACCACTTTTTAAAAATGAGTTAACAAGTTTTGTGAGAGGAGAAGTTAAGACTGATAAACATTTGGATAAGAATATTGTAGAATTGTTATCGGGGCCTGCCGATTTGTTAAGATCAAGGGATTTTGGTTTAGTTCTAATATCATTTTCTTCAAATATAAATCGATTAAACTCGATCTTATTTTTATTTATAGCTGTTGTATTGTCGAACAATAGAGAATTATTTGAAGTATCATAGACTTGGCTGAAGAATTCAGCAAACAGATTCACGACTTCTTGAGGGTTATCGGCCATTTAATTATCTGAATCATGTTTGAGGGTATACTTGAATCATTGTAATTAAGCATGTTTGAAAATGTATAAATGTTCGGATAACTGACAGAAGTCAATTCTTCGCACTTACCGATGCATTTTTTGTAACATAACTTCTACATTTTTTGGTAATCTTTCTTAGTTCGCAAAATTTTGCATAATCATCAGCTTTATGGGCAATTTGTAGTCTCTTATTAATCTAATAAGGTCGTTACTAAACCATTTTGGGTATTTATGCAAAATAATTTAAGACACGGGTAAATACAGATCGATAGCATTATTAAGAATAAAGTAAAATTTATTTACCATTTCATTGACGTTTCCTTCAAAGTCCAAAAATTCCAAGGAGTAGAAGACAAAAGATTGATAATTTGACTATAGTCTGTTTCAATATTGTTGATGTAGTCCAGGGGTTCTCAACCTTTTTGTACCTTAGAGCACATTCTAAAATATCGGTAGGGTGGCGGGCACCACCTATTTTTAATCGACAAACTCGGGGCAGCAATCGCAATCAAAATGACAGCAAATCGTTACCAGGCTTGGTGTAACTATAAGTGACCAGCTCAGGTACGGGGGCTCCATCGAAGCCAGAGTAAAATTGGCCTCTCAGAAGCTGGGCGTACTGTACAGGGCCCGCAGATACTTTAATAGTACACGACTGCTGACCCTGTACAAATCGCAAGTGCGCCCTACTGTCGAATTTGGCAGCCATCTCTGGTCCGGAACCCCAAAATACCTGAAAAAAACCCTTGACTCTGTGCAGAAACGGGCGGTCCGTTTGATAGATTCCCCAATCTTAACAAACGGACTGCAATCTTTAGAGCACAGGCGTCAGGTAGGTATGCTGTCCTTGTTCTATCGGTATTACAATGGAAGATGCTCTGAGGAACTAGCGTCATTGATCCCTTCGGCACCGGTGTGTAGTCGGGAAACACGCCAAACGCGCGCTCAAAATTTGTACACGGTTGACATTTGTCACATGAAAACGGGTCACTTCTACGATTCGTTCTTAGGTTCAACAGCTCGGCTGTGGAACGAACTGCCGGCCTCTGTGTTTCCTCCCTCCTACAACTTAGGACTCTTCAAGACCCATGTTCACTCCTTCCTCTCCACAAATAGACCCTCCGAACAGCATCCCCAAAGATGACATATGCCCTGAGGGAAATTATTTTCTTTAGGGCCTCCTGTGTGGAGTTAATATCAAAAAAGGCGGGGAATGCTATTTGCACATCACTCCTTGTACACGCCGAAAACCCGAAGTGAGCCGATGATCGCCGAATCGATCGGGACGGTACGAGAACGGACCCAAGGCAGTTTGGCTGTCGGGGCCATGCTTATTGCTTTCATTGACATACAGAGCTGGCAGAGTCATGTGCCATGTGTTTTGGTGCCTTCGGCGTTCATCGGCTCAGTCCGTGGCGTTCGTTCACTTCGGGTTTTCTGCGTGTACAAGAAGTAATGTGCAAATGGAACTCCCCGTTCCAGACAAGCGTGAAGAGTGCAGTCTGGCTCGCTACTAGACAGGTTGCGCAAGTACTGTCAGCAAAGGAACCACTCATACATACAATATCGCAAACATACGAACGTATTTAATGAACCAAGGCACTAAAAAATGTAAAACTAAAACTAATATATAAAATAATTCACATTTTTATATAATGTTTATGAAAATATTATTTCACTGTCGAATAGTGGCGGGCACAAACGAATCGTTCCGCGGGCGCCATGGTGCCCGCGGGCACGGGGTTGGGAACCTCTGATGTAGACGGATGTTTTTTTATTATTGGACTGTAGAATTCAACCGTTAGAGGGGGATGATAGTTTTTGATTGGGAGAATGAATTCGTCAGATGCGGATACTTTAACGGGGGAAGAATTGGAAAAGACAAGATCGAGAAGACGAGAGTTTGCATTGTATACATAGTTTAACTGTCGAAGGCTTAGAAAATTTGACATCTCGCTTATTTCATGAGATGCATGATTGATGTTGCACGAAGTTTGATTGTTTTTTTATGTCCATGTAACATTAGCAGATTGTAGTCTCCTGTCGAGATCATAGTGGCATCAGGAAATTTTCTTCGGAATGTGTCAGCATCTAGGTAGTGGTCTTTATATAGTTGGGCGTCGGAAGATGGGGGAATATAGATACAGCCGATTATATTTTTTTCCTTTTTGGCAGACACCATGATGAATAGTTGTTCTAGATGTGTATTGATGCATTTGAGTTTTCTTGAATTAATTTTTTTATGTATGGATACTAACACAACACCTCCTCTAGCTTTATTACTAGTGCTTCTATCTTTTCTATTTACGTATGTTCAAGGAAACACAACTCTTTATTGTATATGTTTTTATTTAGCCATGTCTCAGTGAAGGTGTAAGAGTCGTAGACCAAGTAAGGTAAGGTTGATTTCAGGTCCTGTAATTTAATTCCTAGTCCACGTACGTTTTGATAGAAAAAATTTATTATAGAATTTAGGTTTTTGGGTACATTTTGGCAATTGTTGGATTATTTTAATTTATTTTTTTGTGATGTCCGTTTCGCCAGATGTCTTTCATTTTTCTCATTCGACTCTTAGTTCAGATAACTTCTTACACTGTAGAATTGTTTGATCATGGTAAAACCTTATATTGTTTATAAATATGTTTCTTGCCAAGTAATATTTTCTGCCACTTTGCTTCTGGAAATTCGACCTTTATTCCTCTCGGTTTGTCAACATTCCTTTTACGCAATCTGTAAATTTTTAGGTCTAGGTTTGTTGTTGAAATTTCAAAGTCAACATTTTTTTCTTGACAGATGTTATGTTTTGCTGTCGAATAACGACGATATCATTATTAATTATTTCTGTGTTTTCAGATTTTGTTTCATCGAAAATATCTGTTAGTTATACAAAACATCCGAATGAAAAAAAGTCTCTCACAAGAAAAAACTTATTTTCCTGCCCAACTTGTACCTACAGGGCTAGGAACAAAAGAGTTCTGAAAACGCATATTAGTACACACACCGGCGAAAAACCATTCTCGTGCTCGATATGCACCTACAAAAGCTCTACAAAATGGTATATGCTTTCTCATGAAAGAACCCACACCGATGAGAAACCATTCTCGTGCTCGAAATGCACGTATAAGTGCTTTCAAAAAAGCAATATGGTTTCACATACTAGAACCCACACCGGTGTTAAACCTTTCTCGTGCTCAAAATGCCCTTACAGGAGCTATAGAAGATACCATATGGTTTCTCATGCTAGAATCCACACTGGTGATAAACCATTCTCGTGCTCGGAATGCAAATACAAGTGCTCTCATAAAAGCAGTTTGATTTCACATACTAGAACCCACACTGGAGAGAAACCATTTTCGTGCACGGAATGCACGTACAAGAGCTTTAGTAAAAGCAATATGGTTTCACATACTCGATCCCACACCGGTGAGAAACCATTCTCATGCTCGGAATGCACATACAAGTGCTCTCATAAAAGCAGATTGATTTCACATACTAGAAGTCACACTGGAGAGAAACCATTCTCGTGCACGGAATGCACGTACAAGTGTTCATATAAAAGCAATATGCTTTCACATTCTAGAACCCACACTGGAGAGAAACCACTCTCGTGCTCGCAATGCACGTACAAGTGCTCTTTTAAAAGCATAATGGTTCGTCATACTAGAACTCACACTCGAAAAAAACCATTCTCGTGCTCTGAATTCACGCACAAGTGCTCTGTTAAATGAAATATGGTTATTCATACTAGAACCCTCACCAGTGAAAAAACATTCGTGCTTTGAATGCACGTACAGGTGCTCTGATAAAAGCAATATGATTTCACATACTAGAACCCACAGTGGAGAGAAACCATTCTCGTGCTCGGAATGCAAGTGATTGGCAATATCATGACAATAAAAGTCTCATTTGCACCATATTTTCAAAAACATTGCTCTTTTTAGAAATCGTTCTCATGGTTGGATGAAATTTTTAGTTTTAGTTTTATTTTGAAAAGCCAAAAGTTTTAGTTTGTACTGAAATTCGTAAAATAATCAAGTATTATTTGTTTTAGTATGTATTGAACTATTTGTTTTAGTATGTATTAAGTAGTATTTGTTTTAGTATGAATTGAAATTCGTAAAATAATTATACTAAATTTTTTATTGTCAATGTACAAGACACAGAGATATATTATACATGAAACATGTCAGGTCCATTTGCATGACTAGCTTTATTGCAACGGATGGTGAAGATTAATATCCCAGTCAAAACTAGAAAAAAGCTTAATTTTCGCAGGTGAGTAGTACCTCCTCCAGGAAGTATTTTCACAAAAGTCCCACCCTTCCCACAATTTGTTCCTCACCTGCGCTCACCCAACCATTTAATTTGAGGGTTCTATTAAAGCCATTATATCTCCTAAACTAAAACATGTATCAGTAAATTGTGTCCATTAACAAACCTCTTATTAAATTACCTTAAAATAATGTAATTTTTTTCATCTGCAAAAGTTAAGACATTCTGCGCAGTGAAACAGTTGAGCGCAGGATTATGAGTAAATACGTAGGTTAAAAATGCAAGAATGGATACGAGATTCCATCACGTTTTTTTTTGTATTAGGCAATTCACCCTAAAAAGAGTGCTGTGTGTCACGTTGATGTTGTCTCTCCCTCTTCTATATTCCTATAAATATTCTGTAACTCTGTGTTTAATTTAATATGTTTTTATAAACTTGATGAAGGTTCAGGGTGATCCGAAACCGGTTGGTTTTATATTTTGAAAATAAATTCAATAAAGTAGTTTTAAAAATAAAGTTATTTTCATTATAATTTTGTATATTCACATAGTGTTTGCTACATATGAAAATTTATTTCATTATAAATCACTCCGTAAATTCGTACTAAATCTAATATTTTTATTTTTGAATCTGACAATTCATGGTGGAATTCCATTATAATTAAACAAATATTAAACCTTTTTTCCACTTTAATTTCATTGACCGTAATCGGTTTCAGCTCGTTAAAGCCATCTTCAGATTGGTACTAATTATTCTTAGTCTACGGCTTAAATACATATGGTGGAGGGGGGGAGGGGTGGTCTACAAGGGTTTTTAATCAATTATATTAATTACATTTGTTACTAATTCGTTTTAGACTGTCCAATTTCTAATTATTTTGGTATTTCTAGTAGACATTGTAGCTTGCTTCAATATTGTTCAGGGATAAACCTTACAAGTAATATGAATTATTAATGACCGAATTTTATTGTCGAATCGTTATTATGATATATGGGATTTGTTTTAATTATCTTTTGTTGTATTTTGAAGGGATATGTTTACACTGTTGTAGGAATGGTCATTATATAAACAATATACATATTTTAATTTCAGAATTACGATAAAAATTATAATGGAAACAAAAGCGGAGACTTAACGAATGATCAAAATTGCTTATTCATTACAATTTTTTTAGTGAAGCGGGTAATTTCAAAGGATTCTAGTCTATCAAGTTTATGACCAGTATTACGAGTATGGAGAATTGTAACGTCTCTGTCTTTATCAAACGAATGTTTGTTTTATAATGATGAAGCATCAGACTTGCATCCATCAGGAAGTGTTTATGGAGTCTGTGTGTGATGTAATCTAAGATTATTTTTTGATTTTCTAGATACTTATTTTCCATGAAGGGGTGAATCATTTAAATTTACTGAATTTAATGTTAATATTCTTTATACAAATAGAACGGCGTCATATGAGCCTCATACGGATGTTTAAAATGTTTCCTGGCTATTGTAGACTTAGAGCCCTTGTGTTTTCTCGGTAGGGAAAAAAAATTGTTACCTAAAAACCCTAATAATCTAAGGTTGATTTGATTTTTGATTTTATGGATTCTTTCGTAATCCTCTAACTGGCAAGGGTTTATAACAATACCCTTTTATTTTTCTAACTAACTAGTACTGCGGCCCATTTGGCCTAGTTACTATTACCATCGAATGTTGTTCTTACTTGGCTGAATTTACATTACATTAATGAGTTTTATGAGGAAAAATTCTTAACTGGATTAAAAACCTCATACAAATTACAGGGAAAAGAAAAATCAAAAAGTTCTTAACTTTTTACTCTACTTTGCCATTATGATTTTCTCAATGTAAGTTTATCCTTTTTTCATCTTTGGGCTCCGTCCTTTTCGCTTCGGTAGTCCTTCATATCTACATGATCGGAAAAAAACGTTTGGGAGAATAACATTTTGTGACATCAAAAAGGATACATTGACAATTATAATCTTCTTCTTCTTCTATTTCTTCTCTGTCGCTGTCATCATTCTCATGGAACTTCATGATGAGTTGTTTGGGCATCCTATGTTTGTAGTTGAAAGCGAGATCCGTTGGCTAGTCGTAATTACCCAGCGCTTTAAATACCGGATTATCCGGACTTAGTAATCTAAGGTTGTGGTGAAGTGTGTGCTTATGTATGAAGATGCGATTCCGTGTTGCCAGCTCCAACCCTCTAAGAGCTGACTTTGACATAATAATTTTAAAACAGTTTTCTGCGTATAGTTCTGGTGAAGCTGTCAATTACCTGATACCAAGAACTACTGAGCTTAGCTCCATCGTCTCCATTAATATTTAGGCTATTTTTATTAATTTCAATTGCCCCGATATTCAGTCGCACTCTGTAGGTTTTCGGTTTCCCTAGGACTTCAGAAACAAATCCAAAGTAATCACCGGTTTCGATTAAATGCTCGGCATTTGTCAATTTGTCAGGGTGGCCGAGCTTACATGCTCTGAAGTGTTCTGATAACGTTGGCTTAAGAAGGAGGTATCCCCAAAACAATTCACTTTATAACTATAATTGTTGGACGGTATTTCACAGCAACCATCTTTCTCTGACATTCATATTATTATATTTTGTAAACTTTTTAAATATAATTTTGTCTTTAGTACTATATGTCTATGACATCATTTTACTTCTGTCATCGTTTGTAATCCTTTTAATTCTAACCAACCAGTCGAAGTGGTAAGTGCAATTACTTTCAGTTGTCACATCGTGAGGCTTTTGTGCAATTCACCATAACTGTTGGAGTTCTAAAACGGTTGTTTAGATCTCAGTCCAATTTTCCTAATAGTTCCTTATCCTCGCTAATTACTAATATTCATTCTACAACAATCTGGTAAGTAAAGGAACAATTTGAATAGATCTAATGAGAACAGTCTTAATCCAGCAAAACTAATGCTTTTTACAATTAGTAACTGGCGTAAAAATGAACTGCATTCGTTGACATTTTGAACCATTACGACGACAGTAAACAGAAGTTTAGTTTTGCAAAAAAAATCAATCGTATATCTATTAAAATCATATTTATAAATAAAATAAAATATCATGTTTTTTGTTTTATTGTTATTTTTGTTTATTGAAGAATACACAGATAAATACAATAAACATAACAATAATAAAACATCAATTGGAGAAATCGCCTGCGTCCTAACTTTTTCTCACTCTTTAACCCAGCAACTGATAAAAACATTATAATTGTTTAGTATTGAAACAGTTTTGGATAATATCTACCATTTTTCCCTCATATACCTACTGTCATACCTACTTTACATTTCCTTTCTTTAAAACAGCCTTACCCACACTTGAAAAAAAGAAGATGATTTTTTCCATTGTAAATTGACCCAAGTACAGCATTCGAATTCGTGTCGTGTAGCAAGAAGGTGCAATCGTAGTGTTCTCATTGTATTATGCACATGCTTTGTGCTCCGTTTGAAAATATCAAAATCATATTAAAATCATATATAAAAATAATTTCAAAATAAATGAAAACAGAATGAGCAAAAGAACAAATAATATATTTTACACCCCCCAAACCAATACTAAATTAATGCAGACACATAGCAGTTTCATTGGTCCTCGTACATTTAACCTTCTACCACTACAAACTCAAATGATAAATAAAAAGATAGAATTTATTAAAGAGGTAAAATTATGGCTGAATGACGCAGATATTGAAACGCTTTTACTATAAATTTATTGATTCTTTCTACAACTCACATGCTGAAACTTTATAAACTATTGTACATAATGTTTTCTCTTTACTTTTTATAATAACTATAAACAAAAAAAAACTTTTTCTACTAATGTATATTATACTTTAGGTACTTGAAATATAGTAATCGTTTTATATTACCCACACTCAGGCAGTGCCTTAGTGGGTTTTCATTTCTTGTGTATACTATTTGGTATTATGTATTATGTTATTATATACTATCTATTAATATGTATAATATATGTAAAGAAATGAAAATAAATAAAGTAAAAAAAAAAAAATAAATAAAAAAATATTAAAGATTATCTCGTTTCGGAGGAAATTTCACCCCGTGAACAGTGCAAGTTCATCGACAGCCCTATTGCCGAGATTCTGGGGAATTCAAGGTAGGTTTTTCCTTCATTCCACTTTTTCCCGTGATTTATTCAAAACCAATTGAATAAGCTTTATATTGTCGTTTTTTTGTGGATTTGATTTACAGTTCATTTACGTGTAATAGAACACGATACAATAAATTAAATCAATTTTTGAATGAACCTAAATATTCTATAATAATAATCGTCTAAAAAAGTAATTGAATTTTTAAAGTTTGTTTGCTGTGGTGGTTATATGTTGTTTCCACTTCAAATTGCTGTCAAAAATAATACCTAAGTATTTAATTTTATTAACCTGTTCTAAATTAGGTCAATCACATGTTATCGTATTTGTCAGGTTGCAAGCACATATTTTAATTGGTTTTTATGGGGTTCTTAAGGAAGGATTACTTCTAAATTCAATGTATTTAGTTTTGGTCTCATTCGTTGTTAGTGAATTATTGTTTAACGATCTTTTGACAACAGTTATGCCCCTGTTAGCTTTTATGTATACATCATTCCAATTGCTTGATTTGAAGAGGAAAATCGTATCATCAGCGAAACTTACAATTTTGGCATCTATTTGAAGATTACATAATTCATTTATGTATATTAAGAACAAGATAGGACCTAAAACGCTACCTTGAGGCACGCCGTATATAATTGGTAATTGATTGCTATTCCAGTTGTTGATTTTCACACTTTGCTTTCGGTTTGATAGGTAATCGCTAATAATAGTAAGTTCATCACCATTTATACCAATATAAGATAGTTTTTGTAAAAGTTTAGAGTGAGAGATAGTATCAAATGCTTTGCACAGGTCTAAGAATATTGATATGCATCTTAATCCCTTGTCTAAGTTTTCATTTAGAAAATCGGTCACTGTTGCCAGGGCTTCGGAGGTGCCTTTATTTTTCCTGAATCCAAACTGGTTGAGTGATAGTATGTTATTTTGTTCAAGGTATTTATTTATTTATTTATTTATTTATTTATTTATTTATTGTTGTTATACGCCCATAGGGGCTTTTACATAGATTATAAATAAGTTTTACATAAGTTATCGAGTTTGAATTTATACTAAGAGTTATAAAAGTGAAGAATTTTTAAAAAAATATACAAGTAGTTTTTGAAGAATATGGCGTAAAGAAACATTTTAAACAACATAATATTTAACAATAACAAAGAACAAAATATAATATAAAACATTACAATAACATATCTAATCGTTAAATCTATTACAATAATTTGTATGATTCCACAAAGTGTTGGTTTAATTTGAATTTAAGATTATAAAGGGAATCATGGAATATATCTATAATACCACCAAACTTGTTGCCCAAATCATGCATCCTATTGGTAAGTGAGTTTGACTGATAGTTGGTTTTATATGTGTCGCAAAAGAATGTTGTATTTTGTCTAGTATTTCTTGTCGGTACATAGAGTTTAATAGCAGCAACGATGGCAGGGCTGTCAATAAGGTTGTTCATGACTCTGTATAATAAAATTAGGTCTGAAATGGTTCTTCTGTCAGACAGCGTAATTAAATTAAGTTCATTCATCAAATTTACATAATTAATGTTTTCTATTGGAATTTTAAGCTTGAAATTTAAGTACCTAAGAAATTTGTGTTGAACCCGTTCTAATTTGTTAGAGTGTACTTTATAGAAAGGAGACCAAATAGGTGAATTATATTCCACTTGGCTTCTAACTAGTGAAATGTAGAGTGTTTTCATGCAATCCAAGGACTTAAAATCAGTTAGGGTTCTACAAAGGAAGCCAAGAATCTTTAAAGCCTTATTAGTTATATCATCTATATGCGCTGTGAATGTTAAGTTTGATTCAATTAGTTGATTATTAATAGTTTTTTCAAAGACTTTAGATGGTGATAGTGAGTGAATTTAGATAGTGAATTTAGTAATGTAATTGGACGATAGTTAGTTATGTCCGCTCTAGAGCCTCCTTTATGTATTGGGATTATGATTCCGTGTTTTAGTTTGTCGGGGAATCGGCTTTTTAGGATGCTTAGGTTAATAATTATTTGTTAAGGGAGTGGTTTTTTCTGATACAAGTTTTTTAAGGCAATATTTGATATATCGTCCAAGCCGAGTTTTTAAAGACGAGTTTTTTAATGAGTTTATGATCAATCTAGTATCTTCATTTGAAATTTGTTTAAGACTAAAAATGCATCGCGTAAAAAAAAATATCATGTTATTAAAACCTCAATCTGTTTATCAAGATACAATATACAATACATATCAAAGTATTGTATCTTGATACAATACATATTCTTAGTGAAATCTTTTACAATCTAATTTATAATATATTTGACAAATGTATACAGACTTCTACACCCCGCACTTCATCGCTCAGAGTATACCCTAAATGGTACTCTCATCATATTATTAGTAATATAAAAAAAAATATATGCTACATAAAAAATGGAAAAAAAGTAAACTCCTCGCAGACTACGCTCAATTCTCACATTACCGTAATTTAGTTAAAAGTGAGATAAGAGACTCTCAAAAAAAATATTTAAACTCCATCGAACTATCATTAGCTTCAGATTCCAAACAGTTTTGGACTTATGTAAAGACTCTTAAAAAATCAAATAACGCATTTAAATCTATGACATTTGATGGCAATGAATTAAATACGTATGATGATATTGCTTACAGCTTTGCAGAATTCTTTTCATCCGTCTATAATATTAAACAAGCCACTGTTGACGTTATCGCCATCATAAACACCGAGCAAATAGGTCAGCCGTTCGACTAAGTCAAAATCACAGAGGAGGATGTTAAGACGGCAATATCCGCACTGAGTAAGCCCAACTCAGTGGAACCTGATAACATACCAACGTTCATTCTTAAAGGTTGTTCTGACTTTTTTTATTTTACCATTGTGTCATTTTTTTAACACTTGCTTAAAAACTGGATCTTTTCCGGATATATGGAAACTTACTAAAATAATCCCGATACATAAAAAGGGTGATAAATGCGATATCCGTAACTACCGGCCGGTTGCAATTCTTTGGTCTGTAGCAAAAGTATTCGAAAAAATCCTTCATCGTTATTTGTACAGCCGTGTCAAATCTCTTCTTGACGATCGTCAACATGGGTTTAGACCCCAGATGTCAGTATCATCAAATCTACTATGCATTTCCGACTTACTATCAAGAACTCTCGACAAAGGAAATCAAGTAGATGTTACATACTTCGACCTTGAAAAGGCCATGTTCAAGGTCGATATCGATGTCCTATTAAAAAAAATAGCTACGTTCGGCTTTTCCAAAAAACTTTTATTACTTTTTGCTTCATACTTCACTAATCGCAAACAATACGTTTTTTTATAAAGGTTCTCGCTCTGCTGTTTTTTTCTGGAGTCCCGCAAGGATCAATTCTTGGACCGCTATTATTTTTGTTGTTCATCAACGATGTTGGCTCAATCATCACTTATTCCTCTTATTAATTGTTTGCTGATGACCTAAAACTCTACCGCATAATAATACAGTGTGTGGCAAGCATACGCACGACGGAAGTGAAACTTTTAGTATTCTTCTCTCTCTCTTTTCATTTCATATTATTATTATTCAGAATGCTGTACATTATAGTTTCAAAAAGTATAAGTTTATTTATATTCGTGTTGTTAACAAATGAACGTTTAACTAGATTCCTAATATTGACATATTTATAAGTAGCATGTGATAAAAAAAAATTAAAAGTTGTGTCGAACGAAAAACGAGTGTCGAACGCTCTGCCTCTAGACCACGAGGAGAGGTATCTCGCGCGACGAGAACCGCGTATAACGTGTACTCCTCAATTGACTTTTAACGTGTAAATTTTCGTTTTCGAACACGGCAAATGAATAATATCACATAACGTCTCGTTAACGCTTTATATAGGGTCGAATTGAAAATATATCGGCAGTGTGAAGTCATATCTGTCGTTTTAATATTTCCGTATATTTGTCCTATATAAATTAATAATGGGTGTGTTTTTTACTAAAAAAACTTGTCACGCGCGTCTGCGAGAATAATTAGTCGCGTTATCGGCCTTGATTAGTAATTTTAATGATTCAAAACAAAAATAATTAATCAAAATACCGAGCGACTCTACCGGCTAGATTTGTAAGCTACATTTCGACAAAAATATCATATAGGTACCGACCGTTAATTCTAGCCAATTACTCGAGTGAACACCTGCCGGTCTAGAGTCTCACTAAATGGATTTAGACATTTTGGGAGACCATCGGTTAAAATTAACAAATTTATGTAATTTTTAAAAAAATATTTTAAAAAATGTAGATATTTTCTTATATGTGTGCCTGACAAAGTCGCAGCACGAGAGCATTTAATCACTTTTCCTCGTATTAAAAAAATCACAAAAAGAAAAAAAAAATGATTTAAAGCGGGGATCGAACCTCGGTTCTTTACGACGACAATCGAGCGCTCTGCCTCTAGACCGCGAAGCTGAGTTTGGAGAGAGACCTAAACTAGGTATATAATATTAGCTAGGCTCCTATAGCGAAATGATCCCCGTTTTTCGTGACGGTCATGAGTCGGTTTTACTCCGGTCCTCGAAAATGCATAACGCGCGTAAAGAAGTTTCACTTCGAAAAAATCTCGCTGACTGTGTCCTCCTACAAATCGATGTGAACTCTGTCGCAAAATGGGCAAAAATTAACTGCTTAAGTTTCAGTGCACCTAAATGCAATGTAGTCTCTTTCACAAGGGCAAAACAGACGATCATATTTGAATATTCAATTAACGATAACATTTTTCATCGCTTTAGTCAAATAAAAGATCTAGGGGTTACTTTTGACAGCAAAATGACATTCCACCAGCACACAAATGACTTATGCAACGGAGCATATAAACTGCTGAGCTTTGTCATTCGCAATTCACGCTCATTTCAAATCCCACTAACAATTAAGCTATTTTACAACTCACTGGTGCTAAGTGTACTGGAGTCGAATTACATTATCTGGGCCCCATTTGAAGCATCCTATATTTTAAACATTGAAAGAGTTTATAAAAATTCCTACATTTTTTTTTATTTTTACGCCTCTATGGAACAAATCCATATTTATATCCATCGAGATCCGAAGATCTACCGGATCTGCCCTGATGATGGACACTGCAACGATGACCGAAACGTCGGCTAAAAAAAGGAGGCGCAACACGGCATAACACCCCAAAAATAAACAACAAAAATGCTTTTGGCCGTGAAAATCCAAAAACTTACCTGGTTTATTTATAATTCAGTATGTCCTTGGCGTTCGTTCCAAGTGCCCGCGCTTAGTGAAATAAACCCATTCTGATCCTGCGCTAAAATGGATGTTCAGCCGATATGTCCAAATTCATTATCACCAATTACGAAAAACAAAAAAGGACAGTTTAACATTCTTTACGTGTTTTTTGTAAAACCATTCGATTTGTAACAGCACATTTTTTTATTCAAGGATATAGATTGGTAATACATGTATAAAATTTGTTAATGTTGGTTTTGATCAGTTTGATTTATGTTTATAGGTGGTGCATAAACCTCAACGGACAATGATTATCAATATGTATAAAAATATTTTATCTGGAAACCCTGATTTCTCACAAACATGTGTCATTCACTCAATCTCTGGGCAAACGGGTATTGGGCTACACACCATCAAATATAAATTATTGCGGCTTACAAGAACCGGTGAAGTTAAATCGCCAAATAAAAAAGAGAGCGACTGAACTTTTTTGCTAAAATCGATAAAAATGCAATACGACAGAAGATTCACACTTTTTACTTGGGAAAACAATATCCCATAATTAATAAAGTTTTGCAGACTGTCAATAACGATTAATTCATGGCCAAATTTTAAGCGCAGCACTTTCTATAAGGTAATCAAAGAATTGGGTTCTCAATATTGTAATCGAAAACGTGACAGTTTGTTGACGGAGCGTGAAGACTTAATTCTTTGGTGTAGAGATAACTTAATAGCAATCGAGAGACACCGTAGGGAAGATCATACGATATACTACCTCGATGAAACCTGGATTAATGCAGCTGATAATACTGTTAAATCGAAACGAGATGCTTTCGCACGCGGCATTTCCGTAGGACCCCCTAATCCAGCCGGTAAGGGAAAACTGTTAATAGTGTTACACATTGGAAGTTTTGCAGGATTTGTTCCAAATGGTCTTTTCATTTTGAATAAAAATAATTCAGCAGATTATCACGACGAAATGAATGGGGAAACATTTTTGGAGTGGTTTTAAACATTTTGCCAACATTGGATGAAAACTACTGCATAGTAATGGATATGAGGCATTATCCATTACATATGGGGCATATCATTGTGTCAAATAAAACAAGCTTCCTACGAAACAATGGAAAAAAGGCGACATAATTCAATGGCTTGAAGAAGAGGGAGGGTTGAGTATCGATAGAAATATAATTAAAGCGTATGTAGAATGAAGTATGAGTTGTAGCGGTTTGCCAGTTCGTACCGGGATCATATGAAAAGTATGTGGTAGATGTTACTGCGAACGAAGTCAACAAATCTGTGTTTCGATTACTTCCTTATCATTGTGAGTTAAACCCGATCGAATTGGCGTGGTCAATGGTTAAACAGCACTTCAACTTAAACAATACCTCCTTCAAAAGAAGTGACGTAAGACGACTCATGAAAGAAGGTACCTATCTAAAAAATTACACCAGAGCATTGGAGTAACTTTGTTCGACATATTATTGCTATCGAAAAAAAAATTGGAATATCGATCACATTGTTGATGAACTGGAGGACAATAATAATAATTCGTTAGCTTTTGACATTTCAAATGGATCATCTGAAGATTTTTTATTTATTTTTTCAATCGCAATGATATTTTAAACTTTGGATTTATTTCCAAGCCGATTTGATAAATCTGATGTCAAATAAAGTACAATATATTTAGTCATACTATCTTCATCGTTATTTGAATGTATAAAATGTTTTTTGTTTAATTTGTCAGTAGATAAATAAAATAAAATAAATAAATTTGTTGAAAAAGTATGTCTGAATGTGTTAAAGCTCATCCTTGAAGAAACGGGCTGAAGGGGCCGAGACATGCGCGTCCACGGGTTGTTCTAATGTTGCACCAAGAATAATCGTACTGAAAGGCCCGTTTATAATAGGAATAAGCGGTAAGAATAAGCCGTAAAGCCCTAGGCCCTAGAAGTTGGAAACCTGTGTGTCCGTTTATAATAGATGGCAATAATCTCTTATTTTTTTCCATAACCGAAAAGATGGTCCAACTTTATTTTTTACGGTTACGGATTACAGAAAACTGAGATACATACCGAGATTTATGAATTTTCGATCGATACTCTATGGTATCTACTATTTGACAAGAGTGGTTTATTTATGTATTTGACAATCGAACAATAATATTTGTGTTGTAGAAGTCCTAACGATTTATAGAAATTGATCTGCAACATTCTTGTATATTTTTTAAATTGATCGTTATCTACTGTCGCCATGTCTTTAAACAAATTATGGAAATGTTCTGTTTTCTTCCTTTTATGATTAATGGGACGCACACTCCAACGTCGTTTTTTTCAATAACATTTTTTTCATTTGTTTCACTTCAATAACATTTTTTGTTATTGAAGTGAAACTTCTTTACGCGCGTCATGCATTTTCGAGGACCGGAGTAAAACCGACTCATGACCGTCACGAAAAACCGTGATCATTTGGTGGTGGGGGTACGGGACCCCCACCACCGCTCACCTTTCACTGTCGCTCTCTCACCGTAGTCGCTTACTGAGGTGAGGGAGCCACTGATGAACGTTCTTTCTCTCTCTTCTCTCTTTTCCTCTCTCTCTAGCCAACGACGCCACGCCAGGCATCAGCTGCTTGCTTCGTGTACTGCGCGGTGAGTGTAATACTAGTGAAATACGTAATGGATTGTGGTTTATTCGATTTGGAACAGAGTTTTAGTTTCAAAAATGAGAAGTGACGAGATAGAAGTGAGAAAAAAGAGAGAATGAAATGAAAAGAGAGAGAGAAGAATACTAAAAGTTTCACTTCCGTCGTGCGTAGGCTTGCCACACACTGTATTTTTTTAGTGCTCCTTAGGTAAAATTATATTTTATGCTATCGAAGTGTTAAAAATTACATTCTTGAAGCATTTTTGCATTCAAACTTCAATAAAGTCCATTGTCTTGTTATGTTCACGATAGAGTAGTCGTGGAGTGCGATATGAATATGTCATGTCTACGATTATTTCGTTTTCCAGAATATCATTTCAAAATCAGAATCAAATTGCAGTTTACTTGAAATGGATCTTGTGACATCAGATGTCGGTGTCATAAAGTCCGAACCGGACACAATCCTTAAAGAAGAAAGAACAACATCACCCTATGAAGCATTATTGCCGTTCGGGATTTTCAAACAGGAGACAGAAGAAACTACTACGATCGAGTGTAAACCAGAGTCTCTACCGGCAGATAAACATTCGCAAGAAAGTGACGCATTCTATGAGATAGATATTGACTTTCCTGATATTAAAAAAGAATATTTGGTTCATCTTGAAAGGATCGACCAAGATCTTGGTAAGCTATTCACTTATTCTTCCGATGACCTCTCCTATCGAATATTTTTTTTTTTTTTTTACAGTAATACCGCACAAGAGTCCCAACTGCTCCCGTCTGGAGCCAGTGAGACTATGTCATCCCCAATTGGGGTATATTGTGAGGCTGAGGGTATTGGGGAGGGGAGGGAGATGGGCAAGAGGAAGGTGGGGAAGTACCTGGCTATTCAGATCTGGTCACCAAACACGGCTAAAGTCATTTCAAGCAACGTTTCAATTCTGAATGGTGGTCTTACACCAGGGCGATACTGAGAGTATCTTCCACTCTGGAACGTGCCGCAAATATACTATATATTATTTTTAATTAATTAATTGTGAAATAACACAAATTAATCAAATAAAATTGATTTGCGCACGCCGGGTTCGAACCCGCGACCTTCGGATCTGTAGTCAAAAGCGTATACCACTAGACTACGCCGGCCGTCGAATATTAGTTTACCCCGCAGACTGCCGCCCCAAAAATCTCAGGAGAAATAAAACAAACCAGTAACTTCGGTTTCGATACGTATCACCACTAGAATGCGATATGGTTTTGACGATCTTCAGTCGGAATGCCTAATTTAAAATTAATGAATCTCAGGAACTTATACTGCACTCTCTCAATTTTTAGTTGGAGAATCTTATAAAATGGAACTCAGATAATTGCATAATACTAAAGATTACTTCTCACCAAACCAATGAATAGCAATTTAAAGAAGTTAATTAACTTTTTATCTTTCACCGTTCTCAAAATAAACCATAAACATTTCATGGCCTTGTTAGTTATTTCATTTATATGAGGAATAAAATATAATGCACTGGCAAATTCAATCCCAAGGTCCTTAATTTGCTCCACTCTTTTTAGAAAAAAAATTGTTAATGCTATATTGATGCAGTATGGGATTTTTGCTTCGGGCAAAAGTTATCGTTTGACATTTTTCGATGTTATGAAACAGTTCATTACAGGAGCAACACTCTTGTAGCCATATAAGATTTAATTTTAATTCGTGACATTCATGGAGATTAGTAATAGTTTTGTAAATTTTAAGATCGTTTGCAAATAGGAATATTATAACTCCATCAAAAATGGTAGTTGTGTCGTTCATAAACAAGGAAAACAATACTGGACCTAATTGTGACCACTATGGAACACCGGTGAAAATTTCAAATTAGTGTGAAGAGTGTGGGTGGAGTTTGACTGATATTTTTCTTTGGTGAAGATAACTCTCAAACCATTTCAAAATATTCCCTGTTATTCCAAGGATTCTTAGTTTATGTATAAGAATTTTATGTGAGACTTGGTCGAAGGCTTTACTTAAGTCAGTATACAGTCAGACGCTTGTTCATGTTATAAAGATATTCCTGATATAACATTAAATTTGTAAGATTCTATCTTTTTGCCATGAAACCATGTTGTCGATGTGAAATCATTTTATTTAGCTCGGTCGAGAGTTTTAAGAGAAGAACGGTTCATACATACATATAGGTTTATAGTTAGAAATATCTGATTTGTGACCTTTTTTAAATATTGGACACGGAAAACTTGTTTTCCATTGTTTCGGTAAGGTACCACTTTTTAAAACGAGTTAAAAAACTTTGTGTGAGGAGAAGTTAAGACTGCAAAACATTTGGATAAGAATATTGGAGGAATGTTATCGTGGCCTGCTGATTTGTTAAGATCAAGGGATTTTAGTTTAGTTCTAATATCACTTTCTTCAAATATACATCGATTAAACTCGATCCTATTTTTATTTATAGCTGTTGTAGTGTCGAACAATGAAGACTGTTTGAAGTATCATAGACTTTGCTGAAGAATTCAGCAAACAGATTCACGACTTCTTGTGGGTTATCGGCCATTTAATTATCTAAATACATGTTTGAGGGTATACTTGAATCATTGTTATTAAGCATTTTTGTGGTTTTTTATGGGGTGTTATGCCGTGTTGCGCTCCTCCTCCTCCTACACATCTTCGGATCTACCGGATCTGCCCTGATGATGGACACTGCAACGATGTCCGAAACTTCGGCTAAAGAAGGAGTTAGCGCAACACGGCATAACACCCCAAAAATAAACAACAACAATGCTTTTGGCCGTGAAAATCTAAAAACTTACCTGTTATTAAGCATGTTTGAAAATGTATAAATGTTCGGATAACTGACAGAAGTCAATTCTTCGCAGCTACCCATGTATTTTTTGTAACATAAATTCTACATTTTTTGGTAATCTTTCTTAGTTCGCAAAATTTTGCATAATCATTAGCTTTATGGGCAATTTGTATTCTCTTATTACTCTAATAAGGTCGTTATTAAACCATTTTGGGTATTTATGTAAAGTAATTTTAGACACGGGTTAATACAAATCGATAGCATTATTAAGAATAAAGTAAAATTTATCTACCGTTTCATTGACGTTTTCTTCAAAGTCCAAAAATTTCAGTGAGTAGAAGACAAAAGATCGATAATTTGATTATAGTCTACTTCAATATTGTTGATGTAGACTTATGTTTTTTTTATTATTGGACTGTAGAATTCAACCGTTAGAGTGGGGTGATACTTTTCGATTGGGAGAATGAATTCTGCCAGGATAAAAATATGGTTGTATTAAATACCTGGTTTATACTCCCAAAAATAAGGCTTTATACGTGGAGATCACCTCAGGATGGAACAATCTATGATATTGTCAGGAACCAAATTGACTATGTGTTAGTAGACCATAGATTCAGGAACTCCGTAAAGAGAGTCACCACTTACCCTGGTGCGGACATTGGTTCTGAGCATGTTTTGTTAACTGCCGATATTGTTTTACGCTAAAAACAAATAAAAAAGCCCAAAACCAAAATTAAAATGGATATCTCGAAACTCCATGAAGAAGTGGTCAGAAATAGGGTATCTCAGACTTTGAACGATAATATTAGGCTACTCCCTTGTGATCCATCGATAGAAATACAAACACAATGGGATAACCTTAACTCAGTTATACGTGAAACCTGTGATGCAAATTTGAAAGCTGATAAGCAAATTAGAAAAAAGAATTGGATAACTGACCACATTTTGAACTTAATGGATGAGAGACGTAAACACATCATAATGAGACACAATATAAAAACTTACAAAGAACGATTAAACGTGAAATTAAAAAAGCCAAATAAGAATGGATGAACAGTGTGAAGAACTAGAGTCGTACAGTCGTAGTCACATTTTTTTTTTTTTTTTTTACTTAAAAAGAAAGACAAACATTCCCGGGTTACGAATAACCTGAAAATATTTGAAAATCTCCAAATACCACCACAGTAAGCTGAAAATGTTGCTTGTGTTGTGATGGAGGACTTAGCCAGCCGAGGAATTGAACACACTACGCCTGGGTGGGACCCAAACGCGATGTCAACTCGGCCACCGACCGGCAATGTCACCGACAATGCATTCAAACTTCACAAAAAATTAAAGGAAATTACATGCACTTCTAGAAGAATTACTCCATCATGTTTAGTAGACGATTCCAATAAATTAATATTGGATGGAAAAGATATTTTACAAACATGCGAAAAGTATATTCATGATACATTCAAAGATATTAGACCTGACATTAATATTCCCAATGATCAATTGCATGGACCATCGATTTTAAAATCAGAAATTCTTCATGCGATAAAGACTTCAGACAGTAGAAAAGCGTGCGGACCAGACGATATTCCAGTTGAGGTGTTGAAGCTCTTTAATGATGAAAATGTTGACTACCTGTTGAGGTTATTTAATTCTAAATACGACACATGGAATATACCCCAAGATTGGCTAAAATCCACCTTCGTGACATTGCCTAAAAAACAACTATCGATTAATAAGCCTGATGAGTCATGTCCTTAAATTATTCCTTAAAATAATACATGCCAGGATACGCAATAAGTGCGAGCAGGATTTGGATGACACTCAGTTTGGCTTCAGAAATGCGTTTGGGATGCGTGAGGCATTATTGTCTATCGATGTACTATTGCAAAAGTGTCGTGACCAAAGAAAGGAAGTTTTTGCCTGTTTTATTGACTACGAAAAGGCATTTGACAGGGTAAAACATGCTGACCTAATGAAAATGCTTGCGGATTGTAACGTTGACACCAAAGATCAGAATTTCATAAAAAACCTGTATTGGTTCCAAACAGCAGAAATAAGACATGGGAATGAGAGATCTAATGCAATTGCCGTTCAGCGTGGAGTACGACATGGCTGTATCCTGTCGCCACTATTGTTTAATCTCTATTCCAACTATGTCTTTAAAAGAGCCCTAAGTAATACTGAGAAGGGTCTTAAGATCAACGGAGTTGTCATTAATAACATAAGATACGCAGATGATACTGTATTACTAGCTGACTGTATCGATGACCTCCAAGACCTATTAAATCTTGTTAATAATGCTGGTGAGCAACTGGGCCTAACAATCAACGTCAATAAAACGTCAAAAAAATGGATGACATTTGGACGACTAGATCACTCTGAATCAGTGATACAGTTAAATGGTTGCAATGTCGAAAAGGTCGAAAGATTTAGATACCTCGGCAGTATTCTCACGGAGACTCTTGACCCAGATGTAGAGGTTAGGTGCAGAATTGAAGCAGCAAGAACTACGTTCATTAAAATGAAATCCCTCTTCTGCAATGATATATCAGCTTAAAACTAAGGCAGAGAATGCTAAAATGTTATGTGTGGTCGGTCTTGTTGTATGGATGTGAAACATGGACCTTGAAAATAAATACCATGAACAAGTTAGAGGCTTTTGAAATGTGGCTTCACCGGAGAATACTCAAAGTCCCATGGACCGACATGATCACCAACACAGAAATTCTCAGGCGGGCTAGAGCAGAGAGAGAACTGCTTGAATTAATAAAAATCAGGAAAATTTCATATCTGGGTCATGTACTTCGAGGAGAGAAGTATCACTTGATCCAGTTAATGTTGAAAGACAAGGTAGAGGGTCGCAGAGGGCCTGGTAGGAGACAGATGTCTTGGCTGCGAAATATACGAGAGTGGACCGGCATTAGAAGTGTGGAGGAGCTATTCCGGGCAGCGCAAGACAAAGAGACATTTTCTAGAGTGATCACCAACGTCGGGGGGACCTGATACGGCACATAAAGAAGGAAGAATTGGAAAATACAAGATCGAGAAGAGTTTTCATTGTATACATAGTTTAACTGCCGAAGGCTTTTCAAATTTGACATCTCGATTATTTCATGAGAAGCATGATTGATGTTGTCCGTGCAGGAAGTTTTATTGTTTTCTATGTCCATGTATCATAAGCAGATTGTAGTCTCCTGTCGAGATCATAGTGGCATCAGGAAATTTTCTTCGGAATGTTTCAGCATCTAGGTAATGGTCTTTATATAGTGGGGCGTCGGAAGATGGGGGAATATAGATACAGCTGATTATATTATTTTCTTTTTTGGCACCATGATGAATAGTTGTTCTAGATGTGGATTGATGCATTTGAGTTTTCTTGAATTAAATTTGTTATGTATGGATGCTAACACAACACCTCCTCTAGCTTTATTGCTAGTGATTCTATCTTTTCTATTTACGTATGTTCAAGGAAACCTAACTCTTTATTGTCTATGTTTTTATTTAGCCATGTCTCAGTGAAGGTGTAAGAGTCGTAATCCAAGTAAGGTAAAGTTGATTTCAGGTCCTGTAATTTAGTTCTTAATCCACGTACGTTTTGATAGAATTTTTTTTTATTTTAGAATTTAGGTTTTTGGGTACATTTTGACAATTGTTGGATAATTGTTAATTTATTTTTTTTTGTTTTGTCCGTTTCGCCAGATGTCTTTCTTTATTCTAGTTCGCCTCTTAGGTCAAATAACTGCTTACGCTGAAGAATTGTTTGATCATGGTATAACCTTATATTGTTAATAAATATGTTTCTTACCTAGTAAGATTTTCTGCCACTTTGCTTCTGGAAAGTCGACCTTTATTCCTCTCGGTTTGTCAACATTCCTTTTACGCAATCTGTAATTTTTTAGGTCTAGGTTTGTTGTTGAAATTTCAATATCAACATTTTTTTCTTGACATTTGTTATGTTTTGCTGTCGAATAACGACGATATCATTATTAATTATTTCTGTGTTTTCAGATTTAATTTCGTCGAAAAGATCTGGAAGTGATTCAAAACACCCGATTGCCAAAAAGTCTCTCACAAGAAAAAACTTATTTTCTTGCCCAACTTGTACCTACAGGGCTAGAAACAGAAGTGTTCTGATAACGCATATTAGAACACACACCAACGAAAAACCATTCTCGTGCTCGATATGCACCTACAAAAGCTCTACAAAATGGTATATGCTTTCTCATGCAAGAACCCACACCGATGAGAAACCATTATCGTGCTCGGAATGCTTGTACAAGTGCTTTCAAAAAAGCAAAATGGTTTCACATACTCGAACCCACACCGGTGTTAAACCTTTCTCTTGCTCAAAATGCCCTTACAGGAGCTATAGAAAGTACTGTATGGTTTCTCATGCTAGAAAACATACCGGTGAGAAACCATTCTCGTGCTCAGAATGCACATACAAGTGCTCTAATAAAAGCAGTTTGATTTCACATACTCGATCCCACACAGGTGAGAAACCATTCTCATGCTCGGAATGCACATACAAGTGCTCTAATAAAAGCAGTTTGATTTCACATACTAGAACCCACACTGGAGAGAAACCATTCTCGTGCCCGGAATGCACGTACAAGTGCTCTTATAAAAGCAATTTGGTTTCACATTCTAGAACCCACACTGGAGAGAAACCGTTCTCGTGCTTGGAATGCACGTACAAGTGCTTTCAAAAAAGCAATATGGTTTCACATACTCTAACCCACACCGGTGTTAAACCTTTCTCGTGCTCAAAATGCCCTTAAAGGAGCTATAGAAAATACCATATGGTTTCTCATGCTAGAAAACACACCGGTAAGAAACCATTCTCGTGCTCTGAATGCACGTTCAAGTGCTCCGATAATAAAAGTATGGTTATTCATACTAGAACCCACACCGGTGGGTTAATTCATTCCAAAACCATTCGTGCTTGGAATGCACGTACAGGTGCTCTAAAAAAAGCAATATGATTTCACATACTTGAACCCACAGTGGAGAGAAACCATTATCGTGCTTGGAATGCAAGTGATTGGCAATTTAATGACAATTAAAGCGTCATTTGCGCCATATGTCCAAAAAATTGCTTTTTTTAGAAATCGTTCTCTTGGTTGGTTGAAATTTTTAGTTTGGTAGTTTTATTTTGAAAACCCAAAAGTTTTAGTTTGTTACAGTATGTATTGAAATTCGTATAATAATTCAACTATTTTTTTTTATCATTGTACAAGACACAGAGATATATTACACGCACATGAAACATATAACGTCCATTTGCATGACTTGCTTTACTGCAACGGATGGTGAACGTCTCAAAGATTAATATCTCAGTCAATCTAGACAAAAAATTGACCCTAACTGGTAAAACTATGGGAAAGCTGAATTTTCGCAGGTGAGTAGTACCTTCTCCTGGAAGCATTTTCACAAAAGTCCCTACTCTTCCCACAATTTTTTCCTCACCTGCGCTCCCCCAACCATCTTTTTTAAGGGTTTTACTAAAGCCATTATATCTCCTTAACTAAAAAATGTATCAGTCAATTGTTTCCATAAACAAACTTCTTATAAAATTTCCCTAAAATAATGTAATTTTTTGTCATATGCAATAGTTAAGACATTCTGTGCAGTGAAACAGTTGAGCGCGGGGTTATGAGTAAATACGAAGGTAAAAAGTTCAAGAATGGATACGACATTCCATCACGTTGATGTTCTCTCTCTCACTTCTATATTCCATAAATATACTGGAACTCTGTTTTTGATTTTAAATGTTTTTATAAACTTGATTAAGGTTCAGGGTGATCCGAAACCGGTTGCTTTTATATGTTGAAAATATATGCAATAAAGTAGTTTTAAAAATGAAGTTATTTTCATTATAATTTTGTATATTCACAAAGTGTTTGCCACATATGAAAATTTATTTAATTATAAATCACTCCATAAATTCGAACTAAATCTAATATTTCTAATTTTGAAACTTACAATTCGTGGTGGAATTCCATTATAATAAAACAAATATGAAACTTTTTTCCACTTTATTTTTACTGACCGTAACCGGTTTTAGCTCGTTAAAGCCATCTTCATACTGGTACAAATTGTTCTTAGTCCACGGTTTAAATACATAACATATGGGGGAGGGAGAGAGAGCTGGTCTAAAAGGGTTTTTAATCGATCATATTAATTACATACGTTACTAAGTCGTTTTAGACTGTCGATATCTAATTTTTTGTAATTTTTTTATTTTTTATTATTGAATTTTTTTTTATACATACATGGTTACATAAAATACTGAAAAATGTACAAAAAATATTGAAATAAATGTACATAATTAAAAAAATCCCACGAAGGCGAAGCCTGAGTGTGGGTATTATAAGTATTTTTATCTTATGTCTATGGTTTAAGTGGAAATACAATATCAAATATAAATTTAAGTTATTTTAAAAGAGTTACTGTAGATATGCAATACAAGAAACTAAGTCATGAAATATGTAAAAGTTTTAAAATAACACAAAAAATAAGGTAAATACTAGTTTTTAAAGAAGACATCTTAAAAAGTGAATTAGCAGACAAAGCATTATAAAAAAAAATATATATATATATATATCCGCTGTTTTTTATGTATGTGAAATAATAAAAAAAATAATCTCTACATGGATATAAATGTTACAGATAGTTTTGAAACTTATAAGAAAAAAATATCTAGTTCAGTGTTTTTTAGCCAAGATTTGATGTACTTTTTAAAAGATTGAAGGTTTACACATGTGTCCCTTTTAAAGGTTGTACATAAAGAATTATACATTTTTGGAGCAATAAAACTAATATGCCTTTGGGCCAACCTGGTTTTGCAGTGAGGCACAGCATATTCACAAGCGCCATGTCGTTGGCTGGTACGATTTGAATTTTTAATAAAGTTGTTTGGTCGCGTAAAAATAAATTTAAGACATTGAGCACTATAGGTCTGCTTAAGGTCCAAAATTTCAGTTTCTTGGAACAATTGTTTAGAGGGATAGGATTTAGTTTTTTGGTACATTATTTTAATAATTGATTTTTGGGCAATTTCTAGTGGTTTTACATGATTGTTGAAAGTTCCGCCCCAGCCAATTATTCCATAGGAAAGAGATGAATGAACTAGTGAGTCATAAACTAGTTTCATGGTTTTTATATTTACTACATTACTCATTCTTTTAAAAATACATTTTAGGTATCTCAATTTGTTAACAGTTTTTTCAATATGGCTGGTCCATTTAAGTTGACAATCTATAGTTACACCAAAATATTTAATAAGTTTTCCAGATTTCATCTCCTCACAGTTACAGAATGTGTTTGGGTTACAATTTACGTTATGAAACTTCAAATTAAGATTGGTTTTAGGAGCCGACTTCTGTGTGTTATAGAAAGGAATACAAATAGTTTTATCATAATTTAGGGTAAGTAGGTTTCTATCTAGCCACTCTTTGACAATAGTAATACATTTGTTAGCTTTATTAGTAGTATCTTCCCATGATTTTCCTTGGACTGTTATTGCAGTATCGTCAGCAAATGAGAAAATTTTACCAGGTATTTTAATATTACATAAGTCATTTTTATATATTAGAAAGAGTAGCGGCCCCAATACAGTTCCTTGTGGTAAACCATGTGTCACATAAATATTTTGTGACAAGAGTAGTTCTTGCTTAATTGGGGTTATTTTGTTTATGGTGTTTTTTTTCGAACTTTGGCAATATTTTTAAGGAAGGAAGGACAGTTTTGTTTATGGTCACTTCCTCCCCGGCCCATTAGGCCGGTGGGTCGGTGGATCCAGTCCAGGGGCGTATAACTCTCGCATAACCTTGTAACCCTGATGGGAGGAGTTATCCTCAACCAAAATTCTTATAGACAAAGCTGTTGTGGCTGAAAGCTCAGATCTCATTGGCTCAGAGCAAAAATTGTATCTTGATCTCTCGCTCTCTACCGTAGCGACTCGTGTAACAGAAAGAGAAGCTAAGCATCGGTTATGCTCCGATAAAAAAATAACGGTAATTTCCAAGACGTCATTTCGCAGATTGAAGTCAGTTGAAGATTTTAGCGTAAATATTTTGAATTTTCTTTCACCCATCTAAAAATAATGTTGCGTGAAGAATTCTTCAAGGTGATAAATTAATGCCGTGTTGTGTTAAAGCGTGTTATCCGGTCTATCTCCACCAATTGAAAGAAGGACCCGAACCCGTTGTAAAATACAGGTACTAACCTCTCGTTCTTTGATACAATGTTCCTGATTTCTGAATGTACTTCATTGGCTAATAATTTAATTAATTTTCCTTTTCAGACCTATCCGTATTCCGACGCGATACAATACCACGTATTAGGATGCTAAAACTGCTAAAAAAAGCCACGATTACATCATACAAGGTCATTTAAACCTCTCCAGAATTGCATCACGTAAGTATTCAGATTTAACCAGCATTTTCCATGATGTTTGCTGACGACAAAGCTGTGGAAATTATATGAAACCCTTGCAGGAGAATTTGAATAACTTCTAGTGCTGTGGCAATAATAATTAACACTTAAATTTGTTGAATATGTATTTGTGTATATATTCTTGTATTTTTGTGCAAGGTCAAATTAAATCCTATTAAGTTGTTGCAGTAAGACTGGGTTCGATTCCTAGTTGAGACCGTTACTTTTTATTTTTCTGTGTCTTGTTCTGTTTCATGTTTTGTTTAGATATATTAGTTTTATCTTCTACTTCAATGATAAATCAATGCTCAATACATCGGTTGTACTGACCCTGTTTTGTATTACTGTCCATTGTCTTTTTGAAAATAAAAAGTATTTTTATGTGTGCATAGCTGTGGGTTTTTTTATTTTCCTTTTCCTGCATTCCAATATTTTTATTTTTAAAATATAATTTTTGTGGGCTAATGAATGAACGATGTTAGCTGGGTGCAGTTATATTGTCTATGTTTGCACTTTTTTAAATGGCCTTGAGATTTATTTATGGTCCACAATATATTTACCTGTCTGGACCAAACGACCGTTTTATCTTTGGTCGTCTGTGGTTAAGGGGGTGACAAAATGGCGCCATACAAAAAGCCCGAAGATATCGATCTAGAGAGTGGTTTATTTATGATCCAGTCACTCGCCTTTTAAGGGGTTTCAATCTGAGTTAATCATGTGAATAGGAGTTATTATTTATTTTTAAGAAAGGCGCGGGGTGTTTATCCATTCACGTACAGTTCGTGTTTGTTATTATTTTAGTGGGGAATATGGAATCCCGCTTTTATTGAGTGTTGGCCGATGGTCATGTCGGAGTGCTCGTGTTTCGGACTTGAAACCGAGATTGGCTTGGCCCTAGCTGTGGCTGGTTGTTCTTGGCGGAGCGCCCTCCCGCTGCCACTAAGAAAACGGATTGCTGTCTTGGCTCCGTTGAAGAGTCTGGTCGACTACCACGTGCTGCAGGCCTGATGCCCCTGCAGGCGTCCATTGAAGGAGTAGCGTTCTCTCGTGCCACTAAGAGAACGGATTGCTGTCCTGGCTCCGTAGAAGAGTCTGATTGGTTTCCACGTGCTGCAGACCTGATGTTCCTGCAGGCGTACCTTGGAGGTGTTGCGTCCTCCCGCTTCCACTAAGGGAAGGATGTCCTGGCTTTCGTCCCGGGTCCGTTCCCCGCTTCCGGATACAAGTCTTCGTTCGCCATCCGTTGCTATTCTTTCGTTTCACGTTAAGTTAGTTTAGTTTGATTCAGGAGTCCATCGGGTATGTGCCTATATTTATTTCTATGGTTACATGTGTATCATCTGTACTCCTTTGTTGTGACTTTTGATGTTTCAATATATTTTCCATTAAGAATTCATTCTTATTATTTATGATCACCCAACTTACTTGACAGGAAATAAATCCCACAATCTTGAGATGAGATCTCTGCTCTACCGTTTTTGTAAACATTAGAATGTAGCTACCGTATTTTTTACCCTAACAAATATACCTTACACATGTTTTACTAAATCAAAATTGCTCAAATATGTTCCAATTTTTGTGCATTGTTGGCGATTCAATATGTAATTTTGTAACAGCATGAGACATTTATGTTTAATTCTAATGTTGGATATTTTCTTTAAGAGAGTTCTATGGTTGACTGTGTCAAATGCTTTCTTTAAATCTAAAAAAATGGTTAGTGTTTTAATGTTTGAGTCCAGGTTAGAATAAATGTTTTTGGTTAAATTAAATATAGCATCATCAGTACCTAGTTTAGTTCTAAAGCCATATTGGTTAGGTGAAAGGAGTGAGTTTGATTCCAGAAAATCGACGATACGTTTTTTAATGCATTTTTCTAATATCTTAGACAATTGAGAAGTTAATGTGATTGGTCTGTAGTTGTCTGTTTTACATCTAGGTCCTGATTTGTGTATTGGAATGATGTTAGCTAGTTTGAATTTATTTGGAAAAATATTATCTCTGATGCATGCGTTAAATATATGGTGTAATGGTTTGATTATATGTTTTTTTATAGATTTAATTGTAGTGTTACTTAAGTTGTCTGGGCCATTTGCAGACCTAGCGTTTAGATTGTCAATGTGGTTTGCGATTTCAAGTTCAGTTATTTCGGGAAATTCGGATAGTTCGAAGGTAGAATTTTCAGTCTTCGGAAAGTCTGGGGGTACATGCTGAGAGTGCAAGCTAAGAGAAGGATTATTGTCAATTAGGGTAGAGGCGATGTTTGTAAAAAAGTGGTTGAAATTGGTTACAATATCTTTAGGATTATCAAAGATTATATTATTTTCAGTTACAATTTTTTGAGGAATTTCGTGTTCTTTTTGATTCCTGTTTGAGATCTCATTTATGATGTTCCATTATTTTGGTATTTCCAGTAGGTTTATTACCAGGGGTTTGTAGTTTGCTTCAATATTGTTCAGGGAAAAACCTGACAAGCAATATGAATTATTAATGACCGAATTTTATGGTCGAATCGTTATTATGATATATGAGATTTGTTTAAATAATTTTTTGTTGTATTTTGAAGGGATGTGTTTACATTGGTATAGGGATGGTCATTATATAAACTATATACATATTTTAATTTCGGAATTATTATGAAAATTTTAATGGATTCAAAAGCGGAGACTTAGGGCGAGTTGTTTCGGAAAAGCTGAACAATTATTCAGATTCCCGAGTTCTATTAAAATGTAAGAAAATCTTCACGTCGATTTTATTCAAATACAAATTGGGTTGTTTCAACTCCGAAAAAGCTTCCGTTATATTTGAATAATCCTTTCCAGTGTTCCCCGCCGAATCGGGCAATTATTGCAGAGAATAATTTTTTTGCGAGACAGGAATTATTTTTACGCTGGCAACACCTCGTATTTTTATCAATCTGTCAAAACATTTTCCCGCCGTCGCGTTGTTGGACTGCCTGTATTTTGTGATTGTTTATTGTCTCAATTGTTGAATACTTAAAATGGATCCAAACTTACTGTAAGTATTGTAAATTATACCCTTTTTCCATAATAAATATGAACTTTATGAATAAATAATACACATGTTTGTAACCGTGTACGTGAGTAAGCATTTTGTTTTCCTTAATCCCAATGTAAAGCTTGATAATATTATGTAGAGTTTCGTCTTCTAAACAACATAAACGATCATAATGAAAACATTTGCGATACCTCTATATAATTATCGCTTGTAATATTACCCGGTGTTTCTGTGGAATGAGACAGGTGGAACTCTCTAAAAGCATCGCGTTTTATCCCTTCTGGATTGTTCCGCCATAGAATGAATTATGGCGGCAAATTTTTTGTTTATTTTTATATATTATGTTGCATTCCGCCACACTTTAATAATGTGTTACCGAGGAATATTATAAATAACGTTCAAAAAAATATCCGTAAGAAACGTGAAGATGGATTTGTGTATTTTGACCTATTAAATATAATAGTTCAAGTGCATATTTAATTTTATATCAGCAATTCCTTGTACGATCTTGTTACTTATAAATATGAAATGTGTTTTCAGGAAACAATGCAATGTTGGTGAGGAAGTATAGCCATATTCTCACCAATAAAAAGACCGACGCAGTCATCTTCAAACAACGAGAGGCGACATGGCTTACTCTTGTATCCGATTTCAATGGCGATGGATTCGGTCAAACAGCTCCGAGCTCGGTTTGAAAATATGAAGCGTCGGGCAAGGCAGGTTGGAATATATTTCTTAATTGGTATTAATCTTAACGCCATAATGCTGTTAAATGAACTGTTATATTAATTTAGTAATTGGTTGCCCTGATGCTTTGTTTAATTTATGCAGGTATATATGTTTATTAATTGACTTTTAATAATGCTTCAAGGACGGTAGCAGAGAAATTCAGGAGAGGACTGGCGGTGGACACAAAGAGCATAGTGGCTACTTCGATTGACGGACTCCCTAGCGTGTTTGACGATGACATCAGCACTTTGGTGCTGCAGGAGCTAGCTGGTGGTGGAAGAAGGTGGGAGTTTGGTTAGCGCCACAGCTGAGGCTTATTATGGTGTTGACTGCAGTTTACTAACTACTACTACAATGTTTCCTAGTTTTATATTAGTTCTTCATTTAAGATAATCTGGTTAATTAATGCATTTTCACATTTTTTTAAGCTTCCAACTCCTACCCCTTTGACAGCAGCGCCCCAGAACCAACGATCTAAAAACCTATTTCTTCTCCTTTTAAATGTAAGCGAATTTGTCCAATGATTTTATATAAGATGTTAGTAGAGTGTAGTGTAAAGCAATTATTTTACATTATCGTTGCTTTATTTAAGAAATTAATCTGATTAATTAATGTATTCTTATGTTGTTAATGCATCCAAATCCAACCGTTTTGATAGCAGCGCCCCAGAAACCTCAATCCTAAGAGCAATTTCATATCCTTTAAATGTAAACGAATTTGTTGACTGACTTAATACAAGTTTTCAAACAAACTATTACTAGATTTTAGTACAAAATATTTGTATTTCACTATCGTTGCTTTATTTAAGATAATAATCTGATTAGTTAATGTATTCTCATGTTGTTGAAGCATCCAAATCCAACCCTTTTGACAGAAGCGCCCCCTATTATTATTATACATACCGATTTCCGGTTTAAAAAAAAATTGGATTATTGAGACAAGAACGAGTAATATCGGAGTCATGCTAAAACTAAACTGAGATGAAAGCAGTTTATTCCCCTCTGTTCACTATCTACTGGGTGAATTCTTTAATGTACTAATATTAATTTTAATAATTTTTCTCTTTTTTATGTACACAATTCTTATGAAGTATTTTCTGGCTTCACAATTACCTACATTATATTCCATGATAATACTAACAAATGTACATTGTGTACTTACGACGGGGTACTCCAGTAAGACCGCATTTTTCTTTTCTTTCCTTTTAAAACTGTAAATTTAAAAAAATGCATTTTATGCAATATTATGCACGGCATGTCCAGGTTTTTATATTATGCATATTTTTAATGCTGTGTGACCTTTACTTTATGGGCCGTATAATCTTTTGTGTTCTTTCTAATGTTTTTCAATTATTGTTAGAACAAGATGAATGAATGCATTCGCACACAAATAACTAGTCCATTATATTATGTTCTTAAATGTTTCTTTCCCATTGTATAAGTATGTATTTTTGTTGTAAATTATTCTTTCTTCCGAAAGAGTATTCTGGTATAATTTTACTATTTTCAGGGCATTAATAAAAAATAAATAATCACAATCGCTAATCAAGTCGCTACAGCGACCATATATACCCTTGATGTGATTTACTATGTAATACATTTCTAGAATGATCTATGTTATTACTAACTATATATGGAGATAATATACAGTACCATAGTTACCTGGTAGATAAGTATGGTACTGTAGACGGTATGGTACGGTACACTTAAGATTAATACTTAATTAACATTAACTAATTGTTAATACAGGATTTAGAACATAATTGGAAAATACCATAAATATTATTTTAAACCTTTATTTTCTTATTTTTAACTGAATTTATATTAACAAATTATTATAATCAATAAATATTAGTCTGAAACACTCATACATATTTTAAAATAAATAAACTCTGAGAAAAAATAAATGCCGCCGATGGAAATTGAAGCCGCAACCTTCCGATTTATTCATTTTTTTTCTTTGTCCATTTATCTTCTTTTTTTTCAATTTCTACAGTGTAGGTAGGTGCCTTACTTATTTTCTCTTTTATTTTAATTTGTTATATTATTTTGATATATTTTGTTCCTCACTTATGTAAAATACAAATAAAAGAATATACTACATCTTGGTACTCTATTTATTTTATGAAATTAGGTAGGAGTATGCAGTTACACTTAAGTTATTCACATTCAATAACGATCCAATGCATATTACATAATATATGTATATGTGAGATAGTTGTTCAAAACATTTCTAATAGTATGTATTCTGTATTATTAAACAAAGTAATTTACTAAGTTTATAAACATTAAAGTATAAAATAAATAGAAGATTTATCGTTACATTAATTATTTTGTACATGTTAACTATCTATCTCTGAATATATGTAAATGGTCGTTTGTTGAAAATCTCTGAAAGTTCTTCATTGATTGCTTTGAAATTTAGACACAATGTTGCATTCAAATATGCGTGTGTTTTTATATACCTACATTATTTAGATGACACCTGTTACAGGTAAAACAGACTGAGCCACAGCAACACGTGGCGGGGTACAGCTATTTTTGAATAAATACATTATTGTTTTGAAATTCAAAAGACTTTTATTATCTTCGCTCATGTACCAAGAGATTGTACACATGTGTTCGAGTCTGCAGGCGGAAGATGTTACAGAAAGTGTTGCCCCATGGGTTGGTAAAGAATCAATATAAACCGAGTTCTGCACAGAGAAGTAAAGTAAGAAAACAGTTTATAAGGCGGTCTACTGTGGAACCTCTCTTGCAATGCAGGGTTTTACAGCACTTGGCTTATGTGGATTCCTTACCGACACGTGGGACGACAGGCTTAATGGTACAGGAGGAGGTAAGATAGGGCTTTTTGTGCTGGGTAGTATTTTACTATTCATTAGTCCATCAATCTGGCAAAATATGAGTTAATGAGGGTTTGACGAACGTGGTCATCTCCCCTGTTAAAGATTGGTGCTTGCACCAGTACATCGTTAACCTCGTCCAAGGGGTCTATGAATACAGGTGGTTGATCTTGTTTCAATGATCTCTTGTACCTTCCTGCATTTTAATTTATAAAGAAAGGACTGGAAGCCGTCTTTTAACAACTCCAAAAGTTCTTTCAATAACATTTCTGGTCCTGATCTGACTTTCTTTATATAAATGTTGTTCTCGAGAAACGGAATTCCTTAAGGGTGTTAGTAAATATGGCTTTATTCCATAACCACCATCTCCAAACTCACCGCATTCCAACCTTACTTTGATGCTGCTACTATTAAAAAGATAGGTATCTCCAGGCTACCTGGCTACTATGTTGGTCATAATTTGTAATATATTGGTCGACAAAAGAAACAAACTTGTAGTTTTTCAATATTTTTACCAGTTTTTTCGTCATTTTAAATCACGGAAACCAACGATTTAAAAACGAATTTCGACAATATTTTATGTAGAAAAGGTATCTAAACTTCTTCCCACAAAACCTTTAACTTCATAAATTTTAATCGTTGGGTTTTCTTTGCGTTATTTGCCAAAATAGTGAGGGTCGTTATCACCAGTAATTGGCATATTGTAGTACATACGATATGTCAGATCGCAATTGTGACGTTTGCGCATGCGTCAATCTTGATCATATTTTCATGAATATTTCGTTGAATTTTCTCTTGACGGACGATGAAACAACCCAATTTATGGAAAATTGAGTGGATTGACGTTGTGATGACTTTCTCACACGTGATTTTTTCCGAAACAACTCGCCCTAAGTCTCCGCTATTGTTTCCATTATAATTTTCATAATAATTCTGAAATTAAAATATGTATATTGTTTATATAATGACCATTCCTACACCAATGTAAACATATCCCTTCAATATACAACAAAAAATAATTTAACCTTTCCATTACTGTGCTAAAAAAATACACGCGTTACGGTGCTGTGTAGTCAATACACATCTCAAAATAAGCGATTTAATATCGGAAAAATATGAATATTCATAGCTAATCGATTATGTTTATTATATTTTATATCAAAAGTGATAATAATTGTAATTTGATTGCTGAAAACATGAAAAAACCATCGGCAGATGCTAAAGAAACGTGCGAGAGGTCCACATCTAACGACGGTTCACGGCCAACTGGCTAGCGGCGCGATTGGCGGCTGGCACAGACACAGCTGTGCGGTCGTAGGTATCGATGGTCTAAATCAAAACTACAACTGCAGAAGTGTGATGTCTCATGTTCCCGCATAGCGAATTAAAGCGGGACATCAATAGCGTGTCATTTCCTCGTACACTATTCGCGTATTTAATATTACACGGTTGATTGTATTGGTGTATTTGCTCCCGATTTTTAACAAAAAACTCTGATTTTTAATTGAATTCGAAAACAATGTAAAATATTATTTTTTAATTCAGTACATAAATGTATAACGGAGGAATACCTGAAATCTGAACCCAGAATTTATTATATTTATAGAGTTATTAAAGTTATTAGAAGCAATGTGTAGTAAATACACACCACAGATGAGGAAAAAGGTTTTAAACAAATCACATATATCATAATAACGATTCGACAATAAAATTCGGTCATTATAAAATTCATATTGCTTGTAAGGTTTTTCCCTGAACAATATTGAAGCAAACTACAAACCCCTGGTAATAAGCCTACTGGGAATACCAAAATAATTATAAATTCTACAGTCTAAAACGACTTAGTAACAAATGTAATTAATATAATTGATTAAAAAAAAACTTGTAGACCACCCCTCTCCCCCTCCCTCATATGTTATGTATTTAAACCGTAGACTAAGAATAATTTGTACCAGTCTGAAGATGGCTTTACCGAGCTAAAACCGGTTACGGTCAGTACTAAATTTTCATATGTAGCAAACACTTTGTGAATATACAAAATAATATTGAAAATAACTTAATTTTTAAAACTACTTTATTGCATATATTTTCAACATATAAAAACAAACGGTTTCGGTTCACCCTGAAACTTCATCAAGTTTATAAACACATATAAAATCAAAACCAGAGTTACAGTATATTAACAGGAATATAGAAGTGGGAGAGAGAACATCAAAGTGATGGAATATCGTATCCATTCTTGCACTTTTTACCTTCGTATTTACTCATAATCCTGCGCTAAACTGTTTCACTGCACAACATGTCTTAACTATTGCAGATGAAAAAAATTACATTATTTTAAAGTAATTTTATAAGAAGTTCGTTAATGGAAACAATTTACTGATACATTGTTTAATCTAGGATATATAATTTCTTTAGTAGAACCCTCAAATTAAATGGTTGGGGGAGCGCAGGTGAGGAAGATTAGGGACTTTTGTAAAAATACTTCCTGGAGGAGGTACTACTCACCTGCGAAAATTCAGCTTTTTTCTAGTTTTGTCCAGTTAGGGTCGATTTTTTGTCTAGATTGACTGGGATATTAATCTTCACCATCCGTTGCAATAAAGCTAGTCATGCAAATGGACCTGATATATTTCATGTAAAATATATCTCTGTGTCTTGTACATTGAAAATAAAAAATTTAGTTTAATTATTTCACGAATTTCAATACATACTGTAACAAACTAAAACTTTTGGGTTTTCAAAATAAAACTATCAAACTAAAAATTTCAACCAACCATGAGAACGATTTAAAAAAAGAGCAATTTCTTTGAACATATGGCGCAAATGACACTTTTATTGTCATTAAATTGCCAATCACTTACATTCCGAGCACGAGAATGGTTTCTCTCCACTGTGGGTTCTAGTATGTGAAATCATATTGCTTTTATCATAGCACCTGTTCGTGCATTCCAAGCACGAAAGGTTTTTCACCGGTGTGGGTTCTAGTATGAATAACCATATTTCTTTTAACAGAGCACTTGTGCGTAAGTTCAGAACACGAGAATGGTTTTTTTCAAGTGTGGGTTCTAGTATGACGAACCATGTTGCTTTTAATAGAGCACTTGTACGTGCATTTCAAGCACGAGAATGGTTTCTCTCCAGTGTGGGTTCTAGTATGTGACACCAAATCGCTTTGAATAGAGCACTTGTACGTGCATTTCGAGCAAGAGAATGGTTTCTCTCCAGTGTGGGTTCTAGTATGTAAAACCATTCTGCCTTTAATAGAGCACTTGTACGTGCATTTCGAGCACGAGAATGGTTTCTCTCCAGTGTGGGTTCTAGAATGGGAAAGCATATTGCTTTTATATGAGCACTTGTACGTGCATTCCGTGCACGAGAATGGTTTCTCTCCAGTGTGGGTTCTAGTATGTGAAATCAAACTGCTTTTACGAGAGCACTTGTATGTGCATTCCGAGCATGAGAATGGTTTCTCACCGGTGTGGGATCGAGTATGTGAAACCATATTGCTTTTACTAAAGCACTTGTACGTGCATTCCGTGCACGAGAATGGTTTCTCTCCAGTGTGGGTTCTAGTATGTGAAATCAAACTGCTTTTACGAGAGCACTTGTATGTGCATTCCGAGCATGAGAATGGTTTCTCACCGGTGTGGGATCGAGTATGTGAAACCATATTGCTTTTACTAAAGCTCTTGTACGTGCATTTCGTGCACGAAAATGGTTTCTCTCCAGTATGGGTTCTAGTATGTGAAACCATACTGCTTTTACGAGAGCACTTGTATGTGCATTCCGAGCACAAGAATGGTTTCTCACCGGTGTGGTTTCTAGCATGAGAAACCATATGGTATTTTCTAGAGCTCCTGTAAGGGCATTTTGAGCACGAGAAAGGTTTAACACCGGTGTGGGTTCGAGTATGTGAAACCATATTGCTTTTGTGAAAGCACTTGTACGTGCATTCCGAGCACGAGAATGGTTTCTCATCGGTGTGGGTTCTTTCATGAGTAAGCATATACCATTTTGTAGAGCTTTTGTAGGTGCATATCGAGCACGAGAATGGTTTTTCGCCGGTGTGTGTTCTGATATGCGTAATCAGAACACTTTTGTTTGGAGCCCTGTAGGTACAAGTTGGGCAGGAAAATAATTTTTTTCTTGTAAGAGACTTTTTTTCATTCGGGTGTTTCGTATCAACAGATATTTTCGATGAAACAAAATCTGAAAACACAGCAATAATTAATAATGATATCGTCGTTATTCGACAGCAAAACATAACACCTGTCGAGAAAAAAATGTTGACATTGAAATTTCAACAACAAACCTAGACCTAAAAATTTACAGATTGCGTAAAAGGAATGTTGACAAACCGAGAGGAATAAAGGTCGAATTTCCAGAAGCAAAGTGGCAGAAAATATTACTAGACAAGAAAAATATTTATAAACAATATAAGGTTTTACCATGATCAAACAATTCTACAGCGTAAGCAGTTATCTGAACTAAGAGACGAACTAGAAAAATGAAAGATATCTGGCGAAACGGACATCACAAAAAAAAAATTAACAATAATCCAACCATTGCCAAAATGTAACCAAAAACCTAAATTCTAAAATAAAAAAAAATGTCTACCAAAACGTACGTGGACTAAGAACTAAATTACAGGACCTGAAATCACCTTACCTTACTTGGACTACGACTCTTACGCCTTCACTCAGACATGGCTAAATAAAAACATAGACAATAAAGAGTTGGGTTTCCTTGAACATACGTAAATAGAAAAGATAGAAGCACTAGCAATAAAGCTAGAGGAGGTGTTGTGTTAGTATCCATAAAGAACAAATTTAATTCAAGAAAACTCAAATGCATCAATCCACATCAAGAACAACTATTCATCATGGTGTCTGCCAAAAAGGAAAAAAATATAATTGGCTGTATCTTTATTCCCCCATCTTCCGACGCCCAACTATATAAAGACCACTACCTAGATGCTGAAACATTTCGAAGAAAATTTCCTGATGCCACAATGATCTCGACAGGAGACTATAATCTGCTAATGTTACATGGATATAAAAAAAAAAAAAAAACTTCGTGCAACATCAATCATGCATCTCATGAAATAATCGAGATGTCAAATTTTCTAAGCCTTCGACAGTTTAACTATGTATACAATGCAAGCTCTCGTCTTCTCAATCTTGTCTTTTTCTAATTCTTCCCCCGTTAAAGTATCCGCATCTGACGAATTCATTCTCCCAATCAAAAACTATCATCGCCCTCTAACGGTTGAATTCTACAGTCCAATAATTAAAAAAACATCCGTCTACATCAGGGGTTCCCAACCCCGTGCCCGCGGGCACGTTTGTGCCCGCCACTATTCGGCAGTGAAATAATTTTTTCATAAACATTAATTAAAAATGTGAATTATTTTATGTATTTGTTAGAGTTTTAATTTTTTTTAGTGCCTAGGTTCATTAAATACGTTCGAATGTTTGCGATATTGTATGTATGAGTGGTTCCTTTGCTGACAGTACTTGCGCAACCTGTCTAGAAGCGAGCCAGACTGCACTCTTCACGCTTGTCTGTAACGGGGAGTTCCATTTGCACATTACTTCTTGTACACGCAGAAAACACGAAGTGAACGAACGCCAAGAACTGTGCCGATGAACGCCGAAGGCGCCAAAACACATGGCACATGACTCTGCCAGCTCTGTCTGTCAATGAAAGCATTAAGCATGGCCCCGACAATCAAACTGCCTTGGGTCCGTGCTCGTACCGTCCCGATCGATTCGGCGATCATCGGCTCACTTCGGGTTTTCGGCGTGTACAAGGAGTGATGTGCAAATAGCATTCCCCGCCTTTTTTATATTAACTCCACACAGGAGGCCCTGAAGAAAATAATTTCCCTCAGGGCGTATGTCATCTTTGGGGATGCTGTGCGGAGGGTCTATTTGTGGAGAGGAATGAGTGAACATGGATCTTGAAGAGTCACAAGTTGTAGGAGGGAGGAAACACAGAGGCCGGCAGTTCGTTCCACAGCCGAGCTGTTGAACCTAAGAACGAATCGTAGAAGCGACCCGTTCTCATGTGAAAAATGTCAACCGTGTACAAATATTGAGCGCGCGTTTGGCGTGTATCCCGACTACGCACCGGTGCCGAAGGGATCAATGACGCTAGTTCCTCAGAGCATCTTCCATTGTAATACTGAGAGAACAAGGACAGCATACCTACCTGATACCTGTGCTCTAAAGATTGCAGTCCGTTTGTTAAGATTGGGGAATCTATCAAACGGACCGCCCGTTTCTGCACAGACTCAAGGGTTTTTTTTTAGGTATTTTGGGGTTCCGGACCAGAGATGGCTGCCAAATTCGACAGTAGGGCGCACTTGCGATTTGTACAGGGTCAGCAGTTGTGTACTATTAAAGTATCTGAGGGGGCCTGTATAGTACGCCCAGCTTCTGAGAGGCCAATTTTACTCTGGCTTCGATGGAGCCCCCGTACCTGAGCTGGTCACTTATAGTTACACCAAGCCTGGTAACGCGTTGTTGTCATTTTGATTGCGATTGCTGCCCCGAGTTTGTCGAAAATAGGTGGTGCCCGCCACTCTACCGATATTTTAGAATGTGCTCTAGAGTACAAAAAGCCTGGTCTACATCAAAAATATTGATACAGACTATAGTCAAATTATCATTCTTTTGTCTTCTACTCACTGGAATTTTTGGACTTTGAAGAAAACTTCAAAGAAATGGAAGATAAATTTTACTTTATTCTTAATAATGCTATCGATCTGTATTTACCCGTGTCTAAAATTATTTTGCATAAATACCCAAAATGGTTTAGTAACGACCTTATTAGAGTAATAAGAGACTAAAAATTGCCCATAAAGCTAATGATTATGCAAAATTTTGCGAACTAAGAAAGATTACCAAAAAATTTAGAAGTTATGTTACAAAAAATGCATCGGTAACTGCGAAGAATTGACTTCTGTCAGTTATCCGAACATTATTACATTTTCAAACATGCTTAATTACAATGATTCAATTATACCCTCAAACATGATTTAGATAATTAAATGGCCGATAACCCTCAAGAAGTCGTGAATCTGTTTGCTGAATTCTTCAGCTAAATCTATGATACTTCAAATAATTCTCTATTGTTCGACAATACAACAGCTATAAATAAAAATAAGATCGAGTTTAATCTATTTATATTTGAAGAAAATGATATTAGAAGTAAACCAAAATCCCTTGATCTTAACAAATCGGTAGGCCCCGATAACAATTCTACAATATTTTTATCCAAATGTTTATCAGTCTTAACTCCTCCGCTCACAAAACTTGTTAACTCATTTTTAAAAAGTGGTTCCTTACCGAAACATTGGAAAACAAGTTTTCTGTGTCCAATATTTAAAAATGGTCACAAATCAGATATTTCTAACTATAAACCTATATGTATACAGTCTTCAATCCCAAAATTATTCGAATCCGTTCTTCTCTTAAAACTATCGCTTGAGCTAAATTAAGTGATTTCACATCGACAACATGGTTTCATGGCAAAAGATAGACTCTTATAAATTCAATCATATATCAGGAATATCTTTTTAACAACGTGAACAAGCGTCTTCAAACAGACGTGGTGTATACTGACTTAAGTAAAGCCTTCGACCAAATCTCACATAAAATTCCCATACATAAACTAAGAATCCTTGGAATAACCGGAAAAATATCAGTCAAAGTCAACTAACACAGTTCACAGTAATTCCAAATTTTCACCGGTGTTCAACAGGGGTCACATTCGGGTCCAGTATTGTTTTTTCTTGTTTATCAACAACATAACTACGGTTTTTGAATGAGTTATAACTCCATATATATTACAATACTCATATATGCAGACGATCTTAATTTACAAAACTATTACTAATCTCCATGACTGTCACGTATTACAATTAAATCTTATGAGGCTATAAGAGTGGTGCACCCGTAATGAACTGTTTCTTTACATCGAAAAATGTCAAACAATAACTTTTGCCCCAATCAAAAATCCCATATTGCATCAATATAGCATTAACAATTTTTTTTCTAAAAAGAGAAGAGCACGGTTTATTTTCAGAACGGTGAAGGATTTAAAATTAATTAACTTGTTTGAATTGCTATTCATTGGTTTGGTGAGAAGTAATCTTTAGTATAATGCAATAATCTCGGCTCCATTTTATAAGATTCTCCAACTAAAAATTGAGAGAGTGCAGTATAAGTTCCTGAGATTCATTAATTTTCAATTAGGAATTCCAACTGAAGATCATCAAAACCAAATCACATTCCAGCGGTGATACGTATCGAAACCGCAGTTACCGGTTTGTTTTATTTCTCCTGAGCTTTTCGGGGCTGCAGTCTGCGGGGTAAACTAATGTTCGATAGGAGAGGACATCGGAAGAATAAGTGAATAGCTTACCAAGACTTTGCTCGATCCTTTCAAGATGAACGAAACATTCCTTTTTAATGTCAGGATAATCAATATCTATTTTCGAGAATACTTCTTCTACCACTAGAGTATCTGGGTCACACTCGAACGCAGTAGATTCTTCTGTCTCCTGTTTGACAATCCCGAACGGCAATAATGCTTCATAGGGTGATGTTGTTCTTTTTTCTTGAGGGATTGTGTCCGGTTCTGACTTTATGACACCGACATCTGATGTCACAAGATTTATTTCATGTAAACTGCAATTGGATTCTGATTTTAGCATGATATTCTGGAAAACGAAATAATCGTAGACATACCATAACTAGACAATGGACTTTATTGAAGTTTGAATAGAAAAATACTTCAAGATTATAATTTTTAACAATTCGATAGCATGAAATATAATTTTACCTAGTGAGAGGAGCACTTAATAAAAAAAAAAAATTATTAAAAATAATACACCCATAAAATAAAAAAAATGCAATAAGCTTGTTTATGGACAGTTTTTGCAAACATTAATCATAATTCAGTTTTTTTTCTAACGGTTGATTATTGTTATACTATCTAGTTAGGTGGTCTTAAAATACTATGTATGATACGCCAGCTAAGCGGATTTCTAGTACAAAGACGGGTCTGACGCTCGGTATATCAGTGGCTTTTTAAGGCGGTTAAGCACATAATCCGTATATAAGTTCTATAGATATCACCAACATATTTTTGTTTTAACAAATAAGGTTTTAATAGAGAAACGTGTATGGTTTCTTTGCAAAACCAAACTCATGTATACTGTCGTCGCGATTTCATTAATAAAGAAAATGAAATCCTCGCCCCTCTGACTGAAAACAGTATTGTCTCGATCCACGATCCTGAGTTTAATTTGCCGAATACTTTTGTTATACTTATCACATGTAAAAAGGTGTGTGAAGTTCTTCTACGTCAAATCATTATGCTTGACAATATCGGTTGCTTTAAACCCTTTCACACCCGCATTATTGTTTCCACATATATAAAATATGTAATGCTTGATAATATATTAAATAAATGATTTGAAAATTTTTGGTATATAATTTTTGTTTTGGTTTTTAGAAATTATCCTACGTTGATTAAGATTAACATTGGACGTCAGAGGGAATTTTTTAAATAGTAAGGCAAAATACACATAACACAAAAGTAATACAAATAACTGTTTAATGTAAAAAATGTACATTTATAATGTAGTGCTAATCTCTGAGGTTTGAAACAAATAACATTATAACTAAAATTCATTCAGAAATAGACGAGGAAAATAATCTTTAACAATTCACCACACTAGTCATAAATATGCCCGTCACTACCAGTGTTAATTTGAATGAACGTTGAAATTCATTTACGATTTTCTGGCAAATGATTGTGAACAGTGTGGTGAACGTATGTCTGTCGGTATGAAAGAGACAGGCATATCTGAGTGAGACAGCATGACCGAGACGTATAAAAAGGCGTGTCTGTTGTAACTCGTCCTCTCTTTGCAACAACATCTCGAATACTGTACATTAGTAATAACACTAAATAAACCAAATAGTATGGAGTATCCAAACGACTATTATTTACATCTCATCTGAGTGATCGACACGGCAGATCACCACAGTTGGCGCAGCCGAAAAAGGAAGCTGAACGGCCGCAAAATTCTTCCTGGAGGAAGAACCGTAGCCGCAGCTGAAAGAACTACAGTTGGAGCAGCCGAAAAAGGAATCTGAACAGCTATTAAATTCTTCCTGGAGGAAGAACTACAGTTGGAGCAGCCGAAAAAGGAAGCTGATCAGCCATTAAATTCTTCCTGGAGGAAGAACCACAGTAGGCGCAGCTGAAAGAACCATAGTTTGGTTATAATCCCACCGAGCACCGCGGAAGGGATTATTGTCGCATAAAAAATAAAATAATTTGGGGGCAGCTTCACGGACAGTATCGGACATTGAAGGAGCATCAAGGCAAGGAACTGGTGAGGAGATTCAAGGCGCTGAGCTCAAGGAATCAGCAGCCGAGAAACCGGATGAAAAACGGATCCAGGCAGCTTGTACGGGGACCCGACACGGGAAGGCGTGGCGGTGGTGACCGGACGAGAAGGACGACCAGGAATCCGGACGGAGCCAGAAGACGGTCGGACGCGGAAGGGCGGCGATCGGCGGCAGCATCAATCATCAGATTCGTGAGTTGAGTGCTGTTTGTTGTTGTTTTTTCTGATTATTGGTAATCTGTGTGGAAATGGAGGGAGTGGGTTTACCCAGGTTTTGTCACCTTAGGGACGGGCTGGAGACGTTCGTGCTACAGTTTGAGCAGTTGATCCTCGTCAATGATGACAAATTTAAATCCGAGGATAAAAAGAGGGCGGTTTTAATATCCCACCTACACACAGACACGATTAATCTACTGATAGATTTATGTTTTCCAAAAAAAATAACAGAATTATCGGTTGAAAATATATTTTTGTTATTAGGAAACCACATTGGTGTTTCAAAGAATGTGTTTAAGGAACGTGGAAATTTTTTTGCGGCGAAACAAAAAGTTGGGGAATCTATAAATGATTATATAGCTAGGTTACGTTGTCTAACAAGATTCTGCAAATTTGAAAGCAGACTGGAAGAAAACTTAAAAGATATTTTTGTGACTGGTTTATTAGAAGGTCGTATTAAAGAAAAAATGTTTTTAGATGCAGAGAAGCTGACTTTAAAAAGTACATTAGAGTGCGCATCGGGAATGGATTCATTTCATAAAAATATTACGTGTATTAAATCCGAGAGTGTCGGGCTCATTTCTAGAAGTAAGAAAAATTTTAATAGTAGTGCAGGTAGGAATTATTCTACTTCACCGGCGCGGGCGAAAGACAAAAATGTTACAATTCCCAGAAAGAAATCAGTAGAACGTATACAACAGTTGAAGTGCAAATATTGTAATTTAAATAATCATGATTCCAGTAATTGTAGATTAAAAAACGTGACGTGTTTTAATTGCAAAAACAAGGGACATTTTAGTAAAAATTGTCGCGAAAAAAAACGGGAGGAAGTTTCATCTGTGTTTGTGAATTCAAGTGAAATAAATTCAAGGTTAACAAGAAATACCGATCCCATTTATTTATCGTTAAAAGTTAATAACGGTATCATCATAAAAGGATTATTTGACACGGGTGCAGGAATATCGATCCTATCGGATAAAGATTATTGGGAACATTTTAAAGATGTACAATTGAAGCCGAAGAATTTAACCCTGAAGGGTTACAATAATTGTAAGTTACAGTTACTTGGATGTTTAATTTTGTCAATTAATTTCAATGGTATTACTAAAATAATGGAATTTTGTGTTGTAAAGGATGGTTCAACCACTGTGCTAGGTAGAGACTTCGTAAAAGAATTTAACATTGGTTTTACGGGTTTCGAGACGGTTTCTTCACAGTTGAAAAGTGAAATACTCACGCATAATATTCACGACGTAAACAATAATAGTGTCGATACGTTAGTGCGTAAATATCCGGAGGTATTTTCAAGTAAACTAGGTAGATTCAATAAATTTAAAGTTCATTTAAAATTGAAAGAAAATGCAGAACCGAAATTCTGCAATCCGAGAAGTATTCCTTTCGCTTTGAAAGCGAAAGTTGAAACGGAATTGAACCGTTTACAGGAAGAGGGAATTTTAGTTCCGATTAGTTATAGCAAGTTTGCATCTCCTATCGTGCCCGTAGTTAAAAGCGATGGAAGCATTAGAATTTGCGGGGATTATAAATGTACTGTGAACCCACAATTGATTGTTGACAAATATCCCATGCCGAAGATAGAAGTTTTATTATCACAAATTTCGGGCGGAATAATATTTTCAAAAATTGATTTACGTCAAGCTTATTTACAGTTGGAACTAGACGAAGAAAGTATGGAATATACTACGATTTCTACACATTTAGGATTATTTAAATTCACTAGGCTAGTGTTTGGGATTAACAGTGCACCGGCAATATTTTGTAGAACTATAGCTTCATGTCTACAAGGTTTGAAGAAAACAGCGGTTTTCCTGGATGATATTATGGTTACAGGAGAAACGATAGAGGAACATAATGCTAATTTAAATGCAGTTCTTAATAGGTTAAAAGATTGCGGTTTGTGCGTAAATATTCAAAAGTGCAATTTTAACGCTTCATCGGTATGTTTCTTAGGGTTTGAAATCTCGAAGGAAGGGATTAAACCTATGGAAGATAAAACGAACGCAATTAGTAAAGTCGCGCAACCAAAAGATTTATCAGAGCTACGCAGTTTTTTAGGAATGGTAAATTTTTACCGATCTTTTGTGCCAAATATGTCTATGTTATTAGATCCTTTGCACAAATTATTGAAAAAAAATACGAATTTTGATTTTAATCAAGATTGCGTAAAAGTTTTTAATAAAATAAAATTAATTTTATGTGATAATCGAGTGTTAGCACATTACGATCCAAATGTTACTTTGAAGGTAGTTACGGACGCCTCAACGAAAGGTTTGGGTGCAACATTGTTACATGTGTATGAAAATAATTTACAAAGACCTATTTCTTTTGTTTCTCGTAAACTGACAGAAGCGGAAAAGAAATATTCAATTTTAGACCTCGAGGCTTGTGCAATTGTGTTTGCTTTTAAGAAGTTTTTCGAGTACATTTACGGAAGGGAATTCATTCTAGAAATAGATAATGAACCTTTATGTAGAATTTTTGGTGAAAAAAAAGGAATTCCTGTTTTAACTTGTAATAGATTACAACGTTATGGTGTAATTCTCTCATCTTTCAATTATAAAGTTCAATACGTAAAATCAACATTAAATTGTTCGGATTACTTATCTCGCGTACCTGTAGGAGATCCTGTTGAGGAAAATAATAACTTTGATTCAAGAATTTTGTGTTTATTCAAAAATAATAGCGAGATGCCAATAGATGTTGAGGAAGTTAAAGCAGAATCTAATACGGATAAATTATTATTAGAGATAAAAAATTATCTTAGAACAGGGTGGCCAAATAAAGTCAATAAGGATGATTGCAAATGGATTTATTGGATAAAAAGGAACGATTTATCAATAATTGATGATTGTATTTTCTGGAACCATAGGTTAGTAATTCCAATAAGTTTAAGGGATAAGATATTAAGCTTATTGCATAGATCTCATCTAGGGATTGCCAAGATGAAAGGGCTAGCTAGAGGCTATTTTTGGTGGCCAGGGATTGACAGTCAAATTGAATTTTTAGTTAGAGAGTGCGGAATTTGTGCGGAAATTCAACCATCACAACCCAAGAGTGAGTTAACTCCATGGCCGATAACGGAAGAAATTTGGAGTAGGGTTCATATAGATTACGTAGGGCCTATCGGAAATAAATATTTTTTGGTAATCATAGATTCAACCTCAAAATGGTTGGATTGCGTGGAAGTAAATTCACCTAACTCAGATAATACCATTAAAATCTTAAAGAGATTATTCAGTTATTTCGGTAGTGTACAAACCTTAGTTTCTGATAATGGAGCAGCATTCATGTCAGCAGACTTTAAACAGTTTTGCGAGAGAAATGGCATTAAACATTTAACAACACCTATAAATCATCCTCAATCAAATGGATTGGCAGAGAATGCAGTCAAAACGTGTAAAAATTTTTTAAAGAAAATATTGTTAGAAAAAAAATTTCAGTCAGGTTATAATGAGAAGTTAGAATGTTTTCTCATAGATTATAGGAATGCACCACACTGTACAACAGGGTTAGAGCCAGCAGTTGTAATGTTTGGTAGAAGGTTAAGGTCAAATTTGAATAATTTTATACCTAGAGGGGGGAAGGTAAAGGAAAATGTGATTGATAAAGATACCAAAATGAAAATGTCAAAATGTCAGGAAAATCAGAAATTCTATTATAAAAGGAATAACAAAGTATCTACGAATTTTAAGATTAATCAGAAAGTTATGGTTAGGGATTTTAGAGACCAAAACAATGATAAGTGGGTACCAGGGAAAGTACATAAACGTTTGGGAAATAAACTATATTTAATTGAGGTTAAATTGAATGATAAAATCATGTACTGGAAAAGACATTTTGATCAATTATCCAAACTGTGTGTATCATGGGAAAAGAACCCTAGTATTTTAATCCCTGAGTCTGAGACGAGGAGGCTATCGTTCGATGAGTACGATGTCTCCGACTTTGTTTCGGATGACAATCTAACGGGTGACCCTCTTTTTCCTTCCAGCTCCAGTGAACCCGTGGCGTCAACGTCGGGGAACTGGAAGGAGCGCCTTCGACCAAGGACAGAGAAATCAAAATAAGCAGCAGTCAACTCTCCGAATCAACATGGTTATAAATAAAAAAGAAAATGTTGTAAAATAATAATTAAATATGTGTATGTATGTTTTATAATTATTATTATGATAATCATGTTGTGTTACTGTCTGCTGATTTAAGTGTGGAGGGATGTGGTGAACGTATGTCTGTCGGTATGAAAGAGACAGGCATATCTGAGTGAGACAGCATGACCGAGACGTATAAAAAGGCGTGTCTGTTGTAACTCGTCCTCTCTTTGCAACAACATCTCGAATACTGTACATTAGTAATAACACTAAATAAACCAAATAGTATGGAGTATCCAAACGACTATTATTTACATCTTATCTGAGTGATCGACACGGCAGATCACCACATAATTGAACAGTTGTTATTATTATTAGAACAAGTCTTTATGTATTAAAATATTTGTAATTCGAGTAGAAAATATTGATATCTCACCTAAAATGAAGTAATCAATTACGACAGAAATTCGATGAAACTCACAATCAGCAGATGTCACAATATTTATCGGGTTTGTGCTGGGAATAAGGATTTCAATCGAGCGGAAAAAATAGACGTCACAGAAAAGATTACAAGCTATAAGAAAAAAAAGGCTTTTCTAAATCACTACCGTGACGGTAAAGAAACAAAAAGCTCGTGTTAATTTGAATTAATACTGGGGATGAAAGGGTTAAGCGCAGTTTGGTTGGAATGTCGAGCTTACGAAATCCGTCTATATGTTATAAGAACAGATATCACCAAAATTTCACATTTTAAAAAAATTTAATTTCAAAAGAGGTATATGTTTCTTTTTCCTTTGAAAAACTAAACTCTTGTGAACTGTCTTCGCGATGTTTCGAAATGTCACCAAACGCAGTTTATTCTACGCCGGTTTAATTAACGAGTTAATGGTCCTACGTGCAAGGATACTTAATAATGAATAGTATTTGTTTTGCTGGAGTCAGGGTTCTATTCATAAAATTATGACAAAATAACCACTAAACACAAACTGTTGCCACATTAGAACTTTTAAAATCTTTTAAATACCTTACGGGACTGTTTTAGAACGAGTTTGAGCTCAATGAGGCATCCAATTTAATAATGATAAAAGTAGGCAATGTACGTATATTTATGTGATGCGAAGAAAGCAGGAATTATTTATGTAAATGTCTACTTAACAAGTGTCACTGCAAACGGCTTGCCGTCCTAAAATGGAACTGCTTTGCGGCTTAAGGATTGAGCCGCCGATTTTGTCTGCTTTAATTTGAGTGATGCATATGGTACTTAGCGAGGATACGGAGCTACTGATATACCGGGTCTCAACTACTTTGTTTGAGATGTGTATTATTTTTTATTACTAGAGGTGGGTACTAAACGTAGGAATGAGATCAAAACAACCGGTATTAGAGTTTTAAGTCCAGTTGAGATTGTGAATTGAATAAATGTCTCACGAGGTCGCAACTTAAAAGTAATTGCACTTACCGTTTCGAGTGATTGGTTAGAATTAGACATCACAATATATGTATGCACATTCTTATTTGTGTTGACGAGCATGAATCGCCAGTTGCGGGTATTTTTCTAATTTAATTATTGAAAAACTAATCGAAATTTTAGAGACGCGTGATGACAGATAGGTCCATGGGTAAAATGATGTCAAAGACAAATAAGACCATAGACAAAACACATTAGAGCATGAAACGGCAAAAAAATAATATGACTGCACTGCAATCGTTCATACTGCTGTAAGTAGTTTATTTATTGGTAGGACTTCAAATCTAACAGGTTCAGAAAATATATTTTTTCTAATCTACCAAACTTAACATCATGTGGCGCGTTCCAAATTACTGATCCTGACTCTAATATTAAGCGAATAAATGAAAAATATAAGTGGTGATTTAATTAATTTGAAGGCTCTCGACTAGAAAACTAGAGGTCGCGGGTTCTAATAAGTTTATGTAAATACAATATATTATATAATATAGTATCGCCCTAGTGTAAGACCACCATTCAGAATTGAAATGTTGCTTGAAATGACTTTGCGCGTGTTTGGTGACATCTGAAATGAATCCTTCCCCTCTCCATTACTTTCAGCCTCACAAAATACAACAATTGGAGATGCCATAGTCTCACTGGCTCCAGACGGTTGAGAGCAGTTGGGATTTAAAGAAATATAAATGGTGATCTGAAGGTTCAAGTAATTCTAAAGATGAATTTAATTCAAGTGATTCTTAAGATGAGTTCCTGCCACAGATATAATTTTTGTGGGATCTATAAACCCTCCGGAGTTCTTTATCTCTAAATAGTATGAAATAAAGTTGCTAACCGCGTCTGTCTGTTTGTGCCATTAGTTCTTCTAAATAACGCAAATGATTTTAAAAGTGCTTTCACTATAATAAAGAGAATTTTTTCAGAAGGTTTAAATATTTATAACATGCATATTATATTTACAAAAAGGAAAGTCGATGTTTTGTAATAAAGTCGTTAAAAATATATTTTCCTTCCCTTACATTGCTAACGCTGACATAATCTTATGAGATACATCAAAATAACGAAGTGCGAAATTGTATATCTTACGTGTACCCAGCAACGCCGGGTAAACGTCAGCTAGAATGTTATAAAACAATAATTTTTTTCTTAAAGGTTTCTTTTCTTATTCTTATTTCTATAATTTGTATGGTTGTTTTACGCGTTTTCGTAGATATTATATCCTTTCTCTTTTCATTTCGCATTTATTCATTTGACCCATTTAAAAATAACCGTTAACTGATATTGTTTATGAATTTTTATAAACAGATTTCCAGTTTGAACAAAGTAAAAAGAAAAAAACGAATAAGAGAATAGAATAAGTAGGACTTTGAAATTTTTTCATTTACTAGAAACAGCAGGATGGAATAATTATACGTCGACAGAAAGGACAAAATAAAAATGATAAGTTTTTTCTATCTATCATTTTTATTATTTTAGAAACAAACAGTACATTGAAAAAAATGAGTGGTAACAACATTTGAGAAATAGTTTACAGGGATCGGTTCCAACGGCATGTCAATCTACGATTAACTAGGTGAGGATAGTACATGCTAGGGAATGATTAGAGGTAAAGATAAACGATACATTGAAAACATATTTCGTGTATAAATCTATGCGAACGTCTATGTGTAAAGATGACCGGATTGTGTTAATAAGTGAAGTTGTGGGTGCGCATTTATTAAGTTACCAGTATCGCTTTTCTTAATAAATGACTACGGGGATTAAAATTCATGTCAAGAGTTGAGTTTGGGCAAATATCAATGTGGTAATCTTAAATGCAACAACTTGTCGTGGACTTGTTCCTCTTTTAATACTGATTATGGATAGACTTGAATAATAATACTAAGGTGTAGGTACACTATTTACACTATATTGTCGTGCTACTGGGACAATTTAACTTTTATAATGAGAATAACGTTCAACAGTCCCAACTGCGTCCAACCGTCTGGAGCCAGCGAGACTATGGCAACAGCAATTGGGGTATGTTGTGAGGCTGAAGGAAATGGGGAGGGAAAGTGATGGGGAAAAGAAGGAAGCTTGCTAGTAAAAATACAAGAAACAAAAACAAACCTATTTACACAAGTCGGCATAATTAAGCTATTTTTTTAATACGTTAGGACAGAGGAAAATTAATTAATACACTACAGAAATTTTTTTTGGTGTACTGTGAATACCAAATTGGGAAACAGAATATGTGTTTATGCTTTTAAAGTTCATTCCGAGGAGAGAACCATTTCTTTCAAGTGCGATTTTGATGAAATGATGCCGTGTATGATGAACCCCTTTGCTATTAAGAGAGCACTTCAATGTTAATTTAAAGCACGAGAAGGGCTTCTCTCCAGTTTGAGTTCTAGGATAAGAAACCAGAATCCTTTTTCTATAGCACTTGCAGGAGAATTCCGAGTTCAACAATAGGTTCCCTCATGCAACCTTTGAGGGACCATGATGCTTTTATGAGAGCACTTGTACGTGAATCCCGAGCACGAGAATGGTTTCTCTCCAGTATGGGTTCTAGTATGTGAAACCATTCTGCTTTTAATAAAGCACTTGTACGTGCATTTTGAACAGGAGAATGGTTTCTCTCCAGTATGGGTGCGAGTATGAGAAACCATACTGCTTTTCTCAGAGCACTTGTATGTACATTTCGAGCACGAGAATGGTTTCTCTCCAGTGTGGGTTCTAGTATGACGAACCATATGGCTTATTTTAGAGCACTTGTACGTGCATTCCGAGCACGAGAATGGATTCCCTCCAGTTTGGGTTCTAGTATGTGAAACCATTCTGCTTTTAATATAATCACTTGTACGTGCATTCCGAGCACGAGAATGGATTCTCTCCAGTGTGGGTTCTAGAATGTGAAACCATATTGCTTTTATATGAGCACTTTTACGTACATTCCGAGCATGAGAATGGTTTCTCACTAGTGTGGGTTCGAGTATGTAAAACCATATTGCTTTTATATGAGCACTTGTACGTGCATTCCAAGCACGAGAATGGTTTCTCTCCAGTTTGGGTTATAGTATGTGAAACCATTCTGCTTTTAAAATAGCACTTTTACGTGCATTCCGAGCACGAGAATGGTTTCTCTCCAGTGTGGGTTCTAGAATGTGAAACCATATTGCTTTTATCAGAGCACTTGTACGTACATTCCGAGCACGAGAATGGTTTCTCACCAGTGTGGGTTCGAGTATGTAAAACCATATTACTTTTATATGAGCACTTGTACGTACAATCCGAGCAAAAGAGTGGTTTCTTACCAGTTTGGATTTTAAGATGCGTAATCAAATCACTTTTACACCTAGGCCTGTAGGTACAATTTGGGCAGGAAAATAAGTTATTTCTTGTGAGAAGCTTTTTTGCATTTGGGTATTTTGTATCACTAACAGATATTTTCGACGAAATAAAATCTGAAATCACAGGAAAGAATGAATAATGATATCGTGATTATTCGACAGTTAAACGATATGTTAAAGTAAAAGGATACTGATACTAAAACAAATTCAATTTTATTTCATATATGGTATTTGGCGCGAGTAAGATTCTCAAGTAAACCAAGAGATTTAATTGTATTTATTCTCTCTGTCTAACAGTCGCAATACTGTGTGATTACAGTTACATTCAAATTCAAAATAAATATTTAAATTTCTCTAAATAGGAGTTGACAGAGGAACGCACAAAATAAATCAACGACTTCTAATGACGCTGAGGAAGATGACAGTAAAATCATTATTATATCGAAAAAAAGTTTTTTAATACTAAACTAAATATTTCGCCAGACATAAAATACTCCATAGGCTTCATTTCCGCCGAGATAGAAGACCTGAAAAAATATTTTCTGATTCTTCGAGCCCAATAAAAAGTCTACAAGCTGAGAATGTTAAGCTGAACACAGCAGTGCGCGATCTTAAGGCGCGCACGTCCCACATGGAACAGACAGTCAGAGAAACCAACGCCGGGATCAAGTGCGTACCTGAGCGTAAATCTGAGAACCTGATATCGATCACAAAACAACTTGGAACAGTGATTTCCCGCCCCATTGCCGAGTCAAAAATACTTTAAATTCATCGAGTCTTCAAGATCAAACCAGATTCCAGAAGGCCCAAGTCAATCGTCATGAAGCTCCAGAAAGTGAAGGCAAGGGATGAAGCCCTGGCTGCAGTTGTCAGCTACAACAAGAAAAACATGAACTTCAAGCTAAACTTAACACATCTAGGCATCGACGGCATCAAATCACCGGTATACGTCAGCGAACACCTCACACCAGCAAATAACGACCTACATACACCCACGAGGATTTAAGCGAAAGTAGCTAATTATAAATTCGTGTGGATCAGTAATGGTAAAATTCTTGTTCGTCAAGATGAACACTTATCGCATGTAGTGGTGCTCCGCAAACAGGACTCGCTAGCTTCGCTTGCCTGATTCCTACTGTATTTTGTCTAAATTTCAATTGGTATATTATGTATTAATTATGTAGACTGACATGAATAACCTAAGACATCCGTAACATGGCGGGCTAAATAATAAGAAAAACGTGTTTTCATTTTACAAACTTAATTACAGGCAAAATAATACTCCAATAACGGGGGTTTGCTCGACGCTCACATTCGAATTATTCTGATGAACGTTTTAATAAGTTCGCAAATGTTTCTAGAGGAATCTTGAGGAAAATATTTATATTAGAGATTATTAAACATACGACCTTACAATACTATTTTTATACATATATAAAACGGTTTGAAAATTTTATAAAACGTTTCCCAATTGTAAAATTAGCGGCGAGCACCAGATTTTATTTTTCTAGACAGTGAATTAGTATCCTCCAGAGGGATCACTCAAGAAACATTTAAGATTTTAGTAATACGTTCATCAGAAATGATTACAATAAACCCTACGGAAAGATTGATTTTCTAGGCCTGCCAGGGCAAAGTCGACCGTAGGTCCTTTTGTTATATTCCAAATATAGATTTTATACGATTTCATCACTTATGTCGTTAAGCTTCCCACTTTATTTTAGAAATTTGACAGGGCAAATTCCACCTCAGGCCTGTCCAATACTTCAGAGCCGCGAGTTGTATATGTTTGTGCACAGCTGCTTCTCTTACGTCGTTAAGATTCTGGCTTTATTATAGGGTAGGTATTGTCTAGACTTAAATAAAATATTTAACTGGGTTCCTACCTGAAAATCTTTTCAATTGGATTTTCATTTAAGAAATTCTAAAAATATAATACTATAGGATTCACATGTCTTATACTGATTTATAAATGTGGAAATTCTAACTATACAATTGTAAATGTTCTCCAAAATGCCCTGGACAAAATCTCAGACTTGTGATGTCCCGAAAGAAACCATTCATCTGTTCTGAATGCAATTACTAGTGTTATCCAAATTGACCCTGGTAATAAATTACATCTTTGCGATTCTTTCAAGGATAAAGAAACCATCCAGTCACTTCGAAAGCAATCAACAATGTTCTCAAAATTTGTTTTGACAGCATCGCCATTCTATTGTAAGAATATTATGTAGGTACTAAATACACAATTTGGCTGACCTGAAACGGGAATCCTTCCCAGTTGGACAGACAAAGGTTCATTTTGTTTTGTATTGTTTGAATTTATTTATAAAATAAATAAATAAAATATATTCAAGACATCAGGCTAATAGCTAAGTGGTGCTGCAGTCTTGGATTTAGTCACTGGAGGGACACAGCAGGAGACCGGCGGAGTAGAGGTGAAGATGTTTCCTGAAGGTTGCAAAGAATACACCTAGCGCTGATAGTGCGTTAATTTTCTACTAGCTGACGTGTACCCGGCTTTGCCCGGGGACTTGTGAATGGTTTGGAATAAATTTTTGCGGTGGTGAATTTTATTGTATCTGACAACTAGTTTTATTTTTAAGGTTAAATTAATATGAGAAAAATTACTTTTAAGATTATTATTAATTTCATCACTTAACACGTCATCCTAATGGCAAAAGCTAAAAGTTGCTTACAATAATGCATATCGCCAACTATTCCGCCTACCGAGATACTGCAGCGCCACGGAAATGTTCCTGGAGGGACGAGTACACTCTTTCAGAGCGCTTCTCCGCAATCACATGGGAAGCTTATGGCGCAGATTACGCCAATCAAGTAACAAAATCATCACTGCCATGGTTGCCTGGATGGAGTCCCCTCTGGAGACGGGAGATGTGCAAATATAAACGCGGCTGCTCACACTCATTTTTGTGTTTATATTTTATCTTTTTCCTTAAATTCACTTAAATTCCGCATTTTTGTGCCTGTCGGAATCACCTATGTTATTACCTACCTTATTATTATTTTTATTACTCATTATTTATTTTATTTTAAATGTTGAATGTATTGCATTGCAATACCCCTGAATACACTCGGAATAAATTCTTCCTATTATTATTTAGAATTTATCGACAGATATGTTTAAGACGCTTATACCGTAGATCCTGGGTTCAATTCCTAGTTGTGACCGTTATTTTTTAATTTGTCTGTATCTTGTTCTGTTTCATGTTTCGTATCGATTTATGAAAATAATCTTCTTTTTCAATGTTTAATGAATATTTTTATTTTATTATAAGTATTTGTTTCACTTGATCCTGCCATGTCTTCCACGGGCCTCCTCTACTCCTTCAACTATTCACTTCCAAGTCATGCATTCCCCTTACACCTCTTTATTAGTTCATCACTGAATTACCATTTACCACAAATAGTTATGCTATTTATGTTTTATTGGGTGTCCGAGACTTTTTATACCTTTCACTTCATGTGGTATGATGAAATCCACATTGTTACTTTAAAAAAAACTACACAATGTAGACTTTAACTCGATTCCGTATTTAATTCCAGTTCAAAGATAATGCTTTAAGTCTTCATCGAATGTCCCCGACATCTTTTACCATTCAAGCCACTCTCTAAACATTCCTGGAAATAATAAGAACAGATCAAATCAGAAATCGATCCAGTAGTTTTGATTCTATAGGGGACAAACAAAAAAACATTCATAAATGTTTATTTAAAACGAAGCATAACTGTTATGTTTCTTGTTTACTTGTATAATCAATAATACACCTGAAAATTTAACAATGAATAGTTGGATTTGACAACAAACAAAAAATCAGTCACTATTGGCATTTAATTAAATAAAATATTTTTTATTTATTTTGAAACGTTCAAAATGAACGTGTTAATTTCCGAACAGCAATCGAAATTATCCGCAAGTCTTTAAAAATGTTGCCTCTCAGTTGGATCAAACAAGTTTGAAACACCAATCCATCATCAATAGCCAACAAGATTTATTTCGGGCACACCATGATAATCAAATTGAATATGAGATTATACTGCTAAACTTTAATATTCAACCGGAGGAAGATAATGAGATTTCGTAATGACATTTTGTATGAGATGTCGTAAATGACATATTTTATTGAACATACCAGAATATGATTACACTCAAATGTGAGTTTTAGTATGAAGAAGCATACTATAATTAGTAGAGCTTTTGTATTTGCCTTCCAAGCACGTGAAAGGTTTCTTAGCAGTTTGGGTTTTGGTATGACGAACCAAATTACTTTTTTAACAGGAATTGTACGTGAATTCCAAGCACGAGAATGGGTTCTAGTATGAGAAACCAATTCTCTTTTTTGAGAGCACTTGTACGTGCACTCCAAACGCGAAAATGGTGTTTCTCCCGTTTGGGATCTAAAATGAGTAACCATAGTAACCATATAGGCTTTTTGAGAGCACTTGAAAGTGCATTCAGAGCACGAGAATAGTTTCTCTCCAGTGTGGGTTCTAATATGTCTAACCAGATTTGTTTTGAACCCACTCTTGTCGGTACAAAAAGTGCAAGAAAATAATTTATTCGGGTGTTTTGTACAGTTAATGGATGTTTTGGAAGCGAAATTAGAAAATAAGAATAAAATAATACCTAATTATATCGTGGTTGTAACAACTCACATTTTATCTCATTCTTTCTCTTTCGTAACTCTTAGCCACAAGTTTATCTGAAAACAGGAAGGTTCGTTGTTATTTTTCCCATTTCATGACAAAAAAAACAGAAAACTTAGCAAACCATAGTTAAAAATATATATAGGTCAAAAAAGACAGGAATTCGAATCCATATATGCAAACGTAAAATCACCCTCGACAGATAGAGTGGGATTTGTAGAAGTCCTTTATCGAAAAATTATGTGAAAATTTGCCATCGACAAACTACTGAAAAGTAGTTTATTGGAACTTTGCTGTTTTTTCTGTATTTTATTTTATTATTTACTGTTATATGTATTTTTGTCTTGCTTTCTTTAAATAAAAAAATTTTTTAAAAAAAGGTCAAAAATGGAATTAGGTAGCTGCCAATTGATAGATAAACCAAATAGAGGTCCATTAAATGGAAGACTTGGGAACCTAGGCATCGAAACCGAAGCTAGTGGTTTGAGTGCACTTCTGCTGAGCTGTTCCCGTCTGCAGTCTGCGGGGTAAACTAACCCACCGTTTGAAAGGGAACAGGAAGAATAAGTTAACCTCAACATTGGTTAACTCAAGATGAACGAAGTATTACTTATTATCAGGAGAGTTAATATCTATTTCAGAGTATGCGCCACATTCGTTCCTCTGCCGCTGGAGTCCCCGGTTCACACCTGTTGGCAGTATCGTCTTCTGTCTCCTGTTTTTTCTTCATAAGGGGATGTTGAACTCTCTTCTCCGGGGATTGTCTCCGGTTCGGACTTTATGACACCGACATCTGAGACTACTAGATCCATTTAAGGAAAAACTGCTTTGTCAGTCTGATGTTAGCAAGATATTCTGGAAAACAAAATAGTCGTAGGTATATCATATTCACGTCGTACTCCTCAACTGAGTTGTCATGAATATTAAATCATGATAGTTAACTTAATTTAAGTAAGAATGCAAAAATGCTACAATATTTTAATATTTTACAATTTGATCGAATGAAATACAATAATGTTATCTAGTAACTGTTATCTAAATAACTGTAAAATGAGTAATGGCAACTATCTTTATGTATGATCGCAAGATTCAACCCGAACTAAATGCAATCTAGATAGCGTCTTTTTAGACTTGCAGAAAGGCAATATACATCGCACATTAAAAAAAAATATAACATAGGTTTATCTAAAAAGACGCTGACTAGATTGCATTTAGTTCGGGTTGAATCTTGCGATCACACATAAAGATAGTTGCCAATAAAAATGTGCGGTGAAAAAATGAAGACAATGTTGTTAGTTCTTATTCGAAGTATGATACAGTTAAAAGTGACCGAGGGGGATAGGGTACCATTAGCTCAGTGGTAGAGCGGTGTCCCGGCAAGACAAGGGTCCTGGGTTCGAGTCCTAGATGTGACCGTATCCTTTTCTAATTTTTCTGTTTCAGATTTTCGTTTAGTAATCGCTAATATTGTCTTCAATAATTAAATATTACAATTTGAGATTTTACTCAATAAAGTTATTCCGATAAATAAATAATTGAATTGATTTGAAATTATGTAAAATGTGCCTCGTGTATTGGTTACTTTTAAGCGCGGCTTGGTTAGAATGTCAAGTTTAGGACAGTTTAGCACACAATCAAATTGTGTTAATATATATTTTTAATATATGAACATGCTTCTAGTTTTTTTGCAAAACCAAACCAATGTCAACGTAAAGCTTTAAATATCAAAGAACGCAATTTTTTTTACGCGGGTTGTACGACACAATTTTCGTAAAGGTATGAGGGTACTATCCATATAATTATGACGACTTAAGCGTTGAACACAAACTGTTTTTACTTTGAAACTTTTAAAATGTTTCATATATCTGTATGATCCATCATCAATTAATATCATAGAAATAACTCATCGCTCATGAATCATCAAATACCACTATGTTTTAGTAATAATGTTCTTCATGTCCTCAGATGTTTCCTTGCCTTCCGCAGTAATCACGACGGCATAGTTGGGTTCTTCGATTTGTACCGTTCATTCTCTTAGTATTGTGGTTCATTTTTTTTTGAGTTTTACCTTGTCAAATCTTTTATTAGGAGATCAGTAATTTGTTCCCGGAAATTATTTCTACGTTTCTTCTAACTCGTTATTTCACACTTTGGAATCCTTTACTGTAGTTATATTTTTTAGGTCGCTTTTTAAATTTGTAATTAACTTTAGCACGACCATTATGTTTTCACTTTTAGCATAACTCTACAGGGAACATACAAAAAACATTAATTTATATATATAATCGTATATTTATTCAAAACGAAACAAAAGTGTTGTTAGAATTCCATGGATTAATTAGTACCATCAATACACCAACAAGAATAGTCAATGAATCAACTTCATGTATTGATCACATAATGGTCAAAACTAATAAACAAAACAAAAGCATCATTTACAAATCAACAATTACAGATCACTACACAACAATCTTCACTTTGCAATCCGACACCACAAAAAATAGACGAGATCAGTCTCTTATATACAATAATATTAACTTTGAAAATTTAAAAGCCTCAATTAAAAATAAATCTTGGCAAGAGCTTTTCCAAATAAAAAACTCAGATGATGCATGGATATATTTTGTTGACTTTCTGAAAAATGAATTAAGTAATAATACCACAATTTTGTCAAAAAAAATTCCAAACAAAATTAAACCCTTGAAATCATGGATAAGTCATTCAATCATCAACTGCATTCGTAGAAGAAACGCACTACACAAAAAAGTGAAAGAAAATCCATATGACATAATAGCAATAAACATCTACAAAAGATACAGAAATACGTGCGGTGACGTCATCAGAAAGGCAAAAGAAATCTATTACGGAGTCAAAATCAAAGAAAGCAACAACGATCCCAAAAAAATATGGCAAATTTTAAGAGAAGCCACAAATACACAAAACACTAAAGACAAACAAGACATGAGTAAACTCTGCATTGATGGAGAAATTATTGATACCTCAAAAAACCCAAAGCTCGTTGCGGATCACATCAATAATTTTTTTATTAATATTGGGTCACATCTTGCTTCTCGTCTACCAAATTGTGGGAATGCTCAAACTTCTGAAATAGGACTCCAATTTTCTCAAACAAGATTTAACTTTCAAAAAGTGTCTGGGGAAGAGATTCTAAAAATAATTAATTCCCTAAAAAACACGTCTAGTGCCGGAGTTGATGGGTTATCAACCAAGATTTTAAAAACGCTGTCTACGGAAATTGCATTACCCCTAGAACACTTAATAAACTCTAGTATCACTCAGGGCCACTTCCCCTCAAACCTGAAACAAGGTATTGTTATTCCTATACATAAAACAGGTAACAAGACAGACATAAACAACTACAGACCAATAACTCTACTAACTAGTCTATCTAAAGTATTTGAAAAGGATATCAATGCACAGTTGGTAAAATTTCTCGTGAGCCATAAACTGATTTCAGAAAATCAATACGGGTTTCAAGAAAACAAGAGTACCTCAGACGCTATTGCTGCTGTCACTGATTTCATTGTTAAAAACCTTGATAAAAGCAAAAAATGTATTTCAATCTTCTTAGACCTATCTAAAGCCTTTGATACCATATCGCACAGTAAATTAACAAATAAACTTGAAAAAATCGGTATTGCGGACAACGAACTTAAATTCTTTAAAAGCTACCTTAATGGGCGTAAGCAACAAGTTAAAATAAATAACATATTAAGCAACACCTGCTCAACTAATTATGGTATACCACAAGGAAGCATAATAGGTCCGATTTTGTTCCTGGTGTATATTAACGACTTATGTAACATTAATATTCAGGGGAAAATAGTTAGTTTTGCCGATGACACTGTTCTTCTGTTTGAAGCTGACACTTGGCCAGCTGTCTACAAAAAAGCTGAAACGGACATAAGCATTGTAAAAAAATGGTTGGATACTAATACGCTCACACTGAATGCCGAGAAAACCAAATACATCACATCAAGCATTAATATTACAGGTCAACCTCATGACGATGCCTCTATTAGAATACACACATGTTTGAATTCTGAAGAATGTTGTCAGTGTCCCTACAATGAGCGCACTGCTCAGATAAAGTACCTCGGCCTCACCATTGATCCATACTTCAAATGGAATCTTCACACTCAAAGTACTGCAAACAAAATAAGAAAAACCATGCACTTCTTCAGAACGATACGAAACTTCCTCAACTTACAACACTTGAAAATGGTTTATTTTGCACTATGTCAATCTATTATTGAGTATGGTATCATAGCGTGGGGAGGTGGAACTTCATCTGCACTAGACCCAATCATAAGGGCACAGAAAACTATTATAAAAATAATTCTTAGGCTTCCTCTAATTACTGACTCGAACTTGATCTTTAAAATTATGAATGTGTTTGATGTTCGGCAGACATACGCAAAAACAATACTCACTCACCTATACACAAATAAACATACATACTACGAAAAAAGATCTAATACTCGAGTACAGACTCGAAGCAATAACAAAGATTTACTTCAAATTCCTGTAACGCACACTACTTTTGGACAACGAAATTTTAGATATCTTGCGACTAGACTTTATAACATTCTTCCTGATAAAATAAAAACATGTCATTCACAAAAAAATTTCAAAGATAGCGTAAAAATTTGGATTAAAAGTAATGATAGGGCCTTTACCGGTGCACTCATCCAAATTCGCAGTCATTGATGCAACCTAATTATTGTATGTATTTTCATATAATTGTAGGTATATTATTAGGACTAGAAACGAACTTGGTATATGATGTATTGATATTGATGCTACCTAACTATTGAGTGTTCATATTTTTATATAATTGTAGGTACGTTATAGTACTATAAATAAACTTGGTGGATAGCTGCCTCAACACAGGCTAAGCCTAGTGAGGCGGGCTATGATTAACCTTAACATATAACTATATTAACATTTCTATTATTTACATTTATTTTACCTACTGTTTATATATTAATTTCCATTGATAAAATTATATACTCTTCTAATTTATAAACCAATGTACACAAAACAGTCTTACATGTATTTCCATAGTTATAGTTTGAAAATTTGTCACAATAAAGATATTTATTATTATTATTATTATTATTATTTCTTGTTTACTTGCATGACCAATAAACAAGAAATATAAACCTGAAAATTTAAGAATGAGGAGCTGGATTTAACAAACAACAGTCAGTGAATATCGTCATATTATTAAATAAAACATTTTTATTTACTTTGAAACATTCAAAACGGACATGACAAATTCCAAACGACAGTTAAAATTTCACGTAAGTCGTTTAAAATGTTGCCTCTGAATCCAGTGATTTGATCCATCAAAAAAGTTGAAATTCTCCAAAATCATCCATGTAGGTGTTAGAGAAAGATACATCAATCCACCATGAAATAGCAAACAAGATTTCGGGCACACTAGGATTATCAAATTGGATAAGGGAATATGTGTTTATACCGTTAAACTTTAAAATAAAGCCTTTACTGCATTTACGAGAGCATTTGTGTGTGCATTCCGAGCACGCGAAAGTTTTCTAAGCCGTGTGGGTTTTGGTATGACGAACAAAATAGATTTTTTTAGTGGACTTGTACGTGCATTCCAAGCACGAGAATGGTTTCTCACCGTCGTGTGTTCTAGTATGAGAAACCAAACTGCTTTTATCAGAGCACTTGTAAGTGCATTTCGAGCATGAGAATGGTTTCTCTCCGGTGTGCATTCTAATATGACGAACCAAACGGGTTTTTTCAGAGCACTTGTAGGTGCATTCTGCACATGAGAATGGTTTCTCTCCAGTATGGGTTCTAGTATGACTAATCAAATGGCTTTTTGTAGAGCACTTGTACGTGCATTCTAAGCACGAGAATGGTTTCTCTCCGGTATGCGTTCTAGTATGACGAACCAATAAGCTTTTTGTAGAGGACTTGTACGTGCATTCCAAGCACGAGAATGGTTTTTCTCCAGTGTGAGTTCTAGTATGAGAAACTAAATCTCTCTTTTGAAAGCACTTGTACGTGCATTTCGAGCACGAGAATGGTTTCTCTCCAGTGTGGGTTGCAGCGTGATACACCATACTGCTTTTAACAGAGCACTTGTAAGAGCATTCCGAGCATGAGAATGGCTTCTCTCCGGTATGCGTTCTAGTATGATAATCCAAATGGCTTTTTTGAGAGCACTTGTACGTGCATTCTAAGCACGAAAATGGTTTCTCTCCAGTGTGGGTTCTAGTATGAGAAACCAAAGCACTTTTTTGCCAGCACTTGTACGTGCATTTCGAGCATGAGAACGGTTTCTCTCCATCGTGTAATCCTGTATGATAAAGCAAACTGCTTTTATCAGAGCACTTGTAAGTGCATTTCCAGCACCAGAATGATTTCTCTCCGGTGTGCGTTCTAGTATGACGAACCAAATAGATTTTTTTAGTGGACTTGTACGTGCATTCCAAGCACGAGAATCGTTTCTCACCGTCGTGTGTTCTACTATGAGAAACCAAACTGCTTTTATCACAGCACTTGTAAGAGCATTTCAAGCATTAGAATGGTTTTTCTCCGGTGTGCATTCTTGTATGACGAACCAAACGGGTTTTTTTCAGAGCACTTGTAGGTGCATTCTGCACATGAGAATGGTTTCTCTCCGGTGTGCATTCTAGTATGACTAACCAAACGGGTTTTTTCAGAGCACTTGTAGGTGCATTCTGCACATGAGAATGGTTTCTCTCCAGTATGAGTTCTAGTATGACGAACTAAATTTGTTTTTTGATAGCACTTGTACGTGCATTCCGAGCACGAGAATGGCTTCGCTCCAGTATGGGTTTTAGTATGACTAACCAATTCTTTTTTTTTAGAGCACTTGAACGCGCATTTCGAGCACGAGTATGGTTTCCCTCCAGTGTGGGTTCTAGAATGAGCAATCATATTACCCCGATCAGAGCACTTGTAAGAGCATTCCAAACATGAAAACGGTTTCTCTCCAGTGTGGTTTGTAGCATGTCGAACCATGTTGCTTTTTTCAGGCTACTTGTACGTGCATTCCAAGCAAGAGAATGGTTTCTCTCCAGTGTGGGTTCTCATATGTGAAACCAGACGCCAACTACTCGCACACTTGTACGTACAAGAAGGACAGGAAAATACTTTCTTCCTGGTGACAGATTGTTCTGAATCCCAGTGTTTTGTACCATTTATAGAATTTTTCGACGAAACTAAATCTGAAAACAGAGAAAAGAGACTCGTGGTTGTTGGACAGCTAAAGTTATTCGTATTTAAAAATGCAACAGCGCTCATGTGACCTTTATGTACGAAATCAATTATTTTACTTGAGACGGTAGCAAGGAAACTTTTCCAAACATTTATACGGAAGATGTAAAACAAGGGCCATAGAAATATAAATCTACCATAGCATCTCTAATAACATCCTGGATATGTAGGGTCAGAAGGGTAGAGGCCCTACATCAGATAAACAAAACTCGTTTAAAAATATAAAGAATAAAATAAAACTTTAATTAGTATAAAATAACCTAGGTTTAATACAACCTTTTTTTTTTTTTTTTTTTTTAATTCATTTAATTTAGATTAAATTTGATAATATTATTACATTTGATAATTTGATAATATTTACAGTTGAAATAGTATAAAAACGTCGTCTCAATGTGGACTAACCACAGTTTGAAAATGGCCTTGAAAGCCGAAACAGCTGTCACAATAATAAAAAACTAAAACACTTGCAGAACTTAATAATAATATTATCAAATTTAATCTAAATAAATTTATTAAAAAAAATTAAATGGAGTTCTACGAATTAAACACAAAAACAATAAATAAAAAATAAAAAAATGAATACAACTTGATTGGAGTATAATATAAAAGCCAATCAGTTTCGATTCGACCTGAACCTCATTCAGGGTCTTAAGAAACATAACGTATATTCTAATTATACTCTCTCGCAGTGAATGCTTTATATGAAAAAAATAATAATTGAACGAGTTACCAATTGAAATATAACTCAAATCACTTTATATTGCGCTGTTCCAGGCTAAAGTCTGCAGGATAAACTAACCTCTAACAGTATATGCAACCGGAAAAATAAATAAATAGCTTACCAAGACTTTGGTCAATCCTTTCAAAACATTCCTTTTTGATATCAGGATAGTCAATATCTATTTCAGAGTGTGCGCCACATTCTTGCACATATTCCACTGCCGCTAGAGTTCCTGGTTCACACTTGATCGCAGTAGTATATTTGGTCTCCCGTCTGACTTTTCCGAACTGCAATATTGCTTCATGATGTGATGTTGGACTTTCTTCCTCGGAAATTGTCTCCGGTTCGGACTATATGACACCGGCGTATGAGGTCACAAGATCCATTTCAGGTGCACTGTTTTTTTCAATCTGATGTTTGCATTATATTCTGGTAAAGGATTGAGCGGCCGATGTATTATACTTAAATTTGAACGAGGAATGTCATATGTAACTAGGTTACGGATCTACTGATATACCGGGCCTCAAAGACTGTGTGCGACGTACTTTGCGATTTTAGAATGTCAAGTCTAGTTGTGATTACAAATCGTTATAGTGAATTGAATAAAAGGCTCACAAAGTGACAATTTAATTAACAGAATATTAATTTGAGATATATTAGTAGATAATTCTGGGTTAGAAGAACGATGACAGGCAGGTAAAATATTGTCATAGACAAATAACACCAAAGGCAAAACGGATAATAGCACACAAGTCAAAAGTATTCAGAAATATATATATGGCAGCACTCAAATCGTTCATAATTCTTTTAATGGCAGCATTATGTATTTGCTTAACATTATATTGCGGTTTCCAAATCATTAATACAAATTCTAATATTGAGCGAACAAATGCGGATGCGAAGGGTTGAATCAATCTTAGGATGTATCTTTCAAGTTTGTACCTGTCACAGATGGAATTTTCGTCTGACCTGAAAAACGTCGCGCAGTCCATTATTATCCCTAAATCTTTTTATTCAATGCATCATTTCAGTTCAAGGCAATTTATTTTTCATGGGAATTTATTTCTTTATTAATCTTAAGTTAGCTCACATCGTTGTGTGTGCTTATAGTTTTAGAAACATATAAAAAAAACAATAGTAATTTTCAAACAATTGATATTTAAATATTTAAATGTAAGTACATATTTTATGTCAAAAAAAACATCAATATCTGGGGAAAAATTTGTTTTCTCAATTCCTCTTTAAACTTAACCATCTTCTCTTAAGAATCTCAGTAATTTCCTTCGGGATTTTTTTATACATTTGGACGGCCTGGTACAAAAGAGATTTCTGGGTGCTTGATTTTTTTCTTGTTAGCAATCTAATTTTCCTTGCATTTCTCGTCCCGTGTCCGTGTATCTCGTGGTTGTAATTTATTTTTCTATTCAGTTCCTTAGACATCATATCTATTTTAATTTTATGAATAAAAATAAGTTCATTAAAATATATAGTTTGTTTTATCGTAGTAAAAATTTAGCTCATTTAACAAGTCTCTTATTCGTGTGTATATGTTGCGCTTTAGGTGTTTTTGCACAAAAACGGCGCTCTACAAGTCATCCAAGTATAATTTTTTTTTTTAATGCTTCCGATTTTGTTGTCCGAGTTAAATCTTCCCCATAGGAAAAACTAAACCCTTCCACTCACTTTTCCACAAATGATCAGCTAGTCAATCAACACTATGCAAGTGCATTATATAAGTAAAATAAATACAAAACAATACAAGAACAACAACACGTCAACTCACCAGAGATAAAATGGGAAAAAAAATTCACTGACTCCAGATATTTTCATATCAGAGGGTTCGGCTCGGTAGAACTTCTAACAGGGCCTATAAATCCTACTGATCCCTCAACATAAATATTTTAAAAATCTTTCGTTATCCTACATGTATTCAAAATGACCGACTTTTGCATCTTTATATATAAATTTTTGATAGATCTAATACGCCTAAATTTTTAATGAGAGAGCTAGGTATAATGCCAGTAGCCGAAATAACGAATGGTAATATTTTTATAGTCAGAGAATGCCAAATTCTTTTTATTTCGTTTCCTAAATCTGTGTATTTTCTTATTTTTTCATTAAAAGATTTTTGAATGTTACAGGAATTTGGAATAGCGACATCAATGATATAAGATATTTTTTTAATTTTGTCATGTAAAACTATATCGGGTCTATTATGACTAATCGTTCGGTCTGTTAGTATAGTTTTATCATAATATATTTTATAAAATTCGTTTTCTAAAAATGAATTTGGTTCGTATTCATAATATGGTATATATTACGGCAGTCAATCAAGTTATGTTTAATTACCAAATTTTGGTGAATTATTTTTAAAACTTGATTGTGCCTAAATGTATACTCGGACGGTGCTAATATAGAACATCCCGATATAATATGTTCTATAGTTTCCGGAAAAGCCAAACATTTTCTACACAAATAATCAATTTGATTTGTATCTTTGATTATATGCTTTCTATAATTTTTAGTATTAATGACTCTATCCTGAATGGCAAGCATAAATCCTTCTATTTCTGCGCTCAACTCTCCAATACTCAACCATTTGTTTGACGAAAATTTGTCAACATACGTTTGGTTGAGATAATTGAAGTGTTTTGCGTGTAAAATTTTATTTGACCAGGAATCTAATAATTCCTGGTTGGGATTTATAAAAATGTTGGCATTCTCATCGTATAAATTTAAAGGTGTAATATTTCTATCTGCCTTGCAAATTATTTTGTGCATTTCTGAGCTATGAGCTTTCCTATGGAAAAAAGTTCTTAGCATTTCTACCTGATTATGTTTCAAAGAAGTTATTTTGACTATACCTCTACCTCCTAAATTTATAGGTAAATTAACTCGTTCTATAGCTGAATTTGGATGATGGCAATTAAATTTTGTTAGCGTAGTTCTAATTAATCTTTCTAAGTTATCTAAATCTGTATTAGACCATTTAATTATGCCAAATCAGTACGTTAATAGAGGTATTGCCCAAGTATTTATTGCTTTTACTAAATTTTTAGCAGATAGGTTGCATTTTAAAATTTTCCTGATCCTAGTTTGAAATTTAATCCTAATATCATTTTTAATACTAGTATGGTCTAATCTATTTGATTGTGGGTATCCTAAATACTTATAAACCTCATCCCTTTTCATACTAGTAATTTGGAAATTTCTAAATATACTCTCGTCCCCATCTACAATTTTGCCTTTCTCTATATGGATCGTTCTACATTTATCTAAACCAAAAGTCATTTTTATATCATCTGAAAAGTTTTTAACTACATCGATCATTTTCTCTAAATTTTGTTCAGAATTCGAAAATAATTTTATATCATCCATAAATAATAAATGCGAAATTGTACTACTCTCCCTTGTATTACCCTTAACTTTTATTCCAAACTTGTTTTTAATTAACATTTTAGATAGAGGATTCAATGCTAAGCAAAACCAAAGAGGACTCAATGAGTCTCCTTGAAAAATCCCTCTTTTAATTGAAATGCCCGGTATTACTATTTTCTTACCTTTTACATTGATAAGAAAATTGGTATTCCAAAAGGACATAATATTTTCCAAAAAGCTAATAATAATGGGGTTAATTTTATATATATTTAATACTTTGATCAGCCACGAGTGCGGGACACTATCGAAAGCCTTTTGGTTGTCTATATAGCAAGTATGTAAATTACGTTTTTGAGTTTGAATCTGTTTTAGAATTACAGAATCGATAACTAATTGTTCTTTACATCCCATATGTTTTCTGCGACAACCTTTTTGTTGTTCAGATAAAATATTTTTTTCATCTAAATGAGTATATATTAAATCTGTTAAACAAGAGGTTAAAATTTTGTATATTGTCGGCAAACATGTAATGGGTCTGTACTGAGAAGGATTATTAATATTTTCGCTTTTGGGTAACATATAAGTAATGACCTTAGTTAAAAAATTTGGAAAATTTTGAGGTTGACTGACAAATTTTGAAAGATTTTTTGCCAAAAGAGGATGTAAAGTAGTCAGACGTTTGTACCAAAAATTATGTATCCAATCGCAACCCGTGGCTTTCCAATTATGAGTATTTTTAATAATTTTGGAACAATTCAACCGATATATTAGAAAAACTCATTTGTTCAATACCTGAAAAATTGAGTTCTTCATTTTCTATCCATTTTCTATTATTATTATTATTATTTAGTATTTTACGTTATTATTTATTATTCGCATTATTTGTATTTTAATAATTTTTCTCTTCGTTGCGGAGTAAAATTATACTTGAACAGTAATTAAAATTGGGCTTATATAATTTTTTTAAATCAACTCACACATTTTTTAGTGGATGATTTTAATTGGACACGTTTCGAAAGATCTTCATCTAGGTGCCCATTTAGGACATGGAGTGTTCATTGTAATAGGTGTTAATAAAAATACCAGGATCATTACATAATACAGTACAATAGTGTAATGTTAAACAGACCATACAACAATTCTAGCGTAGCTCAATCGCAGAACGCTGTCAAAATGGATACACGATGACGCGCGTTACAATCGAGTTGGCGAAAAATATTATATTTCTATCTGTTTTTAAACTGAGATGTATTGTAGTGTTCCATTTTCGCGACATTTTAATGCCGAAATATGAGACCCGAGCGCCGAGAGACGATAAACATACGCGACTGACCAGGGGGGTATAACTCCGCTTAAAAACGTCAACACAAATTATAGACATGGTAAAAATCTATGTTTGTGACGTAGGCGATGCTTATTTTTTTGTTTCTCGCTCACTTTACCATAAGACTCGTGTGCCAGAAAGAGAGGGTTCGCAAACGGTGTAATGCGTGTTCTCGCCGCTAGGTGGCCGACTCATGCTTCCCGCCATTTCACTTCCTCTAAAAAACTGTAAGAAAAGTGTGACAGACGCCGTTATGCGCCGTTGTTTGTCATCATAAAATTGTCAAATATCTGGTTGTGTGAAACAGTTGATTTATGTGTGATAAATAACATTTATGTGCCTACCGATAAAGTCCTTAAAACGTATTGTGTGAAAGGATGTACGGACAGAGACTATTCGACACAAGTTTCCAACCATAACCTCTGAGAGTCCATTTCGAGAATGGTGTTCAGCACGTATCATGATTACATCCTAAAAGGTATTCTATACTGCATCAGCCTATAATAATAATAATATGTTTTGTTATTTCGGTTAATCTAATAATTATATTTATTTCAGAGCGTAACATCTCAACCAGCAGCGTACCCGTTGCTGCACAGGGGATGCTAGTAGAAAATGAAGGTACCTACATATCTGTTTTATATTACTTAAAAGGGAATAGTTTTGTTCGTCTAATATGTCAATCTTTACTTCAATTTCTCAAGAACTATGATATATTTTTTCCAGAAATAAGTGCAGGACCCAGTCATGTCTTCTTTGCAACCAGCAGTGTCGCTCTTGCTGCACAGGGGATGGCAGTAGAACATGGAGGTACATATCTGTTTTATATTACTTAAAAGGGAATAGTATTGTTAGTTTTGTTCCTCTAATATGTCAATCTTTACTTCAATTTCTTCAAGAACTATGATATATTTTTTTCCAGAAATGAGTGCAGGACCCAGTCATGTCTTCTCTGCAACCAGCAGCGTTGCTATTGCTGCACAGGGGATGGCAGAACATAGATGTAAAATATCTTGCATAGGTGACCCATATGATCCCACTAAGAAATTTGCTATCAACGCTCTTGAAATTCATTATGTCGTCCAGTATGTACTGAATTATAATTGCGAAAATTTATATCCTGTGCCTGTTATTGAAGAAACCATTGCCAAATATATATGTTTTGATTGGCTTAATTGTAACGAACATAATTTTTTTTTATTCAATTCATTATCAAAATTACTGTACCATTTATAATCAATGCATGGTGTACCGATGTCAATAGAAAATTAATTGGCAAGGATACACTAACATACAATGGACCTGACTCCATGAAGAAAATGGCAGTACTGCAACATTTAAAATATGCTAAATATAGGAAGAAATGGTTGTCATAACTAATTTATTTTAATAAGTTAAAACCAATTAGGACCACAATTTGTTCCTATAAGCGTCTTTTAAATATCGTAGTACTGCCATGCTCCTCATTAAATCAGGTCCATTGTATGGTTGTGGTGTATCCTTGCCAATTCATTTTCTATTGACATCTCTATATGAGTGGTATAATAATAACGAAAAAATAAATATACAAGTCAAATATTGTTATCGTTTGTAATTTTAAGCCAAATATTCTCTGATGCGGAGTTTACATTATTCAGTTTGGCTGTATTAGTCTGCAGCCCATTTTCAGTCACCGACTAGTGTTAATAAAAAAATAGTCGAAATAGTTTATTTCATATGACTAGTTTATATATAGTTCTACTTTTTTATTACATACTTGACATCATAATGAATATTCTCTCAACACCTTCTTTAAATTTTACTCTTGTATTTGGTGTTTTTATTAGTTATTATTATACCCTATTTATTTATCAGGTGCCAATATGTATTGTTAGAACAATAACCTATTGTTAAATTTACTTTTCTGTTTACACTGTTACATTCTTTATGTTGTGTACTATTCTTAAGTTAAAAATATCTAAAAGGCATATAAAGTTTTTAAAACTAAAAAGTATTATATACTTACTATTTATAGGTATATGAAAGGTATAAATATTTAAGTAATAAGATAAGTAGGAGGGAAACAAAAAAAATAATAATGTAATTAGACGCTAAAACAGTAGGTTGAATCGTTGACTGCCTTATTGACAATATTTTTTCAATTGCCGTTTTTTTTTTTTTTTTTTTATATTAACTCCACACAGGAGGCCCTGAAGAAAATAATTTCCCTCAGGGCCTATGTCATCTTTGGGGATGCTGTGTGGAGGGTCTTTTTGTGGAGAGGAAGGAGTGAACATGGGTCTTGAAGAGTCCCATGTTGTAGGAGGGAGGAAACACAGAGGCCGGCAGTTCGTTCCACAGCCGAGCTGTTGAACTTAAACGAATCGTAGAAGCGACCCGTTCTCATGTGACAAATGTCAACCGTGTACAAATGTTGGGCGCGCGTTTGGCGTGTATCCCGACTATGCACCGGTGCCGAAGGGATCAATGACGCTAGTTCCTCAGAGCATCTTCCATTGTAATACCGATAGAACAAGGACAGCATACCTACCTGACGCCTGTGCTCTAAAGATTGCAGTCCGCTTGTTAAGATTGGGGAATCTATCAAACGGACCGCCCGTTTTTGCACAGAGTCAAGGGTTTTTTTCAGGTATTTAGGGGCTCCGGACCAGAGATGGCTACCAAATTCGAGAGTAGGGCGCACTTGCGATTTGTACAGGGTCAGCAGTTGTGTACTATTAAAGTATCTGCGGGCCCTGTACAGTACGCCCAGCTTCTGAGAGGCCAACTTTACTCTGGCTTCAATGGAGCCCCCGTACCTGAGCTGGTCACTTATAGTTACACCAAGCATATCAATGGAAGGCCTGTTCGGAAGATTGCTTCCATTGAAGGAGACTAGATTGTCATTTGGATCCCTTTTAGACGTAATCAGACAGGATTGGGCCTTTGAAACATTAAATTCGACGAGATTATTTTTACCCCAGGAGGAAATACTCCCGAGATAACCGTCCATTCTCTGCTTCAAAGCCCTCCGAGCCGTTGGAGTTTGTGTGCCCTTTGGGGGCTTGTCAAACAAAAAGCTATCATGAACTGTACTGTCATCCGCGTAACAATGAATTGGTGCACATGTCAAAAGGTCATTGATGTGCAACAAAAACAAAGTCGGAGACAGAACCGATCCCTGTGGGACGCCAGCATTTATGGAGTGTAAGGAAGAGGTGAAACCGTCAGCAACCGCCTGAATCGACCTATCCCTTAAAAAGTCAGCAATCCACGTACACAGGGATGCGGGAAGTCCGTAAGAAGGCAATTTATTAACAAGTCCTCGGTGCCAGACCCGGTCAAAGGCTTTGGATATGTCTAGTGCGACCGTTTGGGTCTCACCGTGACGTTCCAGGCACCGCCCCCAAACATGCGTCACATACGCGAGAAGATCACCGCACGAGCGGTTCCGCCGGAATCCGTATTGACGGTCGTTGATAATTTTGTTCTTCTCGAGGTATGTGAGCAGTTTGTCGTTGATCACACGTTCCATCACTTTGGACAGAACTGATGTGATCGCTATGGGGCGGTAGTTGGCCGGGTGGATGTTGAAAGAAAATAATTATCATTTCCAACAGCTAGTTTTATATTGATACAGTAATTTCACCTTTTAAATGTGTTTTTTGCTTATATTATTGTATTTCATGTTTATATTTAAAAAATAAAATTATTGTACATGTAATTATGAGTTTACTTTTCAGCTTCCTTCTGATAAAACGCTGTCCTGAGAAAATGAGCTGTAAAGGAAGTTACTTTAAAGGTCATTTCTTTCTTAGGACAGGGCTTTGTCAGATGGGACCTTGTGGTCTTGGGTGACATTTTACTTATGTTTTAGGCTAATGAATTGGGTTTTAGGTAGGTTCCGAAGCAGAATTAAATTGTCTATGGTTGCGCCTTTTTTTAAAATTGCTTCTATCCTTTGTCGATGGTGTGCTGTGACGTCGGCGATGCGTGGTGTATTCAAATTTGCCAGATCTATGGTTAAAACTTGACGAAAGCAAACGTATGGAAAGAGGGCGGAGTTATCAATCTATAGAAAATAAAAATAAATTCACACACAAAATTACAAAATGGATTAAACAACAAAAAAGACAATATTACCAAAATGTCATAGCATAAAATAAAAATAAAACCTACACGTAACACACAAAAACAAAATAAACACACATCACTCACAAACACACAAGATTATTTTCATTGTATTATTTTTTAATTTTAAATTTATTATTTTCTTTTCAAATTTACTATCTTCTTTTTAAATGTAATATGTAGATTAGATTTTCAAATTATAAAATGAAGGCCTCAGCACGGGCAAGCCACCCAGTGAGGCCTACATTACTGGAAAACATAAATTGTAACAAAATAATGTACCAAATATAAAAAAAAAAAAAAAAAAAATAGATAGTTGATTTATGCGACTGACTGGCTATTGTCCTATTGATGGGTTGGGTAAGACATTATCCTTCAGAGATAGTTTTCCCGTCTCTATTGAACAGTGTCTTGGTTTATTGCCCTGTCTTTTTTTTATTTTTTTTATTGTTGATACATTATTTTACAATATTTCATATTCTAATTCAGTAATGTTGGCCTCACTGGGTTGTTTACCCGTGCTGGGGCCCCCATTTTATAATATAAGAATTTATACATTAAAAAAAAACAACATTTAAATAAAGATAAATTTAAACTAAAAATAAAGATTAAAAATTAAAATATAAATTTTACACTAAAAGAAAAATATTAAAACGATTCCCCCAAACGACATTTCACACTCTGTGTCCGAATTTGGGACAAAACAGTATTCTACTGTCCTCGTGTGATCCCTGCATTAAAAAGCACTCAATATAATGTTCTTGCAGTATAAGAAAACAAATTATTTTTTTGAAAATATCGTGTTTTGAATTTTAAAAGATTACACTGAAGTTGTTGATGGTCATGTTGTAAGACAAAATTTTGGTAACTATTAAGCTTATTAAAGATTTTGACACATTGATAACACGGAATCAGAGATCAGCACTTAGCTGGTACAGTAAGGATGTTGAGTGAAAAATATTTTGACTTATAAAAAATATGTTCATGTAGATCAAAAAATATCGATTCTAAATATATAAATATATTTCTGTATTATTATTCTTAGAATTAGTTAATCGTTCTTGAAAAAGCATTAAATAGAAATAAACTGAATACGCTCCACGGTTGGTCGAAAGAATTCTGACGTCACATGTATTGTATCGTGGCTTGTACGTAGAACGGGTCGCCGCTGTGTGTATGGTGCATCTCTTTCTATAACATGAGAGATGGTCGGTTTAGATGAGAAAGGTGTATAGGCCAAACGTTTATTTGGGTCAAACCACAGCTGGTCGTGGAGTTAAAGCTTCCAAGTAAGTATATCAAATTATTAATTGTGTTCATTTGTACGTTACGATAAATATAATACATTTTTACAGTAAACAGTAATCATTGCGTATTCCACCCATCTGACATTTCGCCATAACCTCACTAGTTTTGTGCAGGTATATTTATTGATTTCGCATGACATGATAATTATTCTCTACTCATTATAATATATATTATAATGTGGTGATGGCTTTTAAATATTTCATCTTTTGTTTACCATATAATAAGGCACTGCTGAAAACCAGCTGCATTCCTGAAGAAACCCCTTTGTCAATAGGATCTATGTGAAAAAAATAGCTCCCATCTATTGTAAAATATATGTAGGTGTTTGTTGTTATTATTATATGAATGGATTTCTAAAGATACATATTCGTATAGTGCTTTATAATAATATGTTGTTTATTGCATCGCTTAGAAGTTTTTATTATTATACATGTAACCGTGCCACTTCAGGCCGCCGCGCAGAAAAGTCTCACAGTGAACTGGGCTGTTAACCGTTATTTTACTTTTGGTCTTTACTTTTCTGCGCGGCGGTCAACAAATAGCGACGGCAATACCGTGCCGGGCGGGAGAAGGAAAAATTGTAACTTAAAATATTAATTTAAATATGAAATCTTAATCAATTTTTTTTTTTTTAATAACGTCAATTCTAATAGACGGTTAACATTGGAAAAAAAATTACTGGAATTCCTTATTGAAGAATTAATTTTTTCTCCATATAAAATGCTAAAGCGACGTGGTTCTCACAGTTTGAATGACGTCACACCCACGCCCCGCCTCTTACCGCTCGGATTCCGCTCGTTTTGGCGGGCTTAGTAAAATTTAAACTTTGAGAATTAATTTAATTATGAAAACAAACATTAAAAAAAAAAACAGTATTTAAGTTTGAATGCGAACATTGATAAAAAAAAATAAAAAATGGACTCACCTTCCTTATTCCCCACAGTCGCAAGCCCTATCGTTAATTAAAAACTCTTAGAATATACTTAAGCTCTACTGTTATGATGCGGGAGTCGCTATATGCACAGCGACTAGTCGACAGGGGGCGTGGCCAACATATCCGAGCATACCCGAGCGGTTCCGAGTTTTTTTTTATGTTAAATTCCGTCAAATTAGTATTTACCTAATATGCATGAATTGTGTGCGTTGTGATTGAAATTTATTAGCTGGATTTTATTTTTTTACGTTCAAATTTTATTTAAGTTAACTATTTCTGCGATGTTGAGCGGCTACGCTAAGTTTGTGTAACATGGTTTATGATGAAAAAGAAAATGCCCCCTTTATACCGCCTGCTCGCGTCAAGGCAAGAAAAACATCCCAGTTTTCAATTAGTTTAGCGGCTACGCTAGGTTTGTGTAACATGGTTTGTGATTCAAAAGAAAGTGTCCCTTTTATACCGACTGCTCGCGTCAAGGCAAGAAAAACATCCCAGTTTTCAATTAGTTTAGCGGCTACGCTAGGTTTGTGTAACATGGTTTGTGATTCAAAAGAAAGTGTCCCTTTTATACCGCCAGCTCGCGTCAAGGCAAGAAAAACATCCCAGTTTTCAAATAGTTTAGCGGCTACGCTAGGTTTGTGTAACATGGTTTGTGTTTCAAAAGAAATTCAGGCTTGTTGAAGCTGGAGTTTCCTCAGTATGAGATGTGTCTATTGTTGGAGCAATTTATTAAACATAAATTTCAGGATGAGGCAGAACCTGATCGGCTCAATTCAGGGTTTATCTGTCATGTTTTTAAAGGGGTTTGTTCCCTCAATGTTTATATTTCCTTTGTGTGGTGTAATGTATTATTTTCCATTAATAAAATAATATCATATATCAAATTTGCAGCTTATATGTATCAACTTAAATTCAGTTTTTTTGTAATATTTATATTTTTGTAATACCTGCATCAACTGTAAAGCGCCCCTGAGGTGATATCTCACAAAAGCGGCGCTATACAAATTGTCCAATAAATAAATGTATCAATAAATTGCCCAACTTCCTTCATTGCTCACTTTTATTTATTTATTTTATTTATTTTTATTTAAGTACATAAAACAGGCATGGTGCCCAAAAATTTATATACATGGATGTTTAAATACATAATAATAACAAAATGATAATAACAAAAATAGTAACAAAAGGAAAATGTAAGTAATATTAATATTAATCTATTATAATAATATGTAAGCTAAATATGCACTTATCCTTCAACATGCTATATGGCATCCAAATTTTCACATTGACTCCAAATAATGCTAGTTTTACTTTCCCATAAAAACGGACGTCACAAAAAAAATCTGAACGGAGAACCAATTTCAAATAAAGCGCTGAAACACTTCACTTCGGGTATGCTCGGAAATGTTGGCCACGCCCCCTGTCGATTAGTCGCTGTGCATATAGCGACTCCCTTATGATGCAGTTGCGTAAAGTGCTTGATTGATACTCTGTTAATCAAGTACTTATTTTATTTTTCTTTTCCGCGGGATTTTCTATGGTTTTTTGGTGCAACCAACACTAGAACAACAACACCAACAACAACACTGGAAGCGTAAAAATGCGGAGTCACTCTCCTTAGGAAGCAGCGAGGCGGGTCTGCTTTCTAAAAGGAAGTCTGATAACCAATTTTGTTTTTATTTTATTTAATGTTGAACGGGCGTTCATCCATGGTCAATGGGCGAGACTCGCGGACTCGGTGGATCCTGCAGACAAGCTGGCATGTGACAGCTTTGTTGGTCTACCTATTTTGTTAAATAAAAAAGTGTTATACATATTGTTTTAAATAATAAAAAATAAAAAAAATTTGAGACATGTTGAACGCGAGATCGATTTAAAATCACGTTGGAAAAAGTGTTGAATCATGATCGCCGCCATGCGGCTAGAATATATCTAACGAGTGTTTTCAAGTCAATCGTAGACTCGCATGCCTAGAAACGTAGACAACCTGTTTCTGCTGACGAAGCCGGATGGCTCGGAACCATATTTTTATTCTCCGCCTGCGTAATACCATCACCCCTCTTAAGTAGACGAATGTCCCTTGGGCCAGACATCTTACTGCAAATATGCCGTTCAGCATCACAGTAGTATAGTTTAGCTCCTAGGTCGGTCACAATGGGCGTGAGTCTTAAGTGTATAAAATATAATTTGTACCCCGTCAATCTAATACATGTTGTTTGGCTACTAAATGCAATTTGAATATTTAACTATAGAACCTAGCCTACCATCATATCACAGGGATTGCAATTAATAGTGCCCATGATCCCTCGAAATAGAAATCATGCATCCTACCCTCAGAGGGTGGCACCCAGGAAGCGCCCGTGAACATAATTCCACGTCTCTTGGGAATTTTGGCGCATTACGAAATGCAATAAAGTTCACGGGTCCTTCCTGGTAAAGCTGAGTATGCCACCAATACATATATCAGGCCCTGCCGCCGTAACAGTACGCTTTTACGTTGTTTTACGCGTAAATATTTTAGCTGTTTAATCCAAGGGTAGACAGGAAGGATAAACCGCCACACAACTCTGTGTTGGCACACACTCCTTACTTCACGTACGTTCATATAGCGTCTTATGATTACGACTTCTGTTATTCTGACTCTTGACCGGACTCAATCATCGTATCTAGTAGTGTCTCACTATCTCGTCCCTACTTCTACGGTTCACACATGCGGCATATAATAATGCAAGACCCGCACGGTGGATTAATTTTACGTTTGTACCTGAAAAGTACCACTACCCACTGGAGCGACCACGCGAAATAAATAATTTTGCCACGATTGGTCGAGATATCCAGACGATCATTTTTGTAATTTTTCGCCAACATTAAAAAAAAACATAACTTAGAATTTTTACATGGAGTCATACAAACTTATTATGGTGCTATATAGCCAATGAGTTAACCTGTATTTTGTTGTTTGTTACATTTTTTTAGGATTTATAGAAAAAATATTAAAATAATCGTAAGGTTTATAATCGCCCGAATCCTGCGTGTTTGTTACTTTGAAATTGAAGTGACAGCTACTTTTTCGAGTCAACATTAAATATTTTATATTTCTGTATGTTGTCTGTGGTTTACTTGATAATAAATGGTACAAGTCTATGGAAAAAATACTTTTTTTTAATCGTAAACAGCCTATTAAAAATCGTAGGTGAAAAAAATATTTTAAAGAATTTGATCATGGACTGTCCAAATGTTATGAATTACATTACTATATTTAGTACATTTAACATACTGAAATTGTATTAAATTAGAAAGATAATTTTGTTTTTAAAAATACCTCAGAGTCTCAACTGCTCCCAGCCTCTTGGAGCAATTGGATAAAATTGTGAGGCTGTAGGTTACAGGAAGGAGATATGCAAGTGGAAGGTGCTAAGAACCTTGCTATTCAAATCTGGTCACTGTTTTATTTGTTAATTGATCAATGTTTTATTTGTTATTGTGAAACCCGGACGATACTGTGAATATTTTCCGTATCTTTTAAAGGGATACATTGTGAAATAACGCAATCATGATAAATCATTTAAAATTATTGGCGCACGCCGGGATTTGAACCCGTGGCCTCATGATTGCTAGTCGAGAGCCTTACCCCGACCGAGGAAACCGCTATTGCCAACGATAAGTTCCCAATTTCTCAAGTTTTCACCTCATCCTATTTGGGACGTGATGTCGGTTATGCGTAGTTATATGAATTAAAAATTCGTTAACATTGATGTAAGAAAACTTGACTCCATTGACCTGACCCAACAAAACTTCGTACCGAAAGTGTCCGTCTTAAAGCACCGGTCTCTGAAGTGGACATATGGAGTCATTGTTTTTTCTTAAATAAACCTTCCACTCTCTTAACCTGACTTTCGCTTCTGTATCGTTAATCAATTAAATATTTCATCGTAAATATTCTAATAAGTTTATTTTAATTTTGGGGGGATTTACTTACAAAGAAATTGACATAGACTTTCCGGATGTTAAAAAGGAATGCTTACAATGTCCTGAAAGAATTACCCAGACAGCAGGTAAAATCTTTTTTTTTCTTAAAATAAACAATTTGTTCCATTCTAATTTGTTCCATTCTAATTTGTTGATTTTTTGGTACTTACTGTATTTTATAAACGTATAATTTGTAAATTTACCGACAGATCTGAAGACGCATCCTGTGGAAAAACGATTCTCTTGTCCCCATTGTAACAACTCCTATTCTCAAAGTCAAAATTCAAAAGGCACTTACGCACTCATACTGGGGAAAAACCCTTTTCATGTTCTGAATGCAACTATTCATATTTTCGAAAAGAACATCTGATGAGTCACATGCTAACTCATAACGGAGATAAACCTTTTTCATGTTCCGACTACAATTATTCATGTTCTCTAAAGGGGAATTCGACGAGACACATGCGTACTCACAGTGGAGAAAAACCCTATTCGTGTTCCCACTGCAGCAATTTATATTCTCAAAAGTCACATCTGACGAGCAACTTGCTGACTCACAGTGGACGAAAACCTTTTTCGTGTTCCGACTGTAATTATTCATGTTCTCAAAAGGGAAATTTGACGAGACACATGCAGACTCACAGTGGAGAAAAACCTTATTCATGTTGAAAACAACTACTCATGTTCTCAAAAGGGACATTTTAGGAAACACATGCCGACCGACATAGGAAAAAACCCTTTTTATGTGCCCGAAAGGACCATCGACTCTTTCCATGTTCTGACTGCAATTATTCGTATTCTCGAAATGGAGATTTTGTAGCAGTATCGCTGGTTAAGTACCTACCATACGTACAGTCAGCATTCTCAAGTTGCCGTCTTGTCTTTGCGAACTACTCCGAAGGACGCGGCGCAGCATTTGGTTTTCGTTCTGGAGTTGTGGCTCGAGTCTCGGTGGCGACGGTACGTTTTGAAAGACTTGCCGACCTTGGCGTACCCTGAATTTACGTAAGAGGCCCTTAAAATTGAGATTGACATATTTTTAGTTTATTAGGGATTACACTGTTAATTTATAAATTTGTTCGGATTTATCTAATTCCGAGCTGGCGCCCATTTATTTCTTATATCATCATTTATTCTTTGTAAAATCTTAAACTGACATGACTTGCACTTTTAACTATCGAGCATCTGTCTCGACACACCCTGAGATTATTTATATTTAAATTATTCATTGAGTCTCTTGCTATGTTTTGTTTTACAATAAATTATATTCCGTAAATATGAATCTTTCATTTAGATTATCACCCACATATATCTTGAGTTCCTTTTAGGGAAGTATTTAAATACCGGGTGATTTAAATGTTACAATTTATTAAATGTTACAATTATTCTTACATTCTGTCCATTATTTTACATTTAATCACAATATTCTTTAATGTTACAATTGGCGCCCGACTTTGGTAGAATCTAGTTAACGAGAATATGCAAGTTCATCCTCATTTTAATATTGTTTCCTGATTTTTTGGTTAAATTTTTTTTACAGAGATAAGTGATGCTATATTTTTTACTTTTCAGTATGTCAATCTCTTTTTGGAGGGTCTCTTGTAGATTCTGGGTGGTCGGTGACTTTTTCAATTGAATCGTGTCCACGGGTCTATTTTAAATTTTAATTTTATGCAGTTTTGTTAATCTCGACCCAACTCACAGAACGCCAAGCGTTCATTTATTTTTATTCTTTGTGACGTAAAATTCTAAATCGTCATATATTTTATTTTTATTGTTCCGTTCCGAATCCGTGACGTATTTAGTAAGGCGTCATCGCATTATTTAAAACATTCTGAATCAGAATACTTGATTCACTGGCAAATAATATTATTTAAATATGTACAATGATTGTGTGTGGGTAAACTAATTATTATTTTATTTCCTCAGTGCACCGGTAATTTATTTTTTTTCACAATATTCGTGAACAACATGCGTCGCAATTTTGGTGACTATTTATTACAACAAAATTATTTGTTCAAACGGAGTAAGTTAAATTCTTATTGTTATAACGGATTTTTTTCTTCTCACATATGTATAATAATAATGTTTATTACTATTATTATTTCATTTATATAGCGCCGTTTTGTGCAAAATCTCCTCAAGATATATTAATATTCTTTTTCAGGTTATGTTGAATTACATTTGCATACCAATTCAATCCTGTATAATTTTATTAATAACATTATAATATGACACATCTTAGTCATTTTCATTTCAATTGACATAGACTTTTAAATCTTCCTGGCATAAATAGAAATTATTTTTTTAAATTAATAATTTATTTATTTTTGAAATATATTTTCCTGTTATAGGAAATAATTAAACTTTCCATCAATGATAAAAGGGAGTTATTTTTTATTTATTTTTTAAATAAGATAATGAAATATATAAATGTGAATTTCAGATTTCTACATCAAGTATCACGGGATCGCTTGCTGGTAGTTTTGGAGGAGACGTCTTTCATCACTTCGGCAGACGACTCCTGTATATTGCGGTTTGCCTGTATAAGCATTGCATAAAGAGGTTATATGGTTTTGTTTATTTTGTTGATTTTCTTTGGGGCTACGCGAGGTGATATAATGATATCTTCTAGGAAGGATTTAATGTCATTTTATCGGTTCAACTGGTTTCGTAGGAGTTGACTCAATTAAAAACAAAAACAAAAAAAAAATTCTCAATAATTATTTTCTAACTGTTTATTATGGGTACTTTATATTTATGATTGGTATTGCATCATCTGGGATTAATTGGAGTCTGAATTATATCACAATCATATTTGATAGTCAAAGTTACATGCTTATTTAAATCATGACATGGAAGTCCATTAGTAATTTCGATATAATTAACTTATTGCTATATTGGGTGTAACACATAGTTTGCCTAGTTCGATATTTTGAATTTTCTGAAGAATTTTTTTTTGAAGTCAGGCAATTAATTTTTTGCGTTAATTTATTTCGGAAGGAGATTATTAAATGACTAAAATAGAATCATTTTTTAACTACAATAGTTCTTTTAACATATTACATACAAAACAATGTTACACATTTATTCGAGGAAATATTTATAATGTCAATATTATCTATAGAAAACTAAAAAAAAAATTTAACATCACTCACACACACACAATTATTATTTTTTACATTTTTGATGTTGATGATTTTTCAAGTAAAATTTACTAAATACACTTGAATATTTTACTACAACATATGGTAAAATAATGTTGTCTATCGCACTATAAATATTTATATTATTCGTTCTTTACAAGTTCTCGTAATCGTTTGAACGCCACAAATGAGAAATGACAATTTGATCGCTTACATTTGATGCGTAAACGTAACGCGTATGTTTACACATTAAATGTATGTTTTGTTTTGTACTGTTCGGTAGTCTTGTCGTATTGTTTAAATTTTGTTTGGGTAGGTCTTAACGTATGATTTTCAACTTAAAAAAAAAAAAAAAATATGTTAGCCTGTATCTTACAGTGGGAATGTCACTTCATGCTTGGGTAGCCTCTGAAAGTGAATTTTTCCTTTACATTGCACATGTTTTGAAATATAAAACCGCTGAGGCTTTGTACAGCTCGTAAGGGTTGACTGTAAGGGTGGGAATGATGTATATATTTACATCTAATGTCCATAGGGCATAGAGGGCCTGTAGCGTGTGGAAGTTTTTGCCTACATGAGACAGGGGAACTATGTTCTATGTGATATAGTGAAAGCAATTGGCTTTTGTTGCAATTTTCACTGGGAGAAAAGTACTACATGCTTTTTAGCCTCTGAGAGTACATTTTCTTTAATGCCGCCATGCTTTTATATGCCTCTGAGTGTGCACCTGATGAAATTGTAGATAGTGTTTTTGGCACATTTTTGGTAGCTGATAATTAAAAAATAAATAAATGGAAAATCATAACGTTAATTTCCTTGTGAGAGCGTGTTTTTGTTTTGTGTTTTCTTTTTTTTTTTTTTTTAAAGTAAAGGATTAAATTGTTCAAATGCTAATTTCCATCTCTATTGCAGAGGATATGTTGGATATTATTTGGCAATTTTTTTTCAGATGCTAATTTCCATCTCTATTACAGAGAATATGTTGGTTATTATTTGAATTTTTTTTTTTTGCAGTAAACTCAGTAAATATTAGACAATTCTTGCTATTTTCCATCTCTATTACAGAGGATGTATTGGATATTATTTAGAATTTTTTTTTATTGCTGTAAATTCAGTAAATCTTAGACAATTTTTGCTATTTTCCATCTCTATTACAGAGGATATATTGGATATTATTTAGAATTTTTTTTTTATTGCTGTAAATTCAGTAAATCTTAGACAATTTTTGCTATTTTCCATCTCTATTACAGAGGATATATAAGATATTATTTGGCAATTTCTTTTTTTAATTGCTGTAAATTCAGTAATTCATACTATTTCCATCTCTAATATAGAGGATTTGTTGGAAACTCATAAACAGTGTTTTTTATGCTTTATTGTCCATTGATTTGATTTTTTTTATAAATTTGGACTATTTTGGTCACTTTCTTTCTCTATTATAGAGGATTTATCGTAAACTTGGTTTTTGGATTTCAGAGCGTAAAATTTTTTTCAATAAATATTATAATGTAATATGCTTTCAAGGGCGTATTGGAATATCAACTTATATATATTATGTTGAATTTGATAATTCTTCAGGGTATTCTTATCGGGTAGAAACAAATACAATTGTAATTGTAATTTTAAAATAAGCCCAATTTAATGGCAATCCAAGTACAATTTTATATAATCTATCAGTAATTTTGAGTTCTTGAGCTCGTGCAGTTTATTTAACGTAAAAATAAAATTTAATATTCAACTTACATTTTCATTCATTGATAATAATTAATGATGATTTAAATAGTAATTTTAAATTCATACATAAATTATCTCGTATTCGAATTTTACAGGGAAGCTCAAATATGACAACATTGATAGCTTGACTTAACAATAAAGTTATTTTGGTCTTTATTTTAACTTATAAATACATAATATAGGAACTTATAAGTTAATCTTTACACACTTTAGAGTTATGATTTTCATATTTATTATTTTGTAATTTAATAATATTTACTGCCATCTTTTGGTAATGGTTCTAAACTTCGAACTCACTTTTAACTAATAGGTTAGCACCTTGGATAGGTTGTTGACATTAATCGATATTAATTTTGGCAATATATTTTTTAGAAAATACCATTGAATTTTAAACAGGTGTTTATTTCTATTTTACAATTTTGAACTAAATTTTTTTTATGTTCGAACATAAGTAGAACTAATTGGGACATTTTTTTCTATAATAACTAGTATTGCAGTTTGTTCGCTTCAGATGCTCATAAATTGCTATTTTTTTTGGAAATTTAGGAAATTCCATATAATTAGTTTTGCCAAATTCATTTTCATTGTTATTATAACTTTTTGGGCGTTTAGATTTACGCAGTCTGTAAGTTATTTTTTTAGCAACCGTTTATTAATGCTCTAGCTCTTGGTAATTTTCACCACAGTTTAAGTTTTTGGATTTTGTGTTATTCTAAGTTTTATTATAAATCATTCATACTTTCTCTTCATGTCAGTAATCCATATTGTAAGCTTTAGTTTAGTTCTCAATTCAGACGCTTCATGTTAGTCAATCTCCTTCTACATTCTACATACTTCATCACTTCAAGACCTTATCAAGATTATTCTTCAAGGATGCGGCTTGTCAAATTATTCTTCAAGGATGCAGCTTATCATAATTATACTTCAAGCAAGCGGCCTGAAATCTTTAATTTCGTGCTTAAGGCAATTCAAGATCTTTTCTCTTTGAGGGTCCATCATCAACTGGAACTGTCAAGATTGATCTTATTGGACGCGTCATCTCGTGAGCCGATTCATTGATGGATGGAGCAGTTACTCCTGGCTTCTGTTGCTGTCGTCTTGCTATACGACTTACGATTGCAGTGGTCCACAATTACTACCCTGCGCTTTCGGATTTCTTCAAGGATATCAGAAGATGTTCAACATTCTGGCGTCTCTAGATCTCCATGGCTTCCTGCTCATCTTGGCGTCATCCATAGGCATGATCAGCTCTTGCTTCTGCCATAACCTGGAGGGCTTGGATCCTTCTGAGAAGAACTCAGACTATTGAGTCACGATGGAAAAAAAAAAATTGTCCTTTGGAAATTTTTTTTTTTTTGCTGAGGAAAGGGGATAATGTAGCAGTCTCGCTGGTTAAGTACCTACCATACGTACAGTCAGCATTCTCAAGTTGCCGTCTTGTCTTTGCGAACTACTCCGAAGGACGCGGCGCAGCATTTGGTTTTCGTTCTGGAGTTGTGGCTCGAGTCTCGGTGGCGACGGTACGTTTTGAAAGACTTGCCGACCTTGGCGTACCCTGAATTTACGTAAGAGGCCCTTAAAATTGAGATTGACATATTTTTAGTTTATTAGGGATTACACTGTTAATTTATAAATTTGTTCGGATTTATCTAATTCCGAGCTGGCGCCCATTTATTTCTTATATCATCATTTATTCTTTGTAAAATCTTAAACTGACATGACTTGCACTTTTAACTATCGAGCATCTGTCTCGACACACCCTGAGATTATTTATATTTAAATTATTCATTGAGTCTCTTGCTATGTTTTGTTTTACAATAAATTATATTCCGTAAATATGAATCTTTCATTCAGATGATCATCCACATTATTCTTACATTAAAACACAATATTATATGTTACAATATTCTATGTTACAATAATAATGTTACAATTTAAGGATCAACGTTTAGACTCACTGCGGAAATAATCTTTTTCGTCTTCCGAAAGCAAACGTTCACTTCTCGGAAAAAAATATATCTGGAGGTTAGTGCGTCTAGGAGTGACGCATGTATGGATTCTTTCCTCCCTCTGGTATGTGAGTGACTTCAAGGCAGGGCCTATGACATCCTCGGTGACGCTGTATGGAGGATCTTTGTAAGGAAATGAAGTTCAAGGAATAAAAGCCTATCAAATTAAAAATTTCCACCATTTTCATTAACAACATTTCGAAAGATTTGTTTCTTTTTAGAACTAAAGTAATTAATTATTTAAAATAATATATACTTAACGTCATAGTTCCAACTTAAATTTGAAAAAGTTACTTTTTTATATTTAAGTTGTTTAACAGAAATTCAAACGTAACATTGTCATCGAATGGCTGTTTAGCTTAATATTTCTTTTTTTTTAAACATTTTTAAGTTCCTCGTTACACGCTGATTCTGGGTGCTTTTCTGCTTTCCATCAAATTGTAATAAGCTGACAAGCTTAACAAAAATATAGTTGTTCTCTTCTTCTGAAAACAATTTGTTCGCAACCCGAAACGGACTTGACCACAGCAAAAACGGTCGTTCGGTCCAGAATGGTAAATATTTCGTAGACCATAAATAAACCAATCATTTCTCAAGGCCATTTAAAAAAGAGCAACCATAGACAGTATAGCTTCGCCCAGCGAACATCGTTCATTCACTAGCCCAAAAAAAAAATATTTTAAAAATAAAAATATTGGAATGCAGGAATAGGAAAATAAAAAAACCCACAGCTCTGCACACATCAAAATATTTTTTATTTTCAAAAAGACAATGGACAGTAATACAAAACAGGGTTAGTACAACCGATGTATTGAGCATTGATTTATCATTGAAGTAGAAGATGATACTAATATATCTAAACAAAACATGAAACAGAACAAGACACAGAAAAATAAAAAGTAGCGGTCTCAACTAGGAATCCAACCTAGGATTTTTGCCTTACTGCAACCACCTAATAGGATTTAATTTAACCTTGCACAAAAGTACAAGAATATATACACAAAATACATATTCAACTTTTTGAAAGATATTCATTGTCAAAATAAAAAAAAAATTATAGGCCGGGCCGACCCTGTGCGGGCGCAATTAGAGCAGTCCGCTTCGGGCGCTGAATTTCCAAGGGTGATAATACCTAAACTAACGTGAGATTATCTTTCATAAAAACCACGCTACGCATACATACAAATCATCAAAATATAATTGATAAAAGCGATCGCCTATCTACTACCTAGGGCCTAGGCATCTACTAGTTTTGACAAGGAGCGCTAAAATTTTACTTGTGTCATGCGCCATTTGGCTCAGGGCCGGCCCTGACTAGACGAACAACAATAGTAACGCCTTTTGACTTTTACATGGTAAAATTTAAATCACAATACATAAACCATAATATAAGAAATAAAAATCGTGTACATAATAAAAGCTTGTAAAGAAATAAAGCTTGTAAAACAACAAAAGATATTCTAAAATAGAATTATTATTTTTATTTTTTTATTAGTTTTTTGTATACATACATATGTAACATAATCATGAGTAATTAAGCCTGCAACATTGATTAAAAAACTGTAAAAACACATATATGTATACAATATATAACCTTTACGAAAGTTAAAATACTCGTGTGTAAAGGCGGGAACATAGAGAAGTTTGTAATTAATGTAAAGAACATGTAATTAATATTTCTATTTTTCATTTGGAGTTTGCATCAGTTGTTTGGTCTCCATTTTACAAAATCCACATAAACAAAATCGAAGCAATTCAAAACCAATTCCTAAAATAAATTTGATAAAAGTCATTTGTAAGATTTAATAATTATGCAGAGGCAGCTTCATACTTCATAATTGATTCATTGAGTATAAGGAAACATCATAAGGATGCACTATTCCTGTATAAAGTAGTTGAAATAATATTCAATGCCCAGAGTTGCTAAACAAGATTCCATTCAATGTACCTGCGCGTTCAACAGGCTCTTATGTCCTGTTCAGGGTTGATCAAAGCAAAACGAACACTAAGCAGAATTCTTGCCTGAGCAGACTATGCAATACATTTACAGCCATGGAGAGAAGTTGTAGATATAAATCAAATCTTAATAGAGATATAAACAATAGAGACATAAACATTATTCACAAACCGTCAGAGAAATATTGCTGTCTCAGTTAAAGTCGCAAGGAGGAAATCCATAATAGGTTTTATTTTACTAAATAACACGTACAAACTGATTAAATGTAAACTGTAGATTTCTATAAAATAATAAATGAATGAATAAATAAAAAAAACATTAATATGTGGACTTATGGAACATAAAAAATGGATTTTCTCCACTGCGAATCCGCATGTTTCCGGGAAGGTCGGTTTTTTGATAAAATGCATAAATTCATAAGGAACATGAAAAGGGTTTTTCTCCACTGTGAGTCAGCATGTGGATCTTTAGGTTGCTCTTGCGATAACTTGCATAGTTGCACACGGAACATGAAAAATGTTTTTCTCCACTGTGAGTCAGCATGTGGATCTTTAGGTTGCTCTTGCGATAACTCGCATAGTTGCACACGGAACATAAAAAAGGTTTTTCTCCACTGTGAGTCAGCATGTGTCTATTTAGTTCACTCTGTTGATAACTTGCACAGTCGCACTCCGAACAAAAAAGTGGTTTTTCTCCACTGTGAGTCAGCATGTGTCTATTTAGTTCACTCTGTTGATTACTTGCATAGTCGCACTCCGAACATAAAGTGGTTTTTCTCCACTGTGAGTCAGCATGTGTCTCGTTAGGTTGCTCTTTCGATAAAATGCATTGTTGCACACTGAACATGAAAAAGGTTTTTCTCCACTGTGAGTCAGCATGTGTACTTTCAGGTTACCCTGTTCACAACATGCATAGTCGCACTCTGAACATGAAAGAGGTTTTTTTCCACTATGAGTCAGCATGTGCCTCTTCAGCTGATCCTTTTGAGAACACGCATAGTCGCACTCCGAACATAAAAGTGGTTTTTCTCCACTGTGAGTCAGCATGTGTCTCGTTAGGTTGCTCTTTCGATAACATGCATAGTTGCACACTGAACATGAAAAAGGTTTTTCTCCACTGTGAGTCAGCATGTGTGCTTTCAGGTTACCCTGATGATAACTTGTATAATCACACTCCGAACATGAAAGAGGTTTTTCTCCACTGTGAGTCAGCATGTGGATCTTTAGGTTGCTCTTGCGATAACTCGCATAGTTGCACACGGAACATAAAAAAGGTTTTTCTCCACTGTGAGTTAGCATGTGTCTATTTAGTTCACTCTGTTGATAACTTGCATAGTCGCACTCCGAACAAAAAAGTGGTTTTTCTCCACTGTGAGTCAGCATGTGTCTATTTAGTTCACTCTGTTGATTACTTGCATAGTCGCACTCCAAACATAAAAGTGGTTTTTCTCCACTGTGAGTCAGCATGTGTCTCGTTAGGTTGCTCTTTCGATAAAATGCATTGTTGCACACTGAACATGAAAAAGGTTTTTCTCCACTGTGAGTCAGCATGTGTATTTTCAGGTTACCCTGTTCACAACATGCATAGTCGCACTCTGAACATGAAAGAGGTTTTTTTCCACTGTGAGTCAGCATGTGTCTCGTTAGGTTGCTCTTTCGATAACATGCATAGTTGCACACTGAACATGAAAAAGGTTTTTCTTCACTGTGAGTCAGCATGTGTAGTTTTAAATTTCGCTTTTGAGCATTTGAATAGTTGCACTTGGAACAAGAAAAAGGTTTTTCTCTTACATGGGTGCGAAAGTTCGTTGAAAAATTTGACTTAGGATAGAAGGAGTAGTTGCGATGGGGAGGAGTGAATCCTTTTTCCACAAAATGCGTCCGAAGATCTGTCAACAAATTTGAAAAATAACACGGATGAAAATGATTCAGTTAAACAGTGAGTAAATAAGTTCATAGAAACGTTATAAAATATAGGAGAGGCCGTAGTTTGCAAGTTTACAATGAAAATTGGTTTTACCTGCTGCCTTGGTAATTCTTCCAAAGCGTTCCAAGCATTCCTCTTTAACATCCGGCAGGTCTATGTCAATTTTCATATAAGTAAGCCCCGCTTCATCTTGTCGGGGTCCAAAATCCGCGTTTATGGTGACTGTTTCCACATTAATGCTTCCTGGAATAAAAAAGGGGTATAAATAGAATGTATCTTTGTATGGCCGGCCCTGAGCCAAATGGCGCCAGGCGCGAGTTTAATTTTGGCTGCCCTAACAGTCTTAATTAGTACACGCCAAGGCAGGATATCACTGTAATCAATTAAATGATGATTTGTGGTTTTTTGTAGCGCGGTATTTACTAAAAATTAATATCAAGGGTGATGTGTTAAGTTTAGTATTCGACGCCCGGAGCGAACTGCTCCAATTGCGCCTACATAGGGCCAGCCATGTATCTTCGTACCAATGATAAAAAACGAAACATTTTTATAATCGAATAACTATAAACCATTTTTTAACGAATAAAAATACCATGGAAGCGGGAATTTGGATAAAAATTTTAAAGGTGTCAAGAATCTTGAGAGACCGATTCAACAAGAAAGAAAAACCCTGCTCTAGAGCACTGTTGGGGACGGATTAGCACCGTCGCACCGCGGAAATGCATAGGAATGGAAAGTTCGGATATGCCGACTTACCTTTTCTATTCTTCCACGTTTTCTATCCTTTGCGCTGGTTCATACACAAATCACTAAATTTCACCAAAATGCGCGAGCTCACGATGGCTTGGCTTTTAAGTTTCGACACGGTCGATAAAGGGGGCTCCGTAATGACAAGACGATAATAGTGAAAGGACGATTTTTTCAACTCAACTAAAATTCACTAAGTCGGCAAAGGAGAGGTAGTAGTTGGGTCGATGGGCAACAATAATATTCACAAAGGAGATCAAAAGGAAAGGTGTAGGTAACACGATGCTAGGTACGAACATTTCCGCCCACCTAATTTGAACGAATTTATAATTATGATACAAAATTTAATAATAGGTAAATTTCAAAATACATGGGTAAATCGTTCATTCAAGTTATATCCCTAATGCTTCGCAGAAAACCAGTAAAAAAAAAACATTTTATTAAATTAAGTATAACTTTTCGAAGAATGGTTCCTGGACCATAACAAAAATTTTGTTTATGAAAAATATTGAATATTGGTAAAAACTCTTTTGGTCTGGAATCTGAGTGAGAAACAAAACGAGAGAAACGAGGACGATCGTCCTTTATTAACACTAATTGACCTAATTTAATGTTTGAATTAATTTTGCACTACTTTGATGGTTGTTGAAGCGTATTTAAATATTCTAAATGCCAACGTTTCCAGAAATGTTGCGAAATCTTTTGGAGATGTTGCTACCCACTTAAACGATTAGACATGGTGTCAAGAAAGTCATATTCAGGCAAACCTAGTAGGAATCCACAGATTAATAAGTGGCCTAGGGTGAGTCCATTCACATCCTCGGGGTCTGAGCTCATTGAAAACAAAGGGCGGGAGTTGAGGATGGCCTCACTTCTAGTGAGAACTTTCGCAAATTCTTCATAAGTAAGATCGGTCTCACCAAGCACCGGTACCAATTTGCACCGACGAAATTGGTTCCGTTATCGCTTATGATTTCAGAACATATTCCTCGACGATCTGTAAACCGGCTAAGGGCTACAATAAATGCTTCAGATGATAAATCGGACACGATCTCTAAATGAACTGCTTTCGTCGCCATACATACAAATAGATATAAAAAAAACCCTTTGACGTTTTTGCTCCCCTACGTTTGTGGTGAAAAAGTGAAAAAAGTTGAGTTTAAAGTGAAAAGACCTCCGAAATCAACTGATCTACGAAATCACTCGAGAGGGAGGAAAATCACCCACTAGGGGAAGAAGCGCCGAAGATTTCATTTTATAGCAGACAATGCATTTCGACAGTTCTGAGCGAATTTTATTCCGTACAGCCACTATCCAAAATTTACGCTGAATAGTGAATTGAAGGCTTCGTGGCCCAACATGAAGATATATTTAATGATAATAATCTATAATTAAATAAGCTAAATGATAAATTTTCGGGAGTAAGATCGGAAATTTACTTTCGTATGACAAATTTGAATACTTAAGTCGACCGCCCACCCTGATAATACCGTGGCTATCGAGAAACGGTTTCAAGTTTTGAATTTGCGTTGAACATGGACTGCCATTTCGCATATTACGTATATCAACAGAAAAATAAGTTTCCTGTTCGATGCGTACGGTTTTCATAAGCGAATCATTTAATTCGCGAAAACTTAGATAAGTCGAGTTTGAATTTCCACTACCAGGACGTTTCTGATAATTATTTGCGAAACGCATTATTCAAGCGACGACGCGTTGCAGTTTATAAAATGAAGAATATTTACTTATAATCGAATTAGGGACTATTTGAGATGATACAAACGTTTAAAGGTTGCATGTTTTGAGTTCTGGTATTTCTCCGTCAGATTGATTGTACACAGCTGAACAAGGCCAGAGTGCTATTGGTTGGTGAAGCCATTTTGGTCCCGTAAACCACAAAGGGTGTGATATAATGTCTGCTGGGAAAAGCCCTCTTGAACCAGAATAGGCACAATTTTCCTCCGAGACAACATGCTTCCAAACAGCAATTGGTGTATTTTCCAGTATTTGTACAACCCTATTATCGACAAATGTTTTCAATAAATATGGCGGCGTTTTTCACCACGCTAGTACAATAGTCGAATCTGTAAATAGAAAAACATTTTCTATTTGTTCGGCAAACTTTACAGATGACATAATATACTTTACAAGTTTCGTGAGGAGAACGGCTCCACTAAATTCTAGTCGTGGAATTGATACGGTTTTCAAAGGAGCGACCTTCGACTTCCCCATTAAAATGTGAGTGGTATTGCTACTACGCTCTAATAAATATACTACTGCAGAAAAACCTAAGTGTGAAGCATTACAGAACCCTACGAGGAAAAGACGACTTGTCGTCACTGTGTTATAATATCTAGGAATATTCAAGGTTCGAAGTAATGAAAGTTGACTTACAAATTTACTCCACGTATTATGAATATGTGGTGGAACATCACGATCGTCCCAATCGACACTTAATTTCCATAGTTCCTGTAATAGACATTTTGCGTAAAATGTCACTGGGGTGATGATCTCAAGTGGGTCGAATAAACGAGCTACCGTTGATAAAATTGTTCTTTTTGTGCATATCTCATTTGAAGGTAGATCGACCTTGTAGGTAAAATTATCAGTCGTTGGACTCCACTGAATGCCTAATATTTTAACAATTTGATCAGTTCCGGCGTTATCAAAAGAATGACCATCTTGCTGGTGCTCTTGCGAAACATGATCCAAAAGTGAAGGTGTATTAGATTGCCATTTACTAAGTTCTAATTTCCCAATACTTAACAATTCAATGATATTTTGTTTTAGTCTGAGGGCTGTGCTAATCGTTTCTGTCCCTGTTACCAAATCATCTTCATAAAAATTATAGCATAGAACCTTGGCAGCATCAGGATACTTTGATCCTTCATCTTGTGCTAGCTGGCGAAGGGTACGAATGGCCAAGAATGGTGAACTAGACAACCCGTACGTTACAGTTTGTAACTCGAAATCAATAACCGGTTCATTCTGAGATTCTCTCCACAAAATATTTTGGAATTTACGCTGAGATGGAAGAATTAATATTTGCCTATACATCTTACAAATATCAGCTGTAAATACATACTTGTGAAAACGAAAATTTAAAATCATAAGTGGAATTTCAGTTTGCAATTTTGGACCGTTCAATAAGAGGTCATTTAGAGATAAGTTATTTGGTTGGGTTTTTGCCGACCCATCAAAAACCACACGTAGTTTTGTAGTTTTATCTAAATTCCGAGGTACCCGTGTCATGTGTCCCAGACCCTCATATTCTTGTATAAAATTTCCGTAATTAATTGCTAACATGGGGTCCCTTTTAAAACGAATTTCTAGTTTGTTCAATCGCGATTCCGCAAGTTTGAACGAATTTTGAGAAGGCATAATTTCAGATTTTGTTAATAATGGTACAACATATCTACCATCACATTCTCGATAGTGATTCGAAGCGTAGATTGTTTCGGCTAATTCGTCGTCCGGATTACTCGTCACAATTGAAGGTGTTTCTTTAATTTCCCAAAATTTTCTAAGAGTATTGCTTAACGAATTTGTTTCAACAAACAAAGACGAAGGCGTTTGAAATTACGAATTTTCCATCTTCCTCATTATAATGTAACCGAATACACAGTTTATAGCACATGGATAGCCGCGAATTATTTCATTACCATTATTAAATATATCCAAGTATACTTCAGCTCCTAACAAAAGGTCTATTTTGCCCGACATGTAATATGATTCATCAGCTAATTTTAAATTTTTAAATTGTGATGTCACACTCGATGGGAAATCATATGACGGACGATTAGAAGTGATTTCTGTAATCACGACAGTTTGACATTGAAGAATAGGCCCTTTTTTATTTCGAGGTTTTATTAAACATTTTGTTTTTCCATGAAAAGAATTTATACCAGAATTGCCTAAGCCATTCAGTGATATACGATGTGCCTTAATTGACAAACCCAAGGGCTTCGCACATCTTTCCGTAATCAAAGAGACTTGACACACTCAATCCACGACGGCGCGTATAGATATATAATCATTATATTGATTTCGGAGCTCAAGTTGTACAGTTCCTAACAAAACGGTAGAAACGCTCGGAATCGTTGTTGCGGCCAGGGTTGGTTGCACTTGAATTATTAAGTTCATTTTCGCCCGATGGTTCGGCGGCAATGTGCAACAGTGAATGGTGTTTTTTATTACAAACCTGGCATGTGAATTTTGATACACAATCTTTTACATGGTGCGGTTTCAAACAGTTGAAACAACGGTTTAAAATTTTAATTTTGTCCCTTCTTAGATGGGGACTGATGCACATTTGTAAAAAAAATGTGCACCTCTACATAATGGACAATGAACGTTATTATTATTCTTATTGGCAGATAACAACGTTTTAAACGAACCTTTGTTCTCTTTTGTTGTATGTAGAGATAACATTTCTAAAATACGCGTTTGATTTCTTAGAAACTCGAAAATTGAATCCAACCCTGGAATCTCTTCACCGGGCAATTTGGATTCAAATTGACGTTTAGTTGTCAGATCCATCGATCGTATCATAATATGAACAACAAATTTATCAAAGATATTTTATATGTGAAACTTTGTGCAGCATTGATAAGGAAGATTAAAAAAAGATAACACACAGTCATCCATGTGAATCTACCCATGCAGGCCTAATATAACTCTGGACAGATGAAGGTGAGAATATTAGAAGTCCAACATCGAATGGCCAATAATTGAACTAGCTGCCATTGGAAAGATAAACCAAATCACATTCTGACGGTGATATGTATCGAAACCGAAGTTACTGGTTTAAGTTATTTCTCTTGAGCTTTTCGGGGGGGCAGCCTGCGGGGTAAACTAATGTCCGGTAGGAGAGGTCATCGGAAGAATAAGTCAATATCTTACCAAGACTTCGGTCGATCCTTTCAAGACGAACGAAACATTCCTTTTTAATGTCAGGATAGTCAATATCTATTTCCGAGAATACTTGGGCATGTTCTTCTACCACTAGAGTCCATGGGTCACACTCGATCGCAGTAGCTTCATCTGTCTCCTGTTTGACAATCCGGAACTGTAATATTTCTTCATGAGGGGATGTTGGACTTTCTTCATCGGGGATTGTCTCTGGTTCAGACTTTATGACACCGACATCCGAGGTCATAAGATCCATTTCAGGTAAAACGAGTTTCTGATTTGAAATGTAGAAAAATATTCTGGAAATGAAACAGTCGTAGGTATGTCATATTCATATCACACTCTGCAACTACACTGTCGTCAACATCAAACCGAGACAATAGACTATATCGAATTTCATATTTTTCAATTTGATAGCTTGAAACATAATGTTATTATTTTTTTAATACCGCACTTGTGTCCCAGCTGCTCCCAAGCATCTGGAGCCAGTGAGACCATGGCATGCCCAATAATGTTCAACACTTCTATTACAATGGGGCTATAAGCAAGGACACTAATTGCAAATAGCATTTGTTTTGCTGGAGTCAGTGCACTATCCATAAAATTGTGAAGAACTAACCGCTGAACACAACTTGTTCTCACACTTGGAACCTTTAAAACCCTTCATATATTTTAGCCGACTGTTTTATATTGAGAATAATATTTAATTAATCGATATTAACGACCTTCTTCATTGTTCAATTCTGATAAAAGTAGACAATTTGGTGGGATGAAAGAAGGTACGCGATTATTTACGTAAATGTCAAATGACATTGACACCGCTAACACCCCAGTGTTTAAAAACAGCACTGCTTTGCGGCTTTCAAGGATTGAGCGGTTAATTAGTCTCGACTACTGATAGCAGCCCTAAATTACTATCTACAGGGTTTTACAATAAAATGTGTTGTTTCGAATGGCCCGCTATTTCGGTAGATGATACTTTTGAAGCTGTCATTTTTTGACATTTGAAAAGTAGAAACTACGCCATTAATAGAAATGGAACGATACACGCTTCAACAACGCATTGAAATTATTAAAATTCACTTGAGTGAATCAAATGCAAATCATCTTGAGTGATGAGGCCCATTTCCACCTTGGTGGCTTCGTCAACAAGCAAAATTGTCGCATCTGGGGCTCGGAAAATGCAAGAGTTATTGTTGAAAAGCCTCTCTATCTTCAACGTGTAGTCACACGTTTAGTGCGGTTTATGGTCCGGCGGAGTCATTGGACCTTACTTTTTCGAAAACGAGGCTGGAGCAACAGTTACGGTGAATAGCTTACGCTATCGAGAGATGATTAATGATTTTTTATGGCCGGAATTGGATGGTATTGATCTGGACAACGTTTACTTTTAACAAGACGGCGCTACGTGCCACACAAGCAAACGAAACCATTGATCTTTACAACTTAGTAAATTAACTTACCGCTTCGACTGGTTGGTTAGAATTGGACATCGGGTTATTTTATATTATTATTATATAAGTACTTCCGCATTAGTGCTGACGCGACTACGACGCCGGTGGGTTTTATTTTGCAAATTTAATTATTTAAAACCAAATATTTGAGAGGTATCGTCGTTAATCCAGTTACCGTTAAATCAGCGTCAAACGATGACAGGCAGTGAGGTAGGTAAAATGATGTCATAGACAAATAATAGCAAAGACAAAACAGATCACGGTAGACAGTTAAAAAATTTCAGAAAAATTATATGAAGGATTATTTTTTTAAACATGAGAATAAAATCAGGAACCTAATTAAAAAAATTTGAATGTAATGCGGAGGACATAGCTCAGTTGGTAGAAAGCTTGTTCCGATAAGATTATAAATAAACCACTGTATGTTTATGAGAGATGGAAAGGCTGACAGACATATTGAAAAAAGGTTAATGCAGGTAATAATGGTGGGGTGACGTTGTTGACACTAACAAAATATTGTCCAAAGAAGCGAAGCTAGCAGTCCACAATGAAGTGTTGGTACCTCCTTTGATGAATGGCAGTGAGGCATTGAACTGGCAGAGGAAGGATGAAAGTACACTGGATGCTGTAGAATTGAGATCCCTGAGGCATATGTATGGTAAAGCCATATTTGATCATGTGATAAATGTGGATATACGCAAAGAATGCAAGTCTGATGTAAGCGTAATGAGTAAAATTATGAAAGGGACGCTTAGATGGTTTAGGCGTGTAGAGCAAATGAACGAAGAAAGTAATGTAAGGAGATTAAATTACGCAAATGTGGTAGAAAAAAGTGGGCACGCCCGACGAAGACATGGCACGATCAAGTGAAAGAGATAATTGAGTCAAGCCATGTCAGGAGTCGGAATAATAGAAGAGCATGTATGAGACGACGTGTGAATGTGAATGACGCAAGAAGTGTGTGCTAAGACCGATTAATTAATCTTTTTTTTTAAATCATTATTCCCTATTTTTTTAATCATTAAACAATTGAGTTCATTTCATGTTTCTAATATAAATATAAATCAAAGTCGCTGTTCTTGTCTGTCTGTTTGTGCGCCTAGTTCTTCTTAACCACGCAACGGATTTAGACAGGTTTTTTATTATCATTTAGAAAATTTCTTCCGAAAGGTTTATATATATAATACAAGCATATTATATTTGTAGAAAATAGAGGAAAGTCTATGTTTTTTAATCGAGTCGTAAACATATTTATTTTTGGGCGCTTATATTGCTAACACTGGCTAAACCTTACGAGATACATCTAAACAATGTACTACGGAATTGTATATCTTAAAAACGTCTACATAAAAGTAATAGACAGCATATGTCTATCTCCTAAGGTACACGTCAGCTAGTTTGTGTGTTTATCTAAAGTGACCAGCCAAGTAAAATAGGTTTTTCCATATCTGTTTGTAAACAATAAGTATGTTTTTCTGAATCTGTTTTTAAATAGTGAACTCAGATAGATACTAGGAGTTTGTAAAAAATTACACGGCGCCCTTAAAATTATTTTTATCCAAAACGGTTATAACCATACAAGTTTTAAAATAATTATAAGCAATAATTAGTCATCCAAAATACTAATAAAAATTTAAAATATCTCCCGAGTAAAAATAAATGCCGCCAACGGGAATTGAACCCGTGCCTTCTGGTCATCATCTGACCATCAGAAGGCACGGGTTCAATTCCCGTTGGCGGCATTTATTTTTACTCGGGAGATATTTTAAATTTGTATTAGTATTTCAGAAGACTAATTATTGCTTATAATTATTTGTTATCCTTTATGCAATGCATAAAACCTTGTCTTATAAACGTTAGTTTATCATTAAAAAATAATACAAGATTTTATTGATTTTTTGATTTTTCTTTATTCATTGTTTTTTTATAATTTTTGGGGGTGTTTCGACCACCAAAATAGGCACATAATAAATTTCCCGTAATGTACGAAATTTTTACGAACTGGCAACTCTATAAGCGGCTGTCAGTTAGAAATTGGTGTTGCAATTGTATAAATAAAACAAATTAATTTTTTATTATTGTTATTAGTACATATTTACAATGATCTGTTTTAATTACTTCATGAGATGATATTTTATGATTTGATGTTTTGAGAGATAAAATCAGACATTAGATAAGCACGAGAGTTATACATGAAATAATCTCCTTCATTTGAAAGCTTAAGAAAATAAAAATAAACTCGTTGAAACCTTGAAAGTTTTCATCTGTTCGAAAATCCCCTACGTTTGCGCATGTTTAAATAATGTAATGTTCCATTCTTCATTACTTCTGGCAAGAACGTAACTCTAATCTCTAATCTCTGTTTCTCGGTTTACCTTTAGCCGTGTTAAGTGACCAGATCTTTACCACCTTCCTCTTCCTGTCTCCTTCTTCTCCCAAATACTATCGACCTCACAACATATCCCATTTGCATTTTATTCCATTTACGGTACCGTAGTCTCACTGTAGAGTACCTTAAGCAATGTTGTGTGGTAACATGACACACAAAAAGATTTTGTATTCGATACGTTTTACCCGGATATTTCATAAATAATCAATCCTGGTGTTGCCATTGAAAGCATTATGATGCATTATGAGCGACGGCAGCGCCATCCTATTATGTTTTCCAAAAACTTTTTGACGGTAGTGTGATCTGTTTTGTCTTCACTGTTATTTGTCTATGACATAATTTTAGCCACCTGGCTGCCTATTTTCGTTTATTCTTACGCCAATTATCAAATATTATCAATAATTCTGAATACACAACATTTCTCAAATATTTGGTAAGTTTTATTTTAATTATGAATAAATTTTCAATACAACGGCTTCCAGCGTCTAAATAGTATAAAATAAAATCGCCATCCGCGTATATCTGTTTGTGTGCTTAGTTCTACTAAACCACGCAACGAATATTGATAGGATATTTACTATCATTAAGAGAATTTCTTCCGGAAGGTTTATATATATAATACTTGTATGCTATACATATTAAAAATAGAGAAAATTCGAAGTTTTGTAATCAAGTCGATACACATTTTCAGGCGCTTACAATTGTTAACGCTGGCTGAACGTTATAAGATACATCAACATAATGTTTTACGGAATTGTATATCTTGAAAAGGCCTACAGAAAAGTCCTGCACGGTATATGTCTATCTCCTAAAGATAACCCCTACCAACGCCGGGTACACGTCAGCTATTATTATATAATCCGATATCTACTTCTAAACAACCAGTGGAAGCGGTAGTGCAATTAGTGTTAACTTGTCACCTTGTGAGATTTTTATTCAATTCACCATAACGATTCGCAATAACAAGACGGTTGAAGTTCTACTATGCTTGATAAGCCTCAAAGCAGATTTATTTTTAGTTGGCGAGGCGTTAGCAGTGACACTTGTCAATTTGGAACTTGCTGTCTATCAGTGCCCTCACTGTTTTTGCGCTAAAATTGTCAAATTAAGCCAAATCTCGACGGTATGAGAAGTAATTATGAACTTACCTTAGGGCAAACGTATTACGCTTCAATTTAGTTGAAATAATAAAGGAAAAACATGGAAAAAACAGAAAATAGTTTGAGATCGACATTTATTAACAAATTAAAAGCGGCCATGTTGATTTCGCTATATGCACAGCGACTAGTCGACAGGGGGCGTGCCCAACATATCCGAGCAAACCCGAGGTGTTCCGAGTTGCAAAATCAGTGAAACGCGGTGGGCGGTGGAACGAAACGTCAGAAATGGCGTTGTAATAATATAATGTAAACAAACCTTTTTAGAACTACGCTAGGTTTGTGTAACATGGTTTGTGATTCAAAAGAAAGTGTCCCCTTAATACCGCCTGCTCGCGTCAAGGCAAGAAAAACATCCCAGTTTTCAATTAGTTTAGCGGCTACGTTAGGTTTGTGTAACATGGTTTGTGATTCAAAAGAAAGTGTCCCCTTAATACCGCCTGCTCGCGTCAAGGCAAGAAAAACATTCCAGTTTTCAATTAGTTTAGCGGCTACGTTAGGTTTGTGTAACATGGTTTGTGATTCAAAAGAAAGTGTCCCCTTAGTACCACCTGCTCGCGTCCAGGCAAGAAAAACATCCCAGTTTTCAATTAGTTTAGCGGTTACGTTAGGTTTGTGTAACGTGGTTTGTGATTCAAAAGGAAGTGTCCCCTTAATACCGCCTGCTCGCGTCAAGGCAAGAAAAACATCCCAGTTTTCAATTAGTTTAGCGGCTACATTAGGTTTGTGTAACATGGTTTGTGATTCAAAAGAAAGTGTCCCCTTAATACCGCCTGCTCGCGTCAAGGCAAGAAAAACATCCCAGTTTTCAATTTGTTTAGCGGCTACGCTAGGTTTGTGTAACATGGTTTGTGATTCAAAAGAAAGTGTCCCCTTAATACCGCCTGCTCGCGTCCAGGCAAGAAAAACATCCCAGTTTTCAATTAGTTTAGCGGCTACGCTAGGTTTGTGTAACATGGTTTGTGATTCAAAAGAAAGTGTCCCTTTTATACCTATACTTCACTTCGGGTATGCTCGGATATGTTGGCCACGCCCCCTATCGATTAGTCGCTGTGCATATAACGACTCCCGTCAAGTTCCCGGCAAAAAGTACGATGTAAAATGGCCGCGAAGTGGGATATTTTGATAAATATGTCATATTTATTTTGAGTGTAAAAATGAAACGAAGTGAAATTTGTTCTAAGTGAAAGCTTTGCACCTGAGAACAATACCACGGGCACAGTTTGAGATCATCAGGAATTAGTAATTATGTCGGGAAAGTGTTAAATTTTACTGGGCACTCGTAGTCAGCATATACCGTCAATTTTGACATTTACGTCAATAAATGCATACCTAATCTCATCCCACCGCAATTTACGTAAATCGCCCACTTTTACCAGAATGTACTTCGATGGTTCATGGAGCGAACGAATATTGATAATATTAATCTTCTATAAATATAAAAAATAATGTTTCTCTGGTTATCCCCTGTAGACTCAAAACAACATGACCGATTACGCTGAAATTTTTTGTTCTTATCAGTATCAGGAGTGTTTGAAGAGTGGTTTAAATAATAATAATAGTTGGCTAATTTATATAGCGCCGTTTTCGTGAGAAATCACCTCAAGGGCGCAAATGGTAGGAGAAGTCGGTAACACTCAATGATATACCGGCCTTCACACTTTTTGGGTTTGATATCTGCTAAATTGGCCTATTTAATGCTCAATTAACTGGATCTTATTAAAATTAATACTTTTTAATTTTGCATATTTATCAATATACACGCTGTTTGCAAATTTTGGTCTTCCCACGTGCGATATTTTTTTATTTTTTTATTTTTTATTTAATATTTGTATGTTTTTTACAATAAATATACAATTATACATAATATATTATACAGTTTTATAATGGTAAATAATAATAGCTTTTCCTCACCATAAAGAGACGAGGCTCTTGTGTTTGGTGAGTGAATCCTAGCTCAATTATATGGAATCATGTAAGTAAGTAAATAATATACATATTTGCAAAACCAAAGGGATAAGTAAGAAATAGGCAAGATTTATCAATAATACAGTTTCAAGATTTGAAGGAAATAATAATAAGAGTAAGATATGGACTTTTATAGTAGTTTTAGGTAATTTTTTAATTTTATTTTAAATTCCTGAATATCTTCAATATTTTTTAGATATAATGGAAGGATGTTAAAATATGTTATACCTAGATAGAGATAGGTATTTTGTGTGTGCTTTGTATTAAGTTTTGGGATTTTGGATATTTTCCGCGTATCTTCTGTCATTAATCGTAAAACACGAAAATCTTGATGCATTTCTGTTTTCAAACATCGATAAAGTCCATTATCTCGGATTGATGTTTACGACTATTTATTTTTCCAGAATATCTTCCTACCATAAGAATCACAAAGCAGTTTACCTAAAATGGATCTTGTGACTTCAGATGTCAGCATCGTAAAGTCCGAACAGAAGACAATCCGTGAAGAAGAGAGTTCAACATCCCATTGTGAAGCAATATTGCAGTTTGGGATTGTTAAAGAGGAGACTGAAGAAGCTACTGCGATCAAGTGTGAACCAGGGACTCTAGCGGTGGAGGAACTTGCGCAAGAATATAGCGCATCCTCTGTAATAGATATTGACTCTCCTAATATTCAAAATAAATCTTTCGTTAATCTTGAAAGCACCGAACAAAGTCGAGGTAAGCAATGAACTTTTTCTCCAGTTCTCTCTCCTGTCAGAGGTCATTAAAAAATAGAATAGAAATAGCTTTTATTCATAATTCCTAAATTCACCTAGTATGCTTTACTTTTAAATTATCGTTCAGCTGTTGAATAACCTCGATACCATACATTTTTTTCTGTTTTTCAGATTTCGTTTCAAAAACATCTATTAACTGTGCAAAAGATCCGAATGAAAATAAATCTGATACAACGAAGAAATTATTTTCTTGCCCTACTTGTACCTACAAGTGTGGGTTTAAAGCTAATCTGGTTGTACATATTAGAACCCACACTAGAGAGAAACCATTCTCGTGCGCAGAATGCATGTACAGGTGTTCTGTTAAAAGCAGTATGGTTTCTCATACTAGAACCCACACTAAAGAGAAGCCATTTTTGTGCTCGAAATGCACGTACAAGTGCTCTCAAAAAATCCATATGGTTTATCATGCTAGAACCCACACTGGCGAGAAACCATTCTCTTGCTCAGAATGCACGTACAAGTGCTCTCAAATAAGCCATATGGTTCGTCATACTAGAACCCACACTGGAGAGAAACCATTATCGTGCTCTAAATGTACATACAAGTGCTCCGAGAAAAGCAGTATGGTTTCTCATACTCGAACCCACACTGGAGAGAAACCTTTCTCTTGCTCAAAATGCACGTACAAGTGCTCTAATAAAAGCCATATGGTTTCTCATACTAGAACCCACTCCGGAGAGAAACCATACTCGTGTTTGGAGTGCACGTACAAGAGCTCTGTTAAAGGCAGTATGGTTTCTCATACTCGAACCCACACTGGAGAGAAACCTTACTCGTGCTCAAAATGCTCGTACGTGTGCTCTCAAAAAAGCCATATGGTTACTCATGCTAGAACCCACACCGGAGAAAAACCATTCTCGTGCTCGGATTGCACGTACAAGTGCTCTATTAAAAGCAGTATGGTTTCTCATACTCGGACCCACACCGGAAAGTAACCATTTTCGTTCTTGTAATGCATGTTCATGTGCTCTCAAAAAGCAGTTTGGTTGACCATACTAGAACTTACTTTGAAGAAAAACCTTGAAGTGTACGTATAGGTGCGCTGTTATAAGCAGTATGGTTTTACACACTCGATCCCACACTTGACAGAAACCATTATCGTGCTCGGAATGCAATTACAGGTTCAATAAATAGTCTCGTTATTTCATGAAAAACCGCCCCTACAAGGAAACATTCTCATCTTCACGATGACCTTTATGGTATATCAGTTCAAGCTCGTATTCTGTCGCACACTTCGGTCATCATAGTGCACATAAAAAAGCGATTAGTTGTGGATTGATGTATTTTCAAAAGATCTTAGTAGAATTTATATCAGTAAGTATATCAACAAATATAATTAAACAACTTGTTTTACTCTGCTTCCACTTATTTCATGTATATAGTCCCAATGTCCTATTTTTCCTTCTTGCGTGACGGAGTATTTTGTTTTTGTGGTGTTTTGCCTGCTTAGTTCTTCTTTGTGTTAAAAAATAAACATGTTATTTACATTTAAACCCAGCTGGTTTAAATCTAAACAATTTAATTTTACTGTAACAACAACCATTGTATACTTGGGTGATTTTTATAATCACACCTTTGTAACTTGTTTAAACTCAGAAAAAGACAACAGTTGAGGCAACAAAATGCCAAATTTTGTTCGGAAATGAACACTGCGTTTTGAATACAAACAAATTATACATTAAAATGATGATAGACTCATTTTCTTCTTTCGCATGGTGGGGGGATTAGAGGGCGACATCTAGGTCTGCGAGGCAGTCTAGGGTCTCAGGCGTCGCCATATGGACCTCATTAATCCCGCCGGGGAATGAATGTAACGGGCATTCGTTACCACATTTTCGGTGGTCTGCACCGCACAACATTCACACATCGCCGAATCTTTAAGGCCCCATCTGTGCATCATGTGGGCACAGCAGCTATGGGAGCACCTTAATCTATTGATGGCGGACCAGGTTTTGCGAGGCAATGAGAACCCAGGCTGTCTCTCGGTGGGATCTTGTATGAGATGGGCATTTCCCACGTTGGCCGTTTGCCACTAAAGTTTCTACCTATCTTCTGGGGTGAGAGGTAATCGGAGGAGCTTCTCTCCTTCCACCCAGAAGGACTAGTTAGACCCATCATCGTTCGTTTTGTTTTATTCAATTTCTATCCATTCATCAATTTTACGGTACCTTTGAAAATATGTGAAAATGAGATAAGTATTTGGAAAATTGAAGCATGAGACTGATACAAATTACGGGAAGTAATGATATGGCAATACCACAGGTGGTAGAGTTCTAGTCACGGTGAGAAAAGCTAGTGTAAAATGAGTGTGTGGGTGTGAGACGATACGGTCGACCTTACAAGTTGCTGTCAATTTTAAACTGATGTCAGGTGAGTGGTTTATTTATGGATGTTAATTGTAAATTGAAGTATCGCAAAATTCCATGGATTTTATATTTTAAATTATAAATTACTCCATAAAGTCCTACTGAATCTATTAAATAATCGTCTCCCAGTCTTCTCGTGCGCAGGGTTGGATCTAGAGGTGGGTCCTGTGAGTATTTTTCGTTACTGGGTACAGTAAGTACAGGTACAAAAAAAAATACTCAAAAGTATTTTATACCGACCTGAGGATTAATTAATAATACGTAATTTGCAGAGATGTGCAAAATGGGTACTCAAACCATTTGAAATGCAAAATGGAAATGGGTCAAAACTTTTCCATTTGAAAATGCAAAATGCAAAATGGTTTTTAGAAAAGCATTTCAAATGCAAAATGAAAAATACCTATTTTCAAAATGCATTGAAAATGCAAAATGGTTTCTCAGGTCAAAAAATTAAAATAATTATAGAATTTTTAAACAATTTTGTCTTTTAATAATGGACAACAATGTAGAACAAACATATTACATGATGGTAAATCCAAAAACACCACGACTACAGATTATGAAACCACAAAAAATTTGCGCGTGACTAATGTTGCCAACGTAAAAACATAGAAACTGCTATCTAACATTTAATATTACAGCATCATGGCCCCATGTTCAGTTTTTTTGTAATGGTATCACTCAATTGCCAGGGCTCCTACCAGGGAGCAACTTCACAAATGTAAATTATCTCTCATAGCGAGGTTGAGGACCGACTGATATTTGGGGCTTATGAAAAAAGATAAGTGGAGATTGTAGGAATAATGTTCCAAAAAAGCATTTAAAATGGAAAATGCATTGAGAAAAGCATTTAAAATGCAAAATGGAAAATACCCATTTTGCATTTTGCATTTCCATTTGAAATGGATTTATTTGAAATAAAGCACATCTCTGGTAATTTGTAAACTGTACTCAGGTAATGACTGCCCACAACGATTCCCCAGAAATTTTCAATGTAAAATTGATTCCCCCAATAATGATTCGAATCCATAGGGAGGAAGGGGGGGAGTTGTTAGATAACTTCTTTAAAAAGTAATTCCACACATTTTTTTTCGATATATGATTCCCGTCCATTCAAATACATGGGGGGGGGGATAGCTACGAATTCCCTATCGAAAAATTCCCCTTTTTTTTCGTGTCTTGTGCTTTTACTTGTTTCGTTACTAAGTACAGTGACTACGAGTACGAAAAATACCTGCTAAAATACTTGTTAAGAATACCTGTTAAAAATACCTGTTAAAAATACCTATTAAATATTTTCCAATCATTTATCAGATGACAAAGTGGCGGCTGCAAAAGACATTTTGTACGGTGAGACAGTTGAGCGTAGGATTATGAAGAAAGGCGAAGGTAAGAAGTGTAAGAATTCATACGATATAATTAAAATACTGAAGGAAATTGAGAATAAAGCTCTATCAACATTTGTAGCTCAGAATCAAAACAAACTACACAAACTACCGCCTGTCAATTTCGATCACATAGATGCCAAATGTCTCTTTAAAGTTAAAATTGCATTTAATATTACTTTAATTTTTTTTTTTTTTTTTTTTTATTTATTTATTTCATATATATCCCGTTAAACTACAGTTAAGTAGTTTGTCAAACAGGATTTTTATTACAACTTTTTACAGATTACAACTTAGACCTTAATTTATACAATAACAATAAACTTACACATTAAATCGCCTAATACAAATTATTTCTACCTAGTAGCCACGTTTTCAGCAAATATCTGACTCTATTTGGAAATTCACATTTCTTAATATTACCAGGTAGCATATTATATATTTTAGGCACATTATACTCAAGGGTTCGCTGTCCGTATTTATTATTATGTTTAGGTACAAGCATGCCTTCATTCTTTGTGAACCTAGTATTGTGCCCATGTTCAACTTTCCTCTTATACTCAGAGTCATATATGTGCTGAATTAATATTTTATACCACAATAAGGCCTGCACCGGCAAAACTGTTAAATTTTGATACAAAAGTGAAATGTTTCGTCTTTGCGAAAAAATATTTTTTTTAACTAGTAATTTAACGATAGAATTTTGTATTGATTGTGCGTAATTTAAATTTGTTTTGCAAGAATGTCCCCAAGTGGTTATTCCATATCTTAAAGTTGATTCCGCGAGTGACATGTAAATAATTCTTAAGGTATTCACAGGAACGAAACACTTCAATTTGTATATTCTACCCACTATCGCCCGCAGCCGTTTACAAATTTTGTGTATTTGTATGTCCCATTTAAAGTAGCAATCAACAGTCACGCCCAAATAAACGTATTCGTTTACTAGCTCAATCGTTTCGCATGAGCAGGGCTGCACAATATTTTGATGGATGCAGGTAAAGTTATGAGAAATTATTTCAGGCATGATGGAAACTTTTGCATGTGGAGATCTTATGTGCATGAGTTTGGTTTTTTTTGTATTTATAATTAATCCTACGTCATGACACCATTTAATCAGAGATATAAAGTCTTCTTGCATATATTTAATCGCAGTATATAATTGTTCATCCGATATGACCAGTGCCGTGTCGTCAGCATATACAAAGTGTTTAACATGTGAGAATAGTTTACTCATTATTGATACAAATATTATATAGAGGGTGGGTCCCAAAATTGACCCCTGCGGGACACCGGCGTACATTTTTTTTTTCCCACTCAGTTTTTCAAATATTTTTACACAGATATGTCTATTAGATAGATAATTTTTAAATAAATTTAGTAGATTTCCTCTGATTCCTATTGCTTCTAGAATATTTAATAATTTTTGCGGATTAATTGTGTCAAACGCCTTGGAATTATCGATAAATAATACTAAAACATGCATTTTTTTATTTAATTCATTATTTACATAATTCGAGAAATCCTGTAATAATATTTCAGTACTCTTTTTCTTTTGAAAGCCATATTGATTTTTGTCTATAATGGAAAATTTCTGTAAGTATTTGTTTAATTTTAAAGAAATATATTTTTCAAAGATTTTTTCAAGTGCAGGCAAGATACTGATAGGTCGATAGTTTCCTATCTCTGAGTGTACTCCACCTTTGTAAATAGGTCTAATTATAGCACACTTTAGATCATCAGGTATTTCTGCTTGAGTAATAAGTCTATTTACTAAGTGCGTAATAATTGGGGCTAAAATATTTATATGTTTTTTTATGTCGTGCATTCTTATACTATCCATTGCAGCAGATTTTGAGTTTTTAATTTTTTTAACAATATTTGTTATCTCCGTGATAGTTGCTTTAGGTAGGTACATACTGTGAGGTAATTCTACTGTATCAATATTAGATGCTTTAAAATCACACTTGTGCAACATATGACATATAGTATCTGAAAAATAATTCACATATTGGTTAGTTACACTTTCCACTGTCTGATCTTTTATCACATATCGCGAGATGACTTCATCACAATTGCTTTTAGTTTTTCTTCCTAAAATTTTATTTATCTCATCCCACGTTTTTTTAGTATTATTGAAACATGTTTTAAATTTATCTTTAAAAAAATATGATTTTTGTTTAGTAATTAGTTTGTTTACATTATTTCGAAAGGCCTTGTATTCATTTTCGTAATTTTTATTGGTTGGTGAATTCTTCCACCTTCGAAATAGCAAATCTCTTTTTTTAATTTTCTCTAAAATATCAGTAGTTATCCAATTTTTGATCCTGTTTGGTCTTTTATTCGGTTTTTTCAGGAATGATACTGTGCATCTTTCGTATAGGTTAATAAAATTGTTTTTAATTTTTTGATACAGTGTAATACTGTCTTGTTCATCAAGTAAGGAATTCCAATTTATTTTATGTATTTGGCTGTCTATACGTTTTTGGGACAAAACAATAATCTCCTTCGCAATGTTTAAAGGTTCCTTTTGCTCGTCATATTTAATATTAACTGCGACCATGTAATGATCTGCTATAGCAATCTCGCATACGCACGCTGATAACGCGTCCACTTGTTTATGCCCGTTATTGTACCTAACATAAATGTGATCGATGCATGAGCGTGTAACGCGTCCGTCTACAATTGCCTCTCTAGTCACGCCGTCTATACACTTGATTAAGTAATTGCTAGCTAGAATATTTTCATATGAGATTACAGCAGGATCTTGGTAATTCATCAAATTTAGATTAACATCCCCAAAGAACAAAACATTATCGAGAGGATCTATGAAACTTGTCAAAACAGATGTTATTTCCCCAATAAATGATTGTTTGCTAAGATTCGGCGGTCGATATATTGCTAAAATACTAATATGTTCTTTATTTGGAAGAGTAATTACACCGAATACATTTTCAAAATAAAACGATTCTAGTTGTTTTTGTTTGAATACAATATTATTCCGAACATATAGTAGAATGCCCCCACCTGACTTGTTAGTGCGGCAATAGTTATAGCATGTGTAGCCCGGTATCTCATATAAATCAATAAGGTCAGTTTGTATGGAAGTTTCGCATAGCATTAAAATGTCTACAAACTCCCAGCAACTATTTAAGTATACATGTAATACATCCCAATATTTACATATTGATCTAATATTAACTTGGATGCAAATTAAATCTCCTATCTCACTTTTATGTTTCATTTTTACCCATTGATTCAAATTGTTTGTTCTTATAAAGTCCACTTCACAGTCATCTTCTATATAATTATTTAAAGCCATAGTCGATGGTTGCCAAGTCCCTGGATAGTGCTGCTTGATAAGCTGGGCATTCCTTGTCTCCCGTCGGGTGGTCCGCGGCCTTACCGAACCTCGTGCATGTTGCACATACCGGCTTGGCTTCAGCGCTTGGGCACGATTCACGTCCGTGTCCTTCCTTGGCGCAGTGAGCGCATCTTGGTTTTTCCTTACAAAATTTGAATGAATGTCCAGTCATCTGGCAATTAGAACACACAGTAAGCCCTATAAAATCTCGTACACGGCACACCGTCCAATCCACGAATACCCGTTCCTGTTCTACTAACAGATGACGTAGCTTAGCCGGAACCTCATACACTCGATGACAGGTTGAGCCAGATCGAGCGCCAGCCAAATGGCTGAGTCGGCAATTCGAAATCATCTCTCCAGTGTCCATTTGCTCCATGTTTGGAATTCCAGCTAAAGCGCTATTCAGGAAGCTCTCATCGGATAACTCTCTAGGTACATTGAAAAATATTACCTTGGGATGTCTTTTTGCTGGTAGTCGTGCGCTTAAAGTACTTGAATTCGTATTAGTGAGCGCAATTAATAATTTTTGTTGGTCTTCAACACTGGCAGTATGAATCGCTACTCCCTTATTTCGTATGTTTCTCATGCCGGTTACTCGGACACCTAAAGCTGAGGGCTTTAAAGTTTTTCTTACATTTTGTTTTGTTTCCTCGCTGTCTTTAATGCTATCCAGCTTAGGAAAAACGCATATAGTAGGCTTTGTAGGTCCTACTGCTTGTCCTGTACGAGTGATCGGCAATGGAGTCGCATCTTTAGTTTTTATTTTGGTGATGTCCGCAAATGACATGGTCGCCTCAGTAGCTTCAGCGACACGTCGCATCACAGGTCCTAGGTCCGCCTCTAGCTGCTGAATTTTCTCCGCGAGGTGACGGTTGCAGTCCTCAACCGAACGTTTTTCCGCCTGGACCACTTTCAAACCAGCCTGGGCAGTAGTCAGATCAGCTCTCAGTTTTTCTCTGTCCAATGTAAGTTGTGATACAGCACCAATTACGTAGGTTACGTTTCTGGCAATTTTTAGTTGCTGCTCCTTGCTTACCTTACATTGCTTTTCAGCTAAAGTGTCCTGTAATTCCTCCAGCGCCATCTGGACATCGCTTAGAGCTTCTTTCCCAGATCTAAAGTATTCTTCAGAATTGTCCGAATCCTCGTCCGAAATATCACCTAGTTCTAGCCTGGGACTGCTGCAGCTGGTGCCCGGGATCTCGGCGGCGGCGGTTGTGGGAGAGTGCGGGGGGGCGCCGCCTCTCTTCTTCCTTCGGCGTACGTTATCGTCCGGTTGATCCATAGATGATGGAAGGTAATTCTGGAGTGGTCTTCTCTGCGTTATTGTTCACTTTGTAAAATATAACTATTATCCTCTACTAAGCACTAGTTAATAATATTATAAACTTCACTCGGTACAGCCGCGAAAACAAACGTCAACTGTCAAGAACTACCGCAAACATAAACGTCAAAAATAACACAAAAAAGGAATCTAAAACTATGCTGAATTGACCGTGCCAGATTTCACTCGATGGGAAATGTTTTTTAACGTCTGGGTGGTCTCTTATTTACTAGATTAGAACTGACTTAAGTACTAAAACACTAACTTAAAGACCGGGTCCTTTGGACCGGGCCGAACTGTCACTTTCAAAAACACTAAACCATATAATTACATTGATTTTAAGTTTTAATATTATGAAACTGATATATTGGCGGAAAGCCCTTGACTTTCTACGTCGATTGAGCACTTATTTTCTTAATGAAAAACGCTATTTTGATTTTTAGAGTTGAGAATTGCACGGAGCAAGTGTTATTGTCAAACAATCAAAAGTACAGTTATTAATTTAATTTTTATTTAGTTTTACGCCCAGCTGGGAATTTACATTTTTTTACGATTTCAAGAACAAAATATACATAATGCGCTATCAAAAATTATACAAAAGAAATTAAAAGCATGTTATAACACTAAACATTAACATAATTCTCCTCCCAGACAGTGCTATTAGATGCAATTGATTCATCAAACTGACATAATTAATGTATTTAATTGGAATTTTGAACTGAACTCTTTCTACTATATTGTTAGAGAGAAAAGAACTTTATACAACTGAGGATAATATTCGAAACCTTATCGAGAGTAAAATAATAGAAAGTAAAAAAATAATACAACGAAATCCCACACAGTTCAAGTTGACTACATCGAATAAAGCATTCAAAGACTACATGACCGACAGGACTGTTTTCCGTAAATTTATTCAAAAAAAGGCAATGGGAAATAACAAAATTAAGATAATTTCGAATGCAAAAGTTTGAAAAGAAACGTCAGCTTCATTATAGTTTTTTGCGAAATCTACGATGTTAATACTTTTGAAAGAAACGTGGTTATTACAAAACGCTACGAGGCCGACACTTCTGAGGAGTAGCGGAACTTCGGAGGACCGAGCCGCAGGCTTAAATGTAATACCGTGTGGAGATGACGGCATCACTATTATACAATCAATTTGTATATCTATATGAGACGTGTGGGATTGAACTAACCTGCAACACAACGGACTACACAACGAGCAGTAAAATAAATATCAATGAACAAATTCACTCAACGTCAACATAACTTGTTGGACGGTATTTCAGTGCCACAATTTTTCTTTCACATATAATTATTAGTATTTGTGAACCTTTTGTTATAGAAATATTATTTTGTCTTTGGTATTATTTGTCTATGACATCATTTTACTTCTGTCATCGTTTGTTAAAAGGATAATATTTATTGGATTTAAAATATATGTTAGATATTATGTTTTGTAATAATTAAATTTGTGATGTAACGATCATCAAAGTTGAAGTCTCATCAGTACTAATACGAAAGTGCGGAATGTATAATCTGATGTCTAATTCTATGCAACCAGTCGAAGCGGTAAGTGCAATTACTTTCAGTTGTCACATCGTGAGGCTTTTGTTCAATTCACCATAACTATTGGAGTTCTAATATCGGTTGTTTAGATCTCAGTCCTAAGTTTGTCACTTCTAGTCATCTCACGTCTTAGTCACATCCCACACAAACGTAGTCAAGACTATGATGCCCGGTATTTTCGTAGTATTTCCGTATCCTCGCGAATTACTGATATTCAATCTACAACAGTCTGGTAAGTAAAGGAACAATTTTAATAGGTCTAACGAGAACAGCCTTAACCCTGCAAAACAAATGCTTTTTACGATTAGTAACCGGCGTAAAAATGAAATGCATTCGTTGACATTTTGAACCATTACGACGACAGTAGACAGGAGTTTAATTTTGCAAAGATAATCAATCGTTTCTCTATTAAAATCATATTTATAAATTAAATTAAATATTTCTCGGTGTTATTCTTTTTTTTTATTGGAGAATACACAGATACGTACAGTAAAAATGACAGTAAACAAAACATCAATTGCGTCTAACTATTTCTAACATATACACAGCAACTGATACATTTTTTTTATAATAAACCTATATATTCTATATTAATATATATTAAAAAATCTTTTAATGAAAAAATAAGAAAATACACAGATTTAGGAAATGAGATAAAAAGAATTTGTCATTCGCAGACAATAAAAAATAAAAATATTACCATTTGTTATTTCGGCTACTGGCATTATATCTAGCTCTCTCATTCAAAATTTAGGCATATTAGATCTATCAAAAAATTTATGTATAAAAATGCAAAAATCAGTCATTTTAAATACATGTAGGATAACCAAAGATTTTTTAAATATTTATGTTGAGGAATCAGTAGGATTTATAGGCCCTATTAGGAGTTCTACCGAGCCAAACTCTCGATATGATTATATCTGGGGTCGGTGAATTATTTTCCCATTTGATCTCTGGTGATTTGACGTGTAGTTCTTATGTATTGTTTTGTTTTTATTTTGCTTATATAATGCACTTGCATAATGTTGATTGACTAGATGATCATTTGTGGAAAAGTGTGTGGAAGGGTTTAGTTTTTGCTACGGGGAAGATTTCCCGGACATAAAATTGCAAATAATTTTAGATAAAAATCACGTTTCATTGTGTTAGGACACGCTAATCTCTGATACCGCCCAACCGATTTCAAAATATATATACATATATATTTTTTATGCTTTAAATATAGGATAGTTTTGGACCCAATAAAAATACAAGTTTTAACTTATCCACACCACTTTTTAAAGGAAATAGGTTTGTAATTTGTTTTTATGTTGAGTAAGCTTTATCTATTCATATCGGCAAAGACGGATTGCCAGAAAATATTGTTCCCCAAATCGCACCACATAAATATTGTGTAGACTTAATAATCAATCTTTAATTTATAACATTTAATTTTTATCCATTATCTATTAAGAATTTTCGTTTTATTTATGACACTTGAATATGAGATGAATAAAAAATTAAATAAAAAATGTATATCTAGAGTGTTTTCTATGGATCGTTATCGTACGGCAATCTGTCACACTGTGAAAGACATATACTTCAAGGAAGTTTTAATAGAATAGAACTATACCGGTCGCATTTTTACTTATTATTATTGTACTAAACAATAATCACAATCTGCTGAAGTGATCGATATCAAATGAAACGTCTACAATATCTGCGATGCATGTGACTTGCGCATGTATTATATGTAGGTCGTATGTATAAAATATCCGACAACAGATAAAAAGCGGCATACATCAAATGGTGTCTATATAAAATGCTTTCTACATAGAAGGCGGGCTGCCCGGTCCTACTAGTATACTATATAATAAACTTTAAGCTTATAATTCCAAACCAAACATAACCAAAATATGATAAGTATAATTAAATATTATACACGTACTTCAAGAATTATCCAAAAATACATACACGCACATATAAATGTGTGTTTTCATGTTTCAATATTTGTCTGTAAAAAAAAAAAAAACTTTCTACTACAACACATAAATACCTGTCACACTTAATCACAAACACGTAAACACCTCAGCACAGGTTCTCCTAGTGAGGTGTTCACGTAACATACAACATCACCCACACACAGTTTTACAAATATCAACCTATGTTCTTTATTTTTTATATGTTTTATACCTTTTTCTGTACTTTTTTCTCTGTACTACAATATAAACCACTGTATTCATTTGTAAAATGTGTATTCAAGAATAGACATTAATAATTAATAAATAAATATAATATATTATACGAAAAATATCTTAGATAAGAAGGGGAGAAAGTTCACAATATTCGAAAAATGAGAATGTACATAATGTATAAAGGAATTATGTCAAAGTTGTTGAGATCGGGTCTTACTTAGCACACGCTTGTTTTGCTTGGTACCTGCTTAATTGGAAAATTATACATACAAGTATTTAATTCTGAACTAACTAGATAGTTCAGCAATTATTAACATTCGAACATGTATAGTTGTCTGTCCGTGTGTTATGATGCAGAATTATAATTCATAACATGCTAATACGCGACTCCGTTATTTTTAAAGTAAGAACTATTGTGTTAGACTATTTTCTTATTGTCTATGGCAACTCACTCTCGCGGATATACCAGAATGGCTAGGAGGCACCCGCTCGATATGATGGTCTTGTGCAATCTGTTTTAATTTGAGAAGGGGTGTTAATTCGCGACAAAGGCGATGTTATCTTAACAAAAAATACACGTGGCGTATGTTTTCATTAAATTCGCATTGTGGGATTTGATTATTCTGTAAAACTTGAGTAAAGAGGGTGAAACGTGACCGTGAAGCCATGTTCTTTTCGAGAACGTCGGACACTCTACTGGATGATGAGATCTCATTGACAGCTGAATTCCGCTTCAGGTCTGGAGATCTTAGGGTACACCTTTGCTGCCACGTCATCCGTGTTGGGGATGAACTGATAAAGCCGAGCCTCTCGCTCCGGACCGGTGCTGACTTCATCAGTGGATCAAATTGCAGTTTTAGTTAGTATAAACATTTTAGGCAGAGGTCGGTCAGTCGGTAAGTACCCTTGTTCATTTACAATAATGCATACGGAAATGTGTTGTGTATTTTATACATTTATTATAAGTTAATCCGAAAAAACAGACTTTCTTTCCGTTCCCCAGCTACCCACCTACGTTAAGAAACAACACACAAACAAAATTAAGTTTACTTCAGTCTACACTACCAATGTTCGAGCAAGACTTTGTACTACTTTCCGAAACGTGGTTAGAACCAAATATTCATTCTAGTGAATTAGGTTTCATAAATCATAATGTGCATAGACTAGGCAGAAATTAATTGACTAGTGCTAAACGCAGAGGTGGTGGGGTCTTAATCGCCATCAGCAAAAAATACAAATCAAACTTAATTATAACAAAACATAAACAACTTGAACAATTTTCCTATAAGTGAATGTTACCAGAAATAAAATAATTATTGTGGGTTGTATTTATATCCCTCCAAATTCAAGCAATGAAGTATACAAGTGCCATAGTGAGGAAGTGGAAACTATATTTAAAATGAATCCTAGTGCTACATTTTTGCTTGCTGGTGATTATAACCTTCCTGTAACGGACGTAGTTGACCACATTATTGAATTTTATAAAATCTGTTTTACATTTATAAAATGTGCCTACCCCACGCCACTGGCGAAATCATCACTCCCCGCCACTGGCCATTTTGTTCCCGGCCGCTTGAAAAACTTTGTCTACGAACGGCATCGATACCACATCGCCGGCTTACCTGCCGCGTGGATCAATGTCCAGCATTTTTTCTATGTAAATTTTACATAGAAAAATCAATTTTTAAACATTGCAAATATGTATATTTTACTTGTTCATCCCCTCGGCGGTAGTCAAATAAACACTATTTTCGATATACTACCGCTGAGGAGATATTAAAAAAGCTGTTTTTCACCCATATGTAAACCCATTTTTGAACAATATTTTTTACCCTTTTTGCGTGTACAAAAATCCAGGAACCTCGTAGCATAGTGAATCTTATCTCTTTCTGAGCGCTATGTTACGGGGGACCTCGGAAAAATACTAACTTAACATGTTTTACAAATTTGATCGCTTGAGATCATTTTTACACATTTATTTTACAAACATTTCTTATTTTTTGTCGTATCTTGACAAACAAAAAATCTAGTTGTCAAGATACACATTCCTATAACTACTATGCATTTAAACTATGTAATTGTCATTCATGTAAGCGCTCAAAATCTTTTCTAACTCTCAAATTTAAGCGACTACTATCACCAGTACTACCGACAAAATGAATATGCAACATCTTGTCGGAGGCTATAAACACATATCTGGCGCGGGTACAATCCCCCACCACTTTTTGACTCAAAGCCCAATGTCGGGTGCGAGTCATGCTTATTGAATATAAGCAGCCAAATAATAAAATAAAATTAGTTCATCTTTACCACCGAAACCAAGCGTTTTATTATCTACAAGTGACTCCTGCCCAACATCTGCCTCACCTCGCCGAGTCTTCTGCTCCAAGATCTTCTGGTGTTACCTCTTCAAGACAAGCCGGCCCTCCTCTGGAAAACCGCCAACACCAGAAGCGAGCAGAGACGACAGCACACCCAGTACCCAACATTCACCAAGCACTGGGTGCGGGAGGCAGATTTATCATCAATATCAACTACAATCATCATCATCGGCCGTAAAGGAGCATTTTCAACGGTTGAAGACACGGTTTGGACCCGGCGCCTAAATCTACAGTCTTGTGCGGACTCCCGTCCAGTACAAGTGGTCCTTCGAGCCGGATTCTCACACGCCTTCAACCAGGATGTCTCCAACTTTACGGTCGAGCCGGATCCAAGACGATGGATCCTCAACACCATCTGCAGATGCCCTGGATGCTGGGTCTCAGGCCACGGCTGCGGTTCACGTCACGCCTGACGTAACCCCCATGCCCACGCCCAGCACTACTCCTGTCATGGCACCACCTGCACATCATGACTCACCGCCCTCCATATCTCAAGAGGATGCGATGGAGTCATTGCGACAACACCTTCGCAGTCAAACCGAGCACATTGAGAGACTCAAAGCAGCTCTTCAATCAGCTCCAACAACAGCAGCCCCTGCCCCTCCTGGACCTTCGAAGCTCCCGGAGAGGTCACCACCAGCATGGACGCAGCCCGGCCAATCGAGCCCGGTGCCTCTGGTGGACCAGAGGTACGAGGAACCAGCAGCAGCAGCGCCTGCCCGATCTGGACCCGTACTCCTGGAAGGGTATCCTGCCCAAGGAGGACCCTGGCGCTTCCAAGGGTACAGCCCTGGATGGGTGCAGCCCGGCCAACCGAGCCCGGTGCCTCTGGTGGACCAGAGGTACACAGCAGCGGCGCAGCCAAGGCCAGCCGGTCCCCCGCCCTCGCCATCCTGGCCCAATGCAGGGTGGCCAAACATGATGCAGCCTGGACCCTCTGGCCCCGTACCGCCCGCCCCTCTGATAGAACAGAGGCAAGCCGTACGTGAAGTGCCAGCTGGACCTGTACCTCTGGTGGACCAGAGGTACGCATCACATGCGCAGCAAGAGCCAGCAGGCCCTGCGCAACCAGCACCCTGGACCATTCAGGGATGCCCAAACATAATGCAGCCCGGACCCTCTGGCCCCGTACCGCCCGCCCCTCTGATAGAACAGAGGCAAGCCGTACGTGAAGTGCCAGCCGGACCTGTACCTCTGGTGGACCAGAGGTACGCATCACGAGCGCAGCAAGAGCCAGCAGGCCCTGCGCAACCAGCACCCTGGACCATTCAGGGATGCCCAGTACTGATGCAGCCTGGACCTCATGGCCCTGTGCTGCCCGTACCTCTGCCCCACCCGGGGTACCCAGCGCCGATGCCAGGATCACCTGCCGGACTGCTGGAGCAGTGGGACGTGCCATGGACACAGCCTGGACCACCTGGACCATCTGGACCATCTGGACATGTGCCGCCCGTACCACTGCGCGAACAGGAGTATGGCGTACCGGCACGGCCAGATGGCCCGCCCACAGCCAGTACCAGCTCCATGCCGAGATTCCCGCCCCAACCTACGGCGGATGAAACGGCCCAACATACAAGAGCCTGGGTTCAGCATGATGGCAGTCCCATGGCTCAGCTGGCCTCCGCCCTGACAGAAGCCATCAGAGCTTCAAGGGCTCAAGACAGCCCCCGTCCCACAATCGAGGACGATCCACGAATGGCGGCCCTTATTGCCAGACAATCAATGGCCAAGGACCTGCCTCCATTCTCTGGAGATCCACTGGAGTGGCCCACCTGGAGGGCACAGTTTAACCAGTCTACCTCCACATGTCGGATGACCTCCAGCGAAAACTTGATCCGCCTACAGCGGGCCCTCAAGGGGAAAGCCCGAGAAGCCGTCGGCCCCCTTCTGATGGACCCTGCTCAGGTTCCGGAGATCCTGGCAGTCCTGGAGCAGCGATTTGGAGGGACTACTTCACTCGCTGCTCTGATGCTGGACAAAGTCAAGAAGCTGCCCCACCTCACAATTGAAGCCTCTCTGGAGGATATCGCAGACTTTTTTTTTTTTTTTTTTTTTTAATTTTATTGAAACATATAAACAAGGTTACAATTTTTTTTACAATATAAACACTAATATTTCAATCACTCTCCTAATAAAGCAGCTGCTTGTGTTTAGGAGAGGACAACAAAAATATTTTAACATTTTTTTAAATTAAACAAAAAATATTAGTAATAAAACAAAAAATAACAATAAAAGCAATAAAAATATAGGTTAGTTAATAAATGATTCAAAGAATTTAAAAGGTAAAAACATATTTCTAAACAATAAGTAATGTTATGAGGTGGTACAAGAGTATTTTAATTTAATTTTTTTTTTTATATTTTTCGTAGCTTTCTTCCGATCGTATATCAAGTGGTAATTTATTAAATAATTTTACACCCTTGAATATATAGTGATGTTGTGCTGTTGTGGTTCGTGCTAGTGGCACGGTTAGTCCTCCAACAGATGTTATTCTTTTGCTAATATTCAATTGTGGTAAATAATTTTTACTAAAGAAATCTTTATGTATTTGTAGAAGTGCAATTTTGTCATAAATTTTTGTAAGTGGGGGAACCGGGAAATCTTGAAAAACATTTATAGTTGGGTAGTAATATGGCTTTTTTAAGATTATTTTGATTAGTATTTTTTGAATAGTTTCTAGTGGGAGTAGGGATGATTTATATGCACCCCCCCAAGCCACGATTCCATATTGTAGGACAGAGTGCGCCAGTGCATAATAAATATCTTTTAGTATTTTTAATGATACAGTATTTCTTAGTCTAAAAAATATATAGATTAGTTTTCTCATTCTGTCTACTGTGGAATTTATTTGACTTTTCCATTTAATGTTATTATCAATAATTATTCCAAGATATTTTATTTCTTTTTTACTACTAATGTTTATACAGTTTGAGTTACAGGGTGCGAATTTAAGGAGGCAATTTCTTTCGTGAATTCTTATGTTTAGATTTACATTTGAGTTATTCCCTGTTAGGCTATAAGGTATAAAATGGGTTTTTTCGACATTCAGTGTCAATAAGTTTTCGTCAAACCATAGTTTAACGATATTTATTGCATTATTAGCTGATACTACGACCTCATTCCAAGAATTTCCTTCAATAGTTATCACTGTATCATCTGCGTAAGATATGATGTTTCCAATGATTGGGAGTTGAAAAAGTTCATTTACATATAATATAAATAGTAAAGGTCCCAAAACAGTTCCTTGTGGAATTCCAAAATCTATATTTTCTATTTCACTTAATTCGTTGTTTACTTTAACCTGTTGAGTTCTTTGATAGAGATAACTTTTTAACCATGTTTTAGCTTTGCCAGTAGTTCCTATATTATTTAGTTTATTAATTAATTTTGAATGTGAGACACTATCAAAAGCTTTACGGAGGTCAATGAATATACTTAAGCATTTTTTGCCTCTATCTAATGTTTTGTAAATAAGCTTAGTTAATTCTGCAATTGCGTCTTGTGTGCTAAGTTTATCTCTGAAACCGTATTGACTAGGGTTAATACATTTTTGGTTATCTGTATAATCAGTAATTTGTTTTTTTATTACTTTTTCGTGTATTTTTGCAATGTTGGATAATAAGGATATTGGGCGGTAATTGTTTACTTCTTTTGAATCTCCGGATTTATATACTGGGATTATAATGGCTTTTTTGTAGTTAGACGGGAATATTCCGTATTTAGTACTTACATTAATTATATGCGTAATCGGTTTGGTTAGAAAATTCCAGTATTTTTTCAAGATTTCTGTAGTTATACCGTCGTATCCTGGCGCACTACCATTTTTAAGTGATTGTATTATATTTTCAATATTTTTTTCTGTAGTCGGTTTAAAAATTGAAAGATTGCTATTTGTTATTTTATCTTCATGTATGTCATCAGGTTGATAATTTTGGTCAATTTTATATGCAAGTTTTTGACCGACGGTAGCGAAAAATTTGTTGAAAATATTTGCGCACATTTTTGGTTCACGGATAGCATTTATTTTAGTTCCATTATTGTTTATGACATTTATTGTAGACTTATTTTTATTATTTTTATTCATTATTTCATTTATAGTGTTCCATGTTTTTTTAGGGTTTTCCTTTGTGAGGATTATTTTCTCCCTGTAATATTTTTCTTTTGTGTCTTTGATAATTTTAATGAGTTTGTTCCGGAATATTTTGTAATCGTTTTTTACTTGGCTATTGGTAGAATTTTTTTTTGTGTCTATGAAAAGTTTTTCTTTTTTCCGGATAGATATGAGTAATCCTTGCGTAATCCATGGTTTGATTTTCCTTAATTTAGAACTGGGTTGATTATTTATAAAGGTTGTACAGTCTGCGATATGAGCATTTAAAGTTTCTTCAAAGAAGTTTGCGCACATGTCTGGGTTTTGGCAATTTAGTATTGAGGACCAAGATTCGTTACTTAATTTATTATTTAATTTTACATTGTTCAATTTGGAAATTATGTTAATATTTTTTCTTGAGTCATTTAATCCTAAGTTTTTATTTAAATCATAAATAAAAATATTTGAATGGTGATCTGTTATATAATTTTTCCATATAATAGATTTAATTTTTTCTGTGTGTTTAATATTGCTCCATATGTGGTCCAGGCATGATGGCGATTGGTTTGCAAATTCTCTTGTGTAATTATTTACACATGATATAAAGTTCATTTCACTCATAGCATTTATATAATCTATTTTATTTTTACAGTGGTTATTTGGACCAATATTAATATTTAAATCACCCATTACGATACAATTTAGATGGTTTTTGTTACATAGTATTTTTTTTAATTCTTCTATAAATAAAGATACATCAGAGCTGTGTGTTCGATATATTGCGATTATATTGAATGGCATATTATTTAAAACAAAATTTAATGACAAACAGTTTGCTTTGCATATGTGTATTTCGGTAATATTGATATCAGTAAATTTTTCTTTAGCGTATACTACAATTCCACTATTTTTATTAATCTGATAATTTTTATTGTAATTTTTGTAGTTTGGGATGATTGGTATATTTATGTTTGCATGTATGTGCGCCTCGGATAGTATTATGAAATCTGGCTGTGAACATAATGTATTTAGGGATACCAGAAGTTCATCCATGTTTTTATTTATACTTCTAATGTTTAGGTGCAAGATTGTTAGTCTATTTATTATATTGTCATAGATCCTATTGCATTCACTGGCTGCTTCACATACGTATTCTTCTATATTTAGATTTTTATCAATTTCGCTTAAGTTAAAATTTTCCATTGCATTTATTTAGGTGTGATAGAATATGTGTATATAATTCTACGAGGAAATGAATAAGTAATAATGCTCATAATTAGTGTAACACTATTCTTGCTCGATTTCAGTTCATATCTAAAATTGTAGGTTATGATTTTTTCTATAAGATTTATTTTATGTTTAGATAATACTCGGAGACATAGTGAGTGTTTGTTTAACTGACAGCAAAAATTAATTTGATTCGTTCTTCTTTTTATAATAATTACAATAAAACATAGCGTGTGTAAGAATATATCAATAGTACAAGTGAACATATAGTGTAGAGATTTATTGCATATAGAATATTGGCAGCATGATATATGGGTTAGTAATGTATATAATAATAATTTTGACAAATTAATATATCTATAATTAGACTTTAGTATTCTATAATTTACTAGCCTTCGATAAACGTAGTTGTGGATTGTTGTTGTATTATCAATTTTCTGGTAGGAATATACAAATGTAGAACGTAGATGTAATGTATTGTAAAAATAAACATAAAAGTGTAGTATGTAGAGATGTGTTATCATGAAGAAAATATTTAGGTTTTTTATCTTCAATATAGAGAATGATTTAAATTTTTTGGTTTTAAATACATATATCCTTACTTTAAAGTATGTAGAATGATGAAAGATTTGTCGGTTTTTTAATGTATAGACTATAGAATTATTATTTTTTATATCTTGTGGATTTTCAAAAATACATGCGTATTTGTAAGACATTGAGAATAGACATGAGATATTTTTATAGACATCTTTAAAATTTATAACAATATTCCAATTTTTGTTGCGTAAGAGCAAGTATTTTTTTGTAATATTGACAATTAGTTTGATTATGGACATTTTTTTTTAATTGTTAGTATCATTTTTGAATATTTCTTAGAATTTTCAGTTTTAATAGTAAGTATACATGTTTTATATACTGGAGATTGATAAGAAACATCATGTTTTTTTAAAGCATATATCATAGTATTATTAATTTTGTTAGTTTTTAAATGTTTGAATGTGCAGGTACATGCATAATATATTGACAATAAACATGAGTTACTATGAAAAATATACCTTGAATCCAAATTAGTATTCAATTTTCTGTTGTGCGAATGCCAGCATTTTTTTATAATATAAACAGTTGGTTTTATCATTCGCATTATGATTGGTAGGAAATGACTTCTCTGGCACTGTTCAAAACCTGGTGGCATCACTCCGCTCCCTCAACAATGATGGCTATCTGACGAATCCAGCGCTGCTCAGTGACATCGCGGGGAAGATGCCGCCCACCTTGCGGTTGACGTGGCTGATGGAAGTGCGGCACTACGAGGCCTCCGCTACCATTTGCCAGTTTGCCGCCTTCCTGAAAACCGTCGCGAACGCCATCCCAAAGTCCGGTTTGGTTGACCCCGCGAGGTCCCGCCCACGCCGTGAACATTCGTTCTCAATAACGGAACAGTTTTCGCGAAAAAACAGTGCTCAAAATCGTGAAACATGTGACGAAAACCGTTTCGAGAACACGTCCGCCGCGTCAGAACAGTTTTGGCGAAAAAACAGTGCCCGCCAACGTGATACCTGTGACAGTTTCATAAATACGTCTGCCGAGACAGAAAAGTTTTCGCGAAAAAACAATTCGAACAAAAGTGACACTTGTGACAACAGTTTAAACACGTCTGCCGCGTCAGAACGGTTTTTATCGCGGGAAAACAATGTTTATAACAACAATTCTAGTGAAAAACAACAGTTCGCAAAAATTAATCGAAAGCCCCAAATTTTGTCTGGTAATAATCGAGAAAATAATCGAAGCCGGGAAAAAGTGCAAAACAGTTACGGTGAAGTTCGCGAGTTCGATAACCGCGCCGGGTGTGTCGAGTGTGGTGAAAATGGCCACCAACTTAGCGAATGTCGCACTTTCGCCGCGAAAGACTTAAAATATCGTTTTGAAACAGTGAACGACGCCGGTTTGTGCCGATTGTGTCTCAATGGCAAACATTATACAAAACAGTGCAAAGTTAGTGAATGGTGCGGCGTGGGGGAGTGCAGATCCCCCCACCACCGACTTCTTCACAACCCGAACTATCGTGAAAATAACAATACAGTGGCAGACGTTCACAATATGTGACGCCACACCGAAAGTGCCGTGTTAAAAGTGGTGGGGGTCATATTGTCGGGCCCCAAGCGGCAGATCAAAACCTTTGCGCTTCTGGACGAAGGCTCCACTGTCACCCTTATTGACGCCACCACAGCACAGAAAATCGGCACAACCGGACCTACCCGTGAGCTACGACTACACGGAGCAAAAAACATGTGCTCAACAGACATAACGTCCCGCCGCGTGCCAATCACTCTACGCGGCGCCGGAATTGCTGATGAGTTTATCATCTGAGCAAATACCATCAAGCAGCTCAGCCTTCCTGTACAGAGGTACCACGGTCGCTACATCATCCCCACACTTCTCATCGGGCAAGACAATGCTCACCTTATTGTCTCGAGGGAAGTGCGCGACGTTCGTGATTCTACGCGAATATTATCACGAACGGCGTTGGGGTGGACCACCCATGGCGGAGGGACCTCTGAACATGTGGATGAAGCTACCACATTGGCCATACGAGCCACACTGTCACCCAGGCGCACTGCCGGGAGGCATTATACAGTGCACCATGGACCATCTGGCCCCGTACCGCGAGCACCTCTGATACAGGCGGCCGTACGAGGAGTACCAGCTGGATCTGTGCCAGCATCTTTGCAGAGAAGACCACTCAGGCACCATGCCCGGTGGCATTCTACCATGCCCCATGGACCATCTGGCCCCGTACCGCGAGCACCTCTGATACAGGCGGCCGTACGAGGAGTACCAGCTGGATCTGTGCCTGCAAATGATACGAGAGAATCAGTCGGCCCCGCGAAAGGGTCTCCCAGGCACATTGAAGTAAGGCGCCAAAACGTTGGCCTTTCTTCAACTGTGGCAGAGACACTGCCCGACATCAAGAAATTTTCCTCATTCAATCATCTTATTCAAACTACCTGCTGGATACATCGTTCTATTAAAAGGTGTCGTGGAAAAAGCCACGAACAACCTGATAAACATATAAGAACCGATGAAATCAAGGAAGCAGAGGCCCGATGGCAAGAAAATGTCAAGAAGAAACATTTTATCGTGATATAAATGCGCTCCAGAAAGGAGATCCACTACCAAGTGACAGTAGGCTCAAAGCCTTGAGCCCCTTCCTTGGACCTGACGGCCTACTGAGGATGAACTCAAGAATACGAGCCCTCAGTAACGTGCCCCAAGCAGTGCGGACACCAATAATTTTGGATGGTGATCATGCATATGCACGACTTCTAGTGAGATATCATCACCAGGAAGCCGATCATCCGAGTAATGAGAGAACAATGGCTGAGGTGCGAGGCAACTACCATGTGCTGCGACTGCGAACAAATATTCGCAAGATCGCCCACAACTGCCCCACATGCAAGATGAGCAGGAGCAAGCCAGCCCCCCCTCTGATGGGGCCCTTGCCGCCATCAAGGCTAGCCCACCATGTTCCTCCATTCACCCCTGCTGCAGACGGCCGAGTGAGGACCGCCAGGATCCAGACGAGCACCGGATTTTACGTCCACCCCGATGTGAAGCTCGCTGTAATCCTGCCGGCTCCACCTACCGATGCAGCCTCAACAGTACCACCAGCCCAGCACCATCCCAGAGGGACTGGCCGCCGCGGACTGCGCCGTACCAACAAACGTCCTATTTTTTAGTTCAGCATAGCTAAACGGGGGGAGTGTAACGGACGTAGTTGACCACATTATTGAATTTTATAAAATCTGTTTTACATTTATAAAATGTGCCTACCCCACGCCACTGGCGAAATCATCACTCCCCGCCACTGGCCATTTTGTTCCCGGCCGCTTGAAAAACTTTGTCTACGAACGGCATCGATACCACATCGCCGGCTTACCTGCCGCGTGGATCAATGTCCAGCATTTTTTCTATGTAAATTTTACATAGAAAAATCAATTTTTAAACATTGCAAATATGTATATTTTACTTGTTCATCCCCTCGGCGGTAGTCAAATAAACACTATTTTCGATATACTACCGCTGAGGAGATATTAAAAAAGCTGTTTTTCACCCATATGTAAACCCATTTTTGAACAATATTTTTTACCCTTTTTGCGTGTACAAAAATCCAGGAACCTCGTAGCATAGTGAATCTTATCTCTTTCTGAGCGCTATGTTACGGGGGACCTCGGAAAAATACTAACTTAACATGTTTTACAAATTTGATCGCTTGAGATCATTTTTACACATTTATTTTACAAACATTTCTTATTTTTTGTCGTATCTTGACAAACAAAAAATCTAGTTGTCAAGATACACATTCCTATAACTACTATGCATTTAAACTATGTAATTATCATTCATGTAAGCGCTCAAAATCTTTTCTAACTCTCAAATTTAAGCGACTACTATCACCAGTACTACCGACAAAATGAATATGCAACATCTTGTCGGAGGCTATAAACACATATCTGGCGCGGGTACAATCCCCCACCACTTTTTGACTCAAAGCCCAATGTCGGGTGTGAGTCATGCTTATTGAATATAAGCAGCCAAATAATAAAATAAAATTAGTTCATCTTTACCACCGAAACCAAGCGTTTTATTATCTACAAGTGACTCCTGCCCAACATCTGCCTCACCTCGCCGAGTCTTCTGCTCCAAGATCTTCTGGTGTTACCTCTTCAAGACAAGCCGGCTCTCCTCTGGAAAACCGCCAACACCAGAAGCGAGCAGAGACGACAGCACACCCAGTACCCAACATTCACCAAGCACTGGGTGCGGGAGGCAGATTTATCATCAATATCAACTACAATCATCATCATCGGCCGTAAAGGAGCATTTTCAACGGTTGAAGACACGGTTTGGACCCGGCGCCTAAATCTACAGTCTCGTGCGGACTCCCGTCCAGTACACTTCCAAATGTGAACTGGGTGAACAGTGACAATAATAATAGACATGGCGTTATTCCTGCGTCTGAATCAGGCAAATACTATACCAAATGAAAATAATCGTACTCTAGACTAATGTTTTTCTAACTTACAGTCACTAATAATTGAAGAATGTAGTGAACCGCTGGTGCCCATTGATGCTTGTCATCCTCCACTTGAATTTATTATTTCTAATATGCATGTTAATACTTGTAAACTGCCTTTCAGTTACCAACATTTTTTCAAAACTGATTACGAGAAAATTTGTAATTATCTTCTAGACCGGTCGGTGGCCGAGTTGACATCGCGCTTGGGTCCCACTCAGGCGTAGTGTGTTCAATTCCCCGGCCGGCTAAGTCCTCCATCACAACACAAGCAACATTTTCAGCTTACTGTGGTGGTAGTAGGAGATTTTCAAATATTGTCAGGTTATTCGTAACCCGGGAATGTTTGTCTTTCTTTAAAAAAAAAAAAATTCTTTGGTTGGGCATCAATGCAACATGATGATATCAACACAGCTACCAATAAATTTTATTCTGTTTTGGGACATGCTATTAGCATGTATATACCAAATACTTATCCAAAATGGTAGTCCAAATAACTTATAAATCTGCTTATCACCAAAAAAGTTACAAATAAAGAATATAAACTCTATCAAAATATTCTGATTACATATAATTTAAAGATTTAAGAATTTCATGTAAAAAAGTGTCTAAGACCTGTTACCGTAATTATATAAGTGAAAATCAAAACTCAATAATAAATAATGTTAGTTATTTTTGGAAATACTCGAAATCTCTTAAAGAAGGTGATTCTGATTTCCCGAGTACAATGCACCATTATAGCAGCCATAGCAATAATACTGATGGTATTGTTAACTTGTTGTGTATTCAACAGATTCTAATAATGCTCCTGTTCCAACAACAACTCTAGATGAAACTCTTGATATTACACTGTGTACCATAAGTCTTTCTAATGTAATTACTAAAGTTAAATCCTTAGATATCCACAAATCTGCGGGTTCGGATAATATCCAAACAATATTTATCAAAGAATGTTTAAAAGCAATTGGTCTTCCATTATCCAAACTTTTTAATATATCTTTCTCCAGTGGAAGTTTTCCCGATAAGTGGAAAATTGGTTATCTGACTCCGATTTTCAAAAAGGGTGGTAAAAGTGATGTTTGTTATTTCAGACCCATATGCATTCAATCCACCATACCAAAACTCTTTGAGAGCCTGATACTTGACAAACTTTTTACACAAATAAGAACTGTAATATCACCTGGCCAGTTTGGATTTATGCCAGGTAGAAGTACTTATTTCAACTTAATTATTTAAGAAAATTTTATATCCAAAGCTTTCAAAGAAAAAAACATGTAGACTCTGTCGATACTGATTTTAGTAAAGCCTTTGATACAGTTTCCCATAAAATTCTGATTTTGAAATTAGGAAAGCTTGGTATACGTTGCAATATATTATCCTGGTTTGAAAGCTATCTTACTGGAAGACAACAAATTGATAGAATAAAATACTCCCCGTCGGAAAAAATTAATGCAACAAGTGGAGTTCCACAGGATTCACACCTTGGCCCAATCTTATTTAGCTTGTTTTTAAATGATCTTACAAAAATATTTCATGATGTATCTATCTTATTTTTTGCTCATGACCTCAATATTTATAGAACTATCCAAAATATTTACCATTGCAACATTCTTCATGACAATATCAAAAAAGTATTAATTTTGTGTAATGAAAATAGACTTTACTTAAATATCTCCTAATGCCAAATAGTAAGATTTTATCGAATAAAAATCCAGTGATTTTTTATTACAACATTGATAACAATGCTCTTGAGATATTAACACAAAATAAAAAACTTAGGCATCACTTTTCAATCAAATCTTTCATATGTTAACCACATAGCAGAAATCTCTAATAAGGGCTTAAAAATGATGGGATTTATAACTAGGCTAACCAGAAATTTTAACAATATAAAGTGTATTTTGCCTATGTAAGAAGTAAACATGAGTACCATTCTTCTGTCTGGAACCCACATTATAATATACATGTACAAGTTGTTGAAGGAAAACAAAACAAATTCTTGCGTTTTATAAATTTTATAATGAGTATTCCAGAAATTATGTTAAACTACAACATTCTGTTAAATTATATGAATTAGCTGGAATTGTCAAACAGAAGAATTTTCACTGACTTGGTATTTCTATATAAAATTCTAAATGATTTAGTTGATATTCCGGTATTGCTAGAATTGGTAAGCTTCCGGATTCCACAGCGTAATAATAGAAGCTAGGATTTATTTCTGTGCAGAAATTCTTAGACTAACTACCATATGTATTCATCTTTGCCCTGAATACTTATGGAGAGAAACAATTATACCAAGTCAGTGTACATCTTCAATTTATCTTTAAAGAAATATAAAAATTTGTTAATGAAGCAATTCAGTTATGTACTATAAATAATGTATATTTCTTAATATTCTCATGTAAAAGACCCGAAAAAGGGCGTTAATAAATAAATAAATAACATATATTAACCCACGTCCGTGAGAAGGTATAGTAGGCGATTTCTGGTTTCAGACATACTAAACTATTTTTGTTTGGCGTGCCCTAAGGGCAATGTTATTGTAGTTATTATACAGTTTTTTGGTGCTCCTATCACTATGTCATGTTATAGTTCATGCTATCGAATTGAAAAAAAATATGTGTTTGATGCTTTTTTTGCATTCAAACTTCGTTAAAGTCTCGGATTGATGTTCACAACAGAGGAGTCGCGGAGTACGGTACGAGAATGACATAAATACGACTTTTTTTGTTTTCCAGAATATCTTCTTAACATCAAAATCTAATAGCAGTTCACATAAAATGGATCTTGTGACCTCAAATGTCAGTGTCTTAAAATTAGAACCGGAGCCAATCCCTGAAGAAGAAAGTCCCGCATTATTGCAGTTCGAAATGGTCAAACTAGAGACAGAAGAAGCTACTGCGATCGAGTGTAAACCAGAGCCTCTACCGGCAGAGAAACATAAGCGAGAAAGTGACGCATTCTCTGAAATAGATATTGACTTTCCTGATATTAAAAAACAATGTTTGGTTCATCTTGAAAGGATCGACCAAAGTCTTGGTAAGCTATTAATTTTATTACATATTTGTAATAAGCATTTACTTTGTGACTCGTCATAATTTACAATAAAAGATATAAATTTGTTTTACACCACTTTAATTTTAATTGTACTCTACCGGTTTCGGAAGCAACCTTCCTTCGTCAGGAGAATTTTATTATTCTTCTGACGAAAGAAGGGTGCTTCCGAAACCGGTAGAGTACAATTAAAATTAAAGTGGTCTTAAACAAAAGTATATTTTTTATTATTAATTTATTCTTTCAATGACTTCTCCCATCCTAGATTAGGAACAGCTCAGCAGAAACAAATTAAACCAGTAACTTCGGTTTTGATGCATGGTTCTTGACGCCACGTCTTTTGTTCAATCTACCTCTAGAAAGTGATATGGGTTATCTTTCTATTGGCATCTAGTTTTTGGCCATTCGATGTAGAACCTCGAATCTTCTAATTCTCATCTGTCCAAAGTATATTTACGCCTACATGGGTAGATTCACACATTGTGTTTTCTTTTTTTAATCTTCCGTATCGGATGCTGTACAAACTTTCGTGTTATTTTCGTCATGAAGTAGAAAACATAACTACGAATTTTTCGGATTTCACGTATATATACGAGTATAGTTTTCGCTCAAGGTTACAGAAGTGCTGTGAATGAGCGACAATTAGGTGAACGTGCATATATGAAATGAAATTGAATTTGCTTTTAATCAATATCGCTTTACTAAATAACCACAACATATTTATTCTGTTTTTTTTTTTTCAGATTTTGTTTCGTCGAAAATATCTGTAAGTGATGCAAAAAAGAACTTATTTTCCTGCCCAACTTGTACCTACCGGCCTAGGTGTAAAAGTGATCTGATTACGCATATTAGAATCCACACCGTTGAGAAACCATTCTCGTGCTCTGAATGCACGTTCAAGTGCTCTGATAAAAGATATATGGCTAATCATACTAGAACCCACACCGGTGAGAAACCATTCGAGTGCTTGGAATGCACATACAGAAGCTATCGTAAAAGCAATACGGTTTCACATACCCAAACCCACACCGGTAATAAACCTTTTTCTTGCTCAAAATGCATGTACAGGAGCTCTAGAAAATACTCTATGCTTTCTCATGCTCGAACTTACACCGGTGAGAAACCATTCTCATGCTTGGAATGCACGTACAAGAGCTCTACAAAATTCCAAATGGTTTCTCATGCTAGAACCCACACCGGTGAGAAACCATTCTCGTGCTCGGAATGCACGTACAAGTGCTCTATTAAAAGCAATATGGTTTCACATACTCGAACCCACACCGGTGAGAAACCATTATCGTGTTCGGAATGCACGTACAAGTGCTATGGTAAAAGAAATATAGTTATTCATACTAGAACCCACACCGGTGAAAAACCATTCTCGTGCCTGGAATGCTCGTACAAGTCCTCTCATAAATGCAATTTGGTTTCACATACTAGAATCCACACTGGTGAGAAACCATTCTCGTGTTCTGAATGCATGTACAAGTGCTATAAAAAAAGTTTTATGATTTTACATACTAGAACCCACACCGGCGAGAAACCATTATCGTGCTCGGAATGCACGTACAAGTGCTCTCAAATAGGCAACATGGTTCGTCATACTAGAACCCACACTGGAGATAAACCATTCTCGTGCTTGGAATGCACGTTCAAGTGCTCTGATAAAAGCAGTATGGTTTCTCATACTCGAACCCACACCGGTGAAAAACCATTCTCGTACTTGGAATGCACGTACAGGAGCTCTAGAAAATCCGATATGGTTTCTCATGCTAGAACCCACACCGGTGAGAAACCATTATCGTGCTTGGATTGCACGTACAAGTGCTCTAATAAAAGCAATATGGTTAGTCATACTAGAACCCACATTGGAAAGAAACCAATCTCGTGCTCTGAATTCACGCACAAGTGCTCTGGAAAATGAAATATGGTTATTCATACTAGAACCCACACCGATGAAAAACCATTCTTGTGCTTGGAATGCACGTACAAGTGCTCTAAAAAGCTATTTAATTTTACACACTAGAACCCACACTGGAAAGAAACCATTTTCGTGCTCAAAATGCACTTACAGGAGCTCTTGAAAAAGCTATATGGTGTCTCATGCGAGAACCCACCCCTGTGAGAAACGATTCTCGTGCTCGAAATGATCGTGAATGGCATTGGAAAGTAAATCTAGACAAAAAAATCAACCCTTACTGGATCAAAAAAAGTGAAAGCTGAATTTTTGCAGGTGAATAGTACCTACTTGCAGAAAGTATTTTCACAAATGTCCCTACTCTTCTCCCGATGGCTTCCTCACCCGCGTTCCCTCAACCATTTAATTCGAGAGTTCTACTGAAGCCATTATATTTCATCAACTAAAACCTGTATCAGTCAATTGTTTCCCGAAACGAAGTTCGTATAATATTACCTTAAAATATATATTTTTTTTTAATTTGCAATAGTAAGACAATCTTTGCAGTGAAACAGTTGAGCGTAGGATTATGATGAAATACGAAAGTAAAAAGTGCAAGAATGTCTGCGATATTCATTATTTAGTAAAAAATAAATAAATATAAATTTACTCGATAAACTATTAGACTTTTCGTATAGCTCCATTTTTAACATATCCCCCCCCCCCTCCCTCCACCTATGGTATTATTTTAGGTATAATACCTAATATGCAATATGTAAAAATGTACCGTTCCTAAAGGATGGACGTCATAAATTATTATTTTTACATATTTTTAGTATAGTGCAAATATTTAGGTTTTTATTTATTTATTTTTTTACTATCAATATAAATTTTTTTTACAGGTTTTTTCGATGTCTGTCTCACTAGGATAAACCTGTGTCGAGACAGACGTATTGAATACATAAATTAATGTTTACATATTATTTGATACATATAATATTTCATTACATTAAATGAAAATGTGACAATTATAAATAATAATAAATAATAATAATAAATGAATAATGATAATATTAATAATTTGTATTTATTTTACTTATATAATGCAATAATAATAATTAATAATAATTAATGATATTACAGTAGATTCAAATAACTTAGACGTTATTTATAATCTTAGGGAAATCAACATTGCAAATTTAAACTTTGTTGATGATAATGTAGTAGAATTAGCTAACTTACTTCATAATAATATAAACAGATATATAGATGTAGAGCCAACAGTTAGACCAAAATTACCAAAATTACATACGTCAAATAAATTATCTAAATTAATTTTTGAATTAAATAACATAATTTTACCAAAAATCATATTTGACGAAATTAGTTTTTTAGATCTTCATACAATAGTATATGCTACTGCTATTACTGTTTGTAATAAGTTAGGAATCAAATTATCATCCTCTGATGATAGATCATATAGTCATAGTAAACCAGAATGGCAGATCAGATTAGAAAATGATGTAGTATTTTTAAGAAGTAACATAGCTAGAGTAATAGAATATAAAAATGGAAATAGAAGTAGGAAAATTTTGAGACATGTAGATGAAATTGGTAGAAAATTTGGTTATAACATTGATAGTCATAATAATGAAAATATAATCAATGATTTATTGGATTTATTAAAACAAAAATTAGGCGTAAAAGCTAGTAGATTAAAAAGATATAATTATACGTATAATAAAAAAAATAATAACAGATTATTCCATAAAAATGAAAAAATATTTTATTCCAAACTTGACGATAAACAAAATATTATTTCGAATAATAATATTCCGTTGCCATCTGAATCAGATATGCGCGATTTTTTGACTAAAATTTGGAGTAAAGATATAAAACATAACGAGTCAAGTCCCTGGATAGAAAATGAAGAACTCAATTTTTCAGGCATTGAACAAATGAGTTTTTCTAATATATCGGTTGAATTGTTAACCAAAATTATTAAAAATACTCATAATTGAAAAGCCACGGGTTGCGATTGGATACATAATTTTTGGTACAAACGTCTAACTACTTTACATCCTCTTTTGGCAAAAAATCTTTCAAAATTTGTCAGTCAACAACAAAATTTTCCAAATTTTCTAACTAAGGGCATTACTTATATGTTACCCAAAAGCGAAAATATTAATAATCCCTCTCAGTACAGACCCATTACATGTTTACCGACAATATACAAAATATTAACCTCTTGCTTGACAGATTTAATATATACTCATTTAGATGAAAAAAATATTTTATCTGAACAACAAAAAGGTTGTCGCAGAAAACATATGGGATGTAAAGAACAATTAGTTATTGATTCTGTAATTCTAAAACAGATTCAAACTCGAAAACGTAATTTACATACTTGCTATATAGACTACCAAAAGGCTTTCGATAGTGTCCCGCACTCGTGGCTGATCAAAGTATTAAATATATATAAAATTAACCCCATTATTATTAGCTTTTTGGAAAATATTATGTCCTTTTGGAATACCAATTTACTTATCAATTTAAAAGGTAAGAAAATAGTAATACCGGGCATTTCAATTAAAAGAGGAATTTTTCAAGGAGACTCATTGAGTCCTCTTTGGTTTTGTTTAGCATTGAATCCTCTATCTAAAATGTTAATTAAAAGCAAGTTTGGAATAAAAGTTAAGGGTAATATAAGGGAGAGTAGTACAATTTCGCATTTATTATATATTGATGACATAAAATTATTTTCGAATTCTGAACAAAATTTAGAGAAAATGATCGAGGTAGTTAAAAACTTTTCAGATGATATCAAAATGACTTTTGGTTTAGATAAATGTAGAACGATCCATATAGAGAAAGGCAAAATTGTAGATGGGGACGAGAGTATATTTAGAAATTTCCAAATTACTAGTATGAAAAGGGATGAGGTTTATAAGTATTTAGGATACCCACAATCAAATAGATTAGACCATAGTAGTATTAAAAATGATATTAGGATTAAATTTCAAACTAGGATTAGGAAAATTTTAAAATGCAATCTATCTGCTAAAAATTTAGTAAAAGCAATAAATACTTGGGCAATACCTCTATTAACGTACTCATTTGGCATAATTAAATGGTCTAATACAGATTTAGATAACTTAGAAAGATTAATTAGAACTACACTAACAAAATTTAATTGCCATCATCCAAATTCAGCTATAGAACGAGTTAATTTACCTAGAAATTTAGGAGGTAGAGGTATAATCAAAATAACTTCTTTGAAACATAATCAGGTAGAAATGCTAAGAACTTTTTTCCATAGAAAAGCTCATAGCTCAGAAATGCACAAAATAATTTGCAAGGCAGATAGAAATATTACACCTTTAAATTTATACGATGAGAATGCCAACATTTTTATAAATCCCAACCAGGAATTATTAGATTCCTGGTCAAATAAAATATTACACGCAAAACACTTCAATTATCTCAACCAAACGTATGTTGACAAAATTTCGTCAAACAAATGGTTGAGTATTGGAGAGTTGAGCGCCGAAATAGAAGGATTTATGCTTGCCATTCAGGATAGAGTCATTAATACTAAAAATTATAGAAAGCATATAATCAAAGATACAAATCAAATTGATGATTTGTGTAGAAAATGTTTGGCTTTTCCGGAAACTATAGAACATATTATATCGGGATGTTCTATATTAGCACCGTCCGAGTATACATTTAGGCACAATCAAGTTTTAAAAATAATTCACCAAAATTTGGTAATTAAACATAACTTGATTGACTGCCGTAATGTAGTACCATATTATGAATACGAACCAAATTCATTTTTAGAAAACGAATTTTATAAAATATATTATGATAAAACTATACTAACAGACCGAGCGATTAGTCATAATAGACCCGATATAGTTTTACATGACAAAATTAAAAAAATACCTTATATCATTGATGTCGCTATACCAAATTCCTGTAATATTCAAAAATCTGTTAGCGAAAAAATAAAAAAAATACACAGATTTAGGAAATGAAATAAAAAGAATTTGGCATTCTCAGACTGTAAAAATATTACCATTCGTTATTTCGGCTACTGGCATTATACCTAGCTCTCTAATTAAAAATTTAGGCGTATTAGATTTATCAAAAAAATTATATATAAAGATGCAAAAGTCGGTCATTTTGAATACATGTAGGATAACAAAAGATTTTTTAAATGTTTATATTGAGGGATCAGTAGGATTTATAGGCCCTGTTAGAAGTTCTACCGAGCCGAACCCTCTGATATGAAAATATCTGGAGTCGGTGAATTATTTTCCCATTTGATCTCTGGTGAGTTGACGTGTTGTTCTTGTATTGTTTTGTATTTATTTTGCTTATATAATGCACTTACATAATGTTGATTGACTAGATGATCATTTGTGGAAAAGTGAGTGGAAGGGTTAAATTTTTCCTTTGGGGAAGATTTAACCCGGACAACTAAATCGGAAGTAGATAAAAAAAAAAAATAATAATAATAATTAATATTGCTTAGCAACGCTAGTTTAGGCATATACTTTGCATTTGCTCTCTGATTATTTTTTGTAATATCAGATAGAAACGAATTAGTTTTGATCCCAAAAAATATAAATATTTAAAGAAGAGTATATCAGATAACGCATTAAATAAACTGCCAGTAAGCCATATGATATTTAGGTAAATAAATAGGATTTAAAAAAAAAATTATTTGAGGACCCCAGTAACCAAGGTAAACAACAATATTTGACATTTATTTGAAAAAAATAAAAATATATTTTAATAGTATATTTTTATGTTGATAACGTTTTTCTGGAATATAATATATCATAGATTCGTAATGTTGAAAGGTATTTGAATTGGAAATTATAGATTTGTTATGTCGAAAGGTAGTTTGATTAGAATATTTAATTTGGTCACATTGAAAATTATTTATTGATTTGGTTACTGGAATGTAGTAGTAAAGATACAATCATCTCCAAGTTGTTTTGTAAAATGACAACAATGTCATTTGCAACCAACGTAGATGATCAGGGGATTATTATGTCATCTGTACAGATGAACATGGATAGTCTAAGACCCCAAAAAACAAAAGCAGGTATTCCTAGACAGCGTATGAAATTGACGAACGATGTCAATATGTTCATTGTTCGTTCATATTTTTATGTAACCAAAGTAGAAACAGATATGTTGTTATACAGGAAAAATTTACATTTACTTTTTTCACAAAATTATCCGATTGCCCAAGTAAGCGAACAAAGATTAGCAGACCAAAAGCGAGCTATTTTCAAAAATAATTTAATTTCTGTAGTCACATTAGAACAGATTAAAAGGGAAGTAGCAGATAGATTGCAAAGGGGAAATAATTTAGAACAAATTAACACAAGTAATAATGTCATATCAGATGCATTGAATGTAGATAGTTTGGATAATATTCTAGTCGAAATGTCCAATGATATTACAGTAGATTCAAATAACTTAGACGTTATTTATAATCTTAGGGAAATCAACATTGCAAATTTAAACTTTGTTGATGAAAATGTAGTAGAATTAGCTAACTTACTTCATAATAATATAAACAGATATATAGATGTAGAGCCAACAGTTAGACCAAAATTACCAAAATTGCATACGTCAAAGAAATTATCTAAATTAATTTTTGAATTAAATAACATAATTTTACCAAAAATCATTTTTGACGAAATTAGTTTTTTAGATCTTCATACAATAGTATTTGCTAGTGCTGTTACTGTTTGCAATAAGTTAGGAATCAAATTATCATCCTCTGATGATAGATCATATAGTTATAGTTATAGTAAAGTTATAGTAGAGTGGAAGATACTACCAGTATCGCCCTGGTGTAAGACCACCATTCAGAATTGAAACGTTGCTCCAAATGGCTTTAGCCGTGTTTAGTGACTAGATCTGAATAGCCAGGTACTTCCCTACCTTCCTCTTTCCCTTCCCCACTTACCTTCAGCCTCACAACATCCCCCAATTGGGGATGCCATAGTCTCACTGGCTCCAGACGGGAGCAGTTGGGACTCTTGTGAGGTATTCACTATAAAAAAAAATTAAAAAAAAACCAGAATGGCAGATCAGATTAGAAAATGATGTAGTATTTTTAAGAAGTAACATAGCTAGAGTAATAGAATATAAAAATGGGAATAGAAGTAGGAAAATTTTGAGACATGTAGATGAAATTGGGAGAAAATTTGGTTATAACATAGATAGTCATAATAATGAAAATATAATCAATGATTTATTGGATTTATTAAAACAAAAATTAGGCGTAAAAGCTAGTAGATTAAAAAGATATAATTATACGTTTAATAAAAAAAATAATAACAGATTATTCCAGAAAAATGAAAAAAAAAAAAAATTTATTCCAAACTTGACGATAAACAAAATATTATTTCGAATAATAATATTCCGTTGCCATCTGAATCGGATATGCGCGATTTTTGGACTAAAATTTGGAGTAAAGATATAAAACATAACAAGTCAAGTCCCTAGATAGAAAATGAAGAACTCAATTTTTCATGCATTGAACAAATGAGTTTTTCTAATATATCGGTTGAATTGTTAACCAAAATTATTAAAAATACTCATAATTTGAAAGCCACGGGTTGCGATTGGATACATAACTTTTGGTACAAACGTCTAACTACTTTACATCCTCTTTTGGCAAAAAATCTTTCAAAATTTGTCAGTCTACCACAAAATTTTCCAAATTTTCTAATTAAGGGCATTACTTATATGTTGCCCAAAAGCGAAAATATTAATAATTCCTCTCAGTACAGACCCATTACATGTTTACCGACAATTTACAAAATTTTAACCTCTTGGTTGACAGATTTAATATATACTCATTTAGATGAAAAAAATATTTTATCTGAACAACAAAAAGGTTGTCGCAAAAAACATATGGGATGTAAAGAACAATTATTTATTGATTCTGTAATTCTTAAACAGATTCAAACTCGAAAACGTAATTTACATACTTGCTATATAGACTACCAAAAGGCTTTCGATAGTGTCCCGCACTCGTGGCTGATCAAAGTATTAAATATATATAAAATTAACCCCATTATTATTTTTTTTTTTGGAAAATATTATGTCCTTTGGAATACCAATTTACTTATCAATTTAAAAGGTAAGAAAATAGTAATACCGGCATTTCAATTAAAAGAGGAATTTTTCAAGGAGACTCATTGAGTCCTCTTTGGTTTTGCTTAGCATTGAATCCTCTATCTAAAGGGACTGGGACACGGTCAAGCGGCTTGATCGCAACCACGTAGTTTTTTTTCTATTGTTGTCTATTATTGTCTATGCTTAGCGGCTTGCCAGCCCGCATCAAGCCTCTCCGTCAAGCATGGCCGCGCCTTCCTGTCATTTCGCGACTCGCGACTGTCAAAAGTCAATTTTGTGCAAAATGGAATCTGTCAAAGACAAAGCGTTCTTGGCTCTTACGTTAGCTTTATGTTTGAATAAAAATAATAAAAAGAAACGAATTTGGTGTCAAGAATGGTACAAGTTAAGGTTCCGCTTTACCCATGAGCATTTGCAAAGTGTATTACAGGCTACAGCTATTTTTTGTATGAATATCTTGTGCGGTATTCATACAAAAAATATGTTTTCTCCATTGAAAATTCAGAAAATTATTTATTCTACAGTTTGATTATTAATGACCTTGAAAACCGCTGTCATAATTATTAAAAAATACTAAAATACTTCCAGAATTTTTAAATTAGATGGATTTCTACAAATTGAAAACAAAAACAATAACTAAGTACCTATTTTATAATAATTTTATTCAATTTATATCATTGTTTATGATACGTGATATTTATTTGTCTATTCCCACAAAAATATAAATTCGCATCAAGCCCCGCCGCCAGCACGTAGTATTGCGCAATGCTTGCAAGCCAGCTTTGGTACACGGTCAAAATGCTTGTCACAAAGTGCCATAGACAAAAAACTACGTGCTTGCGATCAAGCCGCTTGACCGTGTCCCAGTCCCTTAAAATGTTAGTTAAAAGCAAGTTTGGAATAAGAGTTAAGGGTAATACAAGGGAGAGTAGTACAATTTCGCATTTATTATATATGGATGACATAAAATTATTTTCGAATTCTGAACAAAATTTAGAGAAAATGATCGCGGTAGTTAAAAACTTTTCAGATGATATCAAAATTGACTTTTGGTTTAGATAAATGTACAACGATCCATATAGAGAAAGGCAAAATTGTAAATGGGGACGAGAGTATATTTAGAAATCTCCAAATTACTAGTATGAAAAGGGATGAGGTTTATAAGTATTTAGGATACCCACAATCAAATAGATTAGACCATACTAGCATTAAAAATGATATTAGGATTAAATTTCAAACTAGGATCAGGAAAATTTTAAAATGCAATCTATCTGCTAAAAATTCAGTAAAAGCAATAAATACTTGGGCAATATCTCTATAAACGTATTCATTTGGCATAATTAAATGGTCTTATACAGATTTAGATAACGAAAGATTAATTAGAACTACGCTAACAAAGTTTAAATGTCACGTTGACTCTATTTATACCGATTTTGGCAAGGCGTTCGATAAAGTCAAACATGAGTTATTGCTGAATAAACTCTACGAATTCGGTATAGGTGGATCACTATATAAGTGGTTTAATAGTTACTTGACCAACAGATTACTGGCTGTTAAAATTGATGGTACATTTTCATACAAATTCACTGCTACGAGTGGGGTTCCCCAGGTATCACACTTAGGTCCAATCCTATTTTTATTATTTGTTCATGATGTATTGTATATTTTCAATGATGTTCAAGTATTAATTTTTGCAGACGACCTGAAATTATTCAAAGCAATCAGAAACATTAACGATTGCCATATATTGTCAAAAAACTTGTCAAGATTTATTATATGGTGTCGTGATAACCGCTTGTAACTTAACATAAGCAAATGTCAAATAATGAGATTGTTATCACTCTACTTAAGGGATGTTAATAATTAATATTATTCATGTAAAAGAAAAGGAGGAACGAGTAAAAAAGGAATTTACTTAGTTGTAAACACTATTAAAAATTTATTTAAAAAACATGTATAAAGAAGGGTGAGTCTTAATCTAGGTTAATACTAGTCGTAAATTATAGTTCTTATATGGTACCGCGGATCTCCATGTTCGCACTTATCACTGATACAGAAAAGCGGCAACTTGGGCTGGTTCCTAAGGGCGGAATTAGTGCAGCCTGGGCCAAGGCTCCGAAGGGCGGAGTCGGCAGGCAGCGACTCCTGAGAGGGCAGCTTCTTCGTTGGGATATCCTCAGCACCGCTCCAAGGGGGGAGAGCAGGAAGTTTCTCGGCGGAGGCGAGACGGTAGCTTCTGCTAGGGCAGCTCCCTGGTCGGAAGAGCCTCGGTGCCGCTCCAAAGGGGGAGAGCAGGAAGTTTCTCGGCGGAGGCGAGACGGTAACTTCTGCTAGGACAGTTCCCTGGTCGGAAGCTGCCTCGGAGCCGCTCCAAGGGGGAGGGCAAGATGATGACTTCCGAGATGATGACTGCGTGACTGTTGGTTGCGGAATCTGTCTTCAGCTGTTGAGGCGAGATGAGAACTGCCGAGAGGGCAGCTTCCTCGGCGAGCGCCCCAAGGGGGGGCGAGAGCGTGACTGTTGAGAGGGCAGCTTCATGGTAGGAAGCGCCTGGGCGACCGCCCCAAGGGGGGGCGAGAGCGTGACTCTCCTGGGAGGCGCGAGCGTGACTGTTGAGAGGGCGAGAGCGGGACTCTTGGTTGCGGAATCTGTTGAGAACTAGCGAGATCGTGACCGCCGAGAGGGCAGCCTCCTGGGCGGAGGCGCCTCGGCGGCCGCCCCAATGGGAGGCGAGATGATAACTCCTAAGAGGCGAGAGCGTCCTGGTAGGAAGCGCCTGGGCGACCGACCCAAGGGGGGGCGAGAGAGTGACTGTCAGAGCTGAATCAGTTGACTTCACCCGAGCGATCTGGCGACCGTAGCGCCTGTCGTGGGGCGCTGGAACTAAAGTGGTTCCGCTTTACCCCACTTCGGTACATTGTTTGAGTCCGTGGCGCTGGCATCGACATTCTCACCGCTAGAGTTACTATCATTTTAAAAGATGTTAAAATTTGTACAAAAGACCTTCAAAACAATTACAATGGCCTAGCCTTGGGCGAGGTTTTTACTGCCGGGTCGCTTTCTTAACGATACACCCATTTCAGAATTACTACTTAATGAGGGTCTAGAGATAAATCTGCCGACTAATGGGTGTATTCCCAAGTTAGCTTTCTATTTTTTTATTGCGATTTCCGGCCACGCTATTGAGTAAATATTTAGGTCTAATAATATTAGAACTGCCGCCTCCATCTGCGTGTGAAATTACAGACATAGATGCGGGCACACGTGTTTGCTTTGGCCTTTCTGTGAATTCAAGTCACGTATATACCTAGGGACATATCAAGGTTTCATCGAATAAAAAATCTAATATATTTTTATTATTCCATTAACAATATGTCGTTAATATCTGTCTCAGAAATTAATGACTTAGGTATTTGGTTTGACACGAAACTTAACTTTATCAAGCATATTGAAATAATAACCAATAAAGCATTGAAAATGTTGGGATTTATTTTAAGGGTATCTAGTGATTTCAATAATGTCAATACTGTAAAAACATTATATATGTCACACTAGTAAGGAGTCATGTAGAATACAATTCCACAGTTTGGTCCCCAAATTATGAGGTTCATTCCCATGCAATTGAAAGAATCCAAAATAAATTTTGAAGATATGTGAATCTTAAAATAAGCATTCCTAGAGAAAACCTAAATAACGATAACGTACTTTGTTCATTAAATTTAATAAAATTATCTGATCGAAGAAATATATCCGATTTAATCTGTTTGTATAAAATCATTAATTCAATGTTGGATACCCCTGATTTATAATATGTAATCTCTTTTCATACTCCAAGCAGGTCGGTTACAAGACAGTACCTACCATATTATTGTAGCAATTCTACATTTACGTCCCAATATAACACTCCTATGCGACGGATTCAACAGCTAGGAAACAAATACCACGATGTTGTTGAAATATTTAGTACATCAATTTCGATATTATATAAGCATACCCTATTAAAGTTTTTTTCATCAAGTAGTGGAATATTTTAATAAAGGTATTTAATTTAACTCACACATAATAATTTTGTCAACTGAAACAGAAAAAAATTTTGGATTTTCTATGTCTTGTGCCTGCATGCTGTGTAGATCAAGTACAGTGATATTTTGACTTTATATTTATTTTTCTACAATTGTTAAACAATACCTCCTTCAAAAGAAGTGAGGTAAGACGACTCATGAAAGAAGGTATCTAAAAAGTTACACCATAGCATTGGAGTAACTTTGTTTCGAAAAAAAATTTGGAATATCGATCACATTGTTGATGAACTCGAGGACAATAATAATAATTCGTTAGCATTTGACATTTCAAATGGATCATCTAAGGAATTATTTTTTTAACAATTATTTTACAAGCAATAATTGTTCGCCTGAAACACTCATCCACATTGAAAAATCTCCTGATAAAAGATACATGACGCCAACGGGACTCGAACCCGTGTCCCTTCGATTTCCGGTCGACAGCTCTGACCACTGAGCTATGGCGGCTTATCTCTTACCCGCGAAATTATTCAATATATACTAGTGTTTCATTCAACAATTACTGCTTGTTACATTTTTACCTGAAAACAACCAACTTTATTTTTATATGAGAAAGGCATTGTAAGTGCTAACTCTCTCACTAGATGGCGTCGAGACAAATTGTCTACATTTTTAGGTGAAATACTTGAACTTGTCAAATATTAATTATTATTTTTTAGTAAACTTAATGTTTTGAGACAAGATTTTTATGCATAGCACAAAGGGTAACAATTATTTTACAAGCAATAATTGTTCGCCTGAAACACTCATCCACATTGAAAAATCTCCTGATAAAAGATACATGACGCCAACGGGACTCGAACCCGTGTCCCTTCGATTTCCGGTCGACAGCTCTGACCACTGAGCTATGGCGGCTTATCTCTTACCCGCGAAATTATTCAATATATACTAGTGTTTCATTCAACAATTACTGCTTGTTACATTTTTCACCTGAAAACAACCAACTTTATTTTTATATGAGAAAGGCATTGTAAGTGCTAACTCTCTCACTAGATGGCGTCGAGACAAATTGTCTACATTTTTAGGTGAAATACTTGAACTTGTCAAATATTAATTATTATTTTTTAGTAAACTTAATGTTTTGAGACAAGATTTTTATGCATAGCACAAAGGGTAACAATTATTTTACAAGCAATAATTGTTCGCCTGAAACACTCATCCACATTGAAAAATCTCCTGATAAAAGATACATGACGCCAACGGGACTCGAACCCGTGTCCCTTCGATTTACGGTCGACAGCTCTGACCACTGAGCTATGGCGGCTTATCTCTTACCCGCGAAATTATTCAATATATACTAGTGTTTCATTCAACAATTACTGCTTGTTACATTTTTCACCTGAAAACAACCAACTTTATTTTTATATGAGAAAGGCATTGTAAGTGCTAACTCTCTCACTAGATGGCGTCGAGACAAATTGTCTACATTTTTAGGTGAAATACTTGAACTTGTCAAATATTAATTATTATTTTTTAGTAAACTTAATGTTTTGAGACAAGATTTTTATGCATAGCACAAAGGGTAACAATTATTTTACAAGCAATAATTGTTCGCCTGAAACACTCATCCACATTGAAAAATCTCCTGATAAAAGATACATGACGCCAACGGGACTCGAACCCGTGTCCCTTCGATTTCCGGTCGACAGCTCTGACCACTGAGCTATGGCGGCTTATCTCTTACCCGCGAAATTATTCAATATATACTAGTGTTTCATTCAACAATTACTGCTTGTTACATTTTTCACCTGAAAACAACCAACTTTATTTTTATATGAGAAAGGCATTGTAAGTGCTAACTCTCTCACTAGATGGCGTCGAGACAAATTGTCTACATTTTTAGGTGAAATACTTGAACTTGTCAAATATTAATTATTATTTTTTAGTAAACTTAATGTTTTGAGACAAGATTTTTATGCATAGCACAAAGGGTAACAATTATTTTACAAGCAATAATTGTTCGCCTGAAACACTCATCCACATTGAAAAATCTCCTGATAAAAGATACATGACGCCAACGGGACTCGAACCCGTGTCCCTTCGATTTCCGGTCGACAGCTCTGACCACTGAGCTATGGCGGCTTATCTCTTACCCGCGAAATTATTCAATATATACTAGTGTTTCATTCAACAATTACTGCTTGTTACATTTTTCACCTGAAAACAACCAACTTTATTTTTATATGAGAAAGGCATTGTAAGTGCTAACTCTCTCACTAGATGGCGTCGAGACAAATTGTCTACATTTTTAGGTGAAATACTTGAACTTGTCAAATATTAATTATTATTTTTTAGTAAACTTAATGTTTTGAGACAAGATTTTTATGCATAGCACAAAGGGTAACAATTATTTTACAAGCAATAATTGTTCGCCTGAAACACTCATCCACATTGAAAAATCTCCTGATAAAAGATACATGACGCCAACGGGACTCGAACCCGTGTCCCTTCGATTTCCGGTCGACAGCTCTGACCACTGAGCTATGGCGGCTTATCTCTTACCCGCGAAATTATTCAATATATACTAGTGTTTCATTCAACAATTACTGCTTGTTACATTTTTCACCTGAAAACAACCAACTTTATTTTTATATGAGAAAGGCATTGTAAGTGCTAACTCTCTCACTAGATGGCGTCGAGACAAATTGTCTACATTTTTAGGTGAAATACTTGAACTTGTCAAATATTAATTATTATTTTTTAGTAAACTTAATGTTTTGAGACAAGATTTTTATGCATAGCACAAAGGGTAACAATTATTTTACAAGCAATAATTGTTCGCCTGAAACACTCATCCACATTGAAAAATCTCCTGATAAAAGATACATGACTCCAACGGGACTCGAACCCGTGTCCCTTCGATTTCCGGTCGACAGCTCTGACCACTGAGCTATGGCGGCTTATCTCTTACCCGCGAAATTATTCAATATATACTAGTGTTTCATTCAACAATTACTGCTTGTTACATTTTTCACCTGAAAACAACCAACTTTATTTTTATATGAGAAAGGCATTGTAAGTGCTAACTCTCTCACTAGATGGCGTCGAGACAAATTGTCTACATTTTTAGGTGAAATACTTGAACTTGTCAAATATTAATTATTATTTTTTAGTAAACTTAATGTTTTGAGACAAGATTTTTATGCATAGCACAAAGGGTAACAATTATTTTACAAGCAATAATTGTTCGCCTGAAACACTCATCCACATTGAAAAATCTCCTGATAAAAGATACATGACGCCAACGGGACTCGAACCCGTGTCCCTTCGATTTCCGGTCGACAGCTCTGACCACTGAGCTATGGCGGCTTATCTCTTACCCGCGAAATTATTCAATATATACTAGTGTTTCATTCAACAATTACTGCTTGTTACATTTTTCACCTGAAAACAACCAACTTTATTTTTATATGAGAAAGGCATTGTAAGTGCTAACTCTCTCACTAGATGGCGTCGAGACAAATTGTCTACATTTTTAGGTGAAATACTTGAACTTGTCAAATATTAATTATTATTTTTTAGTAAACTTAATGTTTTGAGACAAGATTTTTATGCATAGCACAAAGGGTAACAATTATTTTACAAGCAATAATTGTTCGCCTGAAACACTCATCCACATTGAAAAATCTCCTGATAAAAGATACATGACGCCAACGGGACTCGAACAGGAGATTTTTATCAGGATTTTATCAGGAGATTTTTCAATGTGGATGAGTGTTTCAGGCGAACAATTATTGCTTGTAAAATAATTGTTACCCTTTGTGCTATGCATAAAAATCTTGTCTCAAAACATTAAGTTTACTAAAAAATAATAATTAATATTTGACAAGTTCAAGTATTTCACCTAAAAATGTAGACAATTTGTCTCGACGCCATCTAGTGAGAGAGTTAGCACTTACAATGCCTTTCTCATATAAAAATAAAGTTGGTTGTTTTCAGGTGAAAAATGTAACAAGCAGTAATTGTTGAATGAAACACTAGTATATATTGAATAATTTCGCGGGTAAGAGATAAGCCGCCATAGCTCAGTGGTCAGAGCTGTCGACCGGAAATCGAAGGGACACGGGTTCGAGTCCCGTTGGCGTCATGTATCTTTTATCAGGAGATTTTTCAATGTGGATGAGTGTTTCAGGCGAACAATTATTGCTTGTAAAATAATTGTTACCCTTTGTGCTATGCATAAAAATCTTGTCTCAAAACATTAAGTTTACTAAAAAATAATAATTAATATTTGACAAGTTCAAGTATTTCACCTAAAAATGTAGACAATTTGTCTCGACGCCATCTAGTGAGAGAGTTAGCACTTACAATGCCTTTCTCATATAAAAATAAAGTTGGTTGTTTTCAGGTGAAAAATGTAACAAGCAGTAATTGTTGAATGAAACACTAGTATATATTGAATAATTTCGCGGGTAAGAGATAAGCCGCCATAGCTCAGTGGTCAGAGCTGTCGACCGGAAATCGAAGGGACACGGGTTCGAGTCCCGTTGGCGTCATGTATCTTTTATCAGGAGATTTTTCAATGTGGATGAGTGTTTCAGGCGAACAATTATTGCTTGTAAAATAATTGTTACCCTTTGTGCTATGCATAAAAATCTTGTCTCAAAACATTAAGTTTACTAAAAAATAATAATTAATATTTGACAAGTTCAAGTATTTCACCTAAAAATGTAGACAATTTGTCTCGACGCCATCTAGTGAGAGAGTTAGCACTTACAATGCCTTTCTCATATAAAAATAAAGTTGGTTGTTTTCAGGTGAAAAATGTAACAAGCAGTAATTGTTGAATGAAACACTAGTATATATTGAATAATTTCGCGGGTAAGAGATAAGCCGCCATAGCTCAGTGGTCAGAGCTGTCGACCGGAAATCGAAGGGACACGGGTTCGAGTCCCGTTGGCGTCATGTATCTTTTATCAGGAGATTTTTCAATGTGGATGAGTGTTTCAGGCGAACAATTATTGCTTGTAAAATAATTGTTACCCTTTGTGCTATGCATAAAAATCTTGTCTCAAAACATTAAGTTTACTAAAAAATAATAATTAATATTTGACAAGTTCAAGTATTTCACCTAAAAATGTAGACAATTTGTCTCGACGCCATCTAGTGAGAGAGTTAGCACTTACAATGCCTTTCTCATATAAAAATAAAGTTGGTTGTTTTCAGGTGAAAAATGTAACAAGCAGTAATTGTTGAATGAAACACTAGTATATATTGAATAATTTCGCGGGTAAGAGATAAGCCGCCATAGCTCAGTGGTCAGAGCTGTCGACCGGAAATCGAAGGGACACGGGTTCGAGTCCCGTTGGCGTCATGTATCTTTTATCAGGAGATTTTTCAATGTGGATGAGTGTTTCAGGCGAACAATTATTGCTTGTAAAATAATTGTTACCCTTTGTGCTATGCATAAAAATCTTGTCTCAAAACATTAAGTTTACTAAAAAATAATAATTAATATTTGACAAGTTCAAGTATTTCACCTAAAAATGTAGACAATTTGTCTCGACGCCATCTAGTGAGAGAGTTAGCACTTACAATGCCTTTCTCATATAAAAATAAAGTTGGTTGTTTTCAGGTGAAAAATGTAACAAGCAGTAATTGTTGAATGAAACACTAGTATATATTGAATAATTTCGCGGGTAAGAGATAAGCCGCCATAGCTCAGTGGTCAGAGCTGTCGACCGGAAATCGAAGGGACACGGGTTCGAGTCCCGTTGGCGTCATGTATCTTTTATCAGGAGATTTTTCAATGTGGATGAGTGTTTCAGGCGAACAATTATTGCTTGTAAAATAATTGTTACCCTTTGTGCTATGCATAAAAATCTTGTCTCAAAACATTAAGTTTACTAAAAAATAATAATTAATATTTGACAAGTTCAAGTATTTCACCTAAAAATGTAGACAATTTGTCTCGACGCCATCTAGTGAGAGAGTTAGCACTTACAATGCCTTTCTCATATAAAAATAAAGTTGGTTGTTTTCAGGTGAAAAATGTAACAAGCAGTAATTGTTGAATGAAACACTAGTATATATTGAATAATTTCGCGGGTAAGAGATAAGCCGCCATAGCTCAGTGGTCAGAGCTGTCGACCGGAAATCGAAGGGACACGGGTTCGAGTCCCGTTGGCGTCATGTATCTTTTATCAGGAGATTTTTCAATGTGGATGAGTGTTTCAGGCGAACAATTATTGCTTGTAAAATAATTGTTACCCTTTGTGCTATGCATAAAAATCTTGTCTCAAAACATTAAGTTTACTAAAAAATAATAATTATTTTTTTTTTCAATCGCAATGATATTTTCAACATTGGATTTATTTCTTAGCCGATTTGATAAATCTGATGCCAAATAAAGTTCAATATTGTGATACCATCATCGTCATTATTTGAATGCAAAAAAAATTAAAAAAATTTTGTTTTATTTGTCGGTAGACAAATAAAATAAAATAATTAATTTGTTAAAACAGTGGGTCTGAATGTGTTAACGCTCGTCCTTGAAGAAGCGGAGAGAAGGGGCGGAGACATGCGCGTCCACGGGTTGTTCTGATCTTGGACCAAGAATAGTCGTGCGTAAATGGAACCTGAATATTTGTAGGAACTTAACCGTAACTAAGATTATCATGTATAATTAACATTTTACCTAAATTCGCATTTATTCGCTTAATATTAGAGTCAGGATCAGTGATTTGGAACCCGTCACATTATGTTAAGGTTGGTAGATAATATAAATAAAAAAATATTTTTTCTGAAGCTGTTAGATTTAGAGTCCTACTAATAAGTAATCAACTTACTACAGAATGAACATCTGTTTTGTCTATGGTGTTATTTGTTTTTGACATCATTTTACCCATGGACCTATCTGTCATCACACGTCTCAAATTTCGATTAGTTTTTCATTAATTAAATTTGAAAAATACCCGCAACCGCCGGCGCATGCTCGTTAACAAAAATCCGAATGTGAATTTATATAATCTGATGTCTAATTCTAACCAACCAGTCGAAGCGGTAAGCGCAATTACTTTCAAGTTGTGACCTCATGAGCCATTTATTCAATTCACAATCATAACAGGACTTAAAACTCTAATACCGGTTGTTTGGATCTCATTCCTTCGTTTGGTACCCACCTCTTGTCATTAAAAATAATCCACATCTAAAACAAACCTAGTTGAGACCCGATATATCAGTAGCTCCGTATCTTTGCTAAATACGATATGCATCACTCAAATTAAAACAAACAAAATCGGCGGCTCAATCCTTGAGCCGCAAAGCCTTTCTATTTTAAAATGACAAGCCGTTTGCAGTGACACTTGTTAAGTAGACATGTACATAAATAATACCTGCTTTCTTCGTCTCACAGAAATTTACGTACATTGCCTACTTTTATCATTATCAAATTGGATGCCTTATTGAGCTCAAACTCATTCTAAAACAGTCCGGTAAGGTATTTAAAAGATTTTAAAAGTTCTAATGTGGCAACAGCTTGTTCTATCGATAGTAACCTAATTCTATTAATAATACCTGACTCCAGCAAAAAAAATACTATTCATAATTAAGTATCCTTGCACATAGGACTGTTAACTCGTTAATTAAACCGGCGTAGAATAAACTGCGTTTGGTGACATTTAGAAACATTGCGAAGACAGTTCACAAGAGTTTAGTTTTGCAAAGGAAAAAGAATCATATACCTCTTATAAATTAAGTTTTTACAAAACGTGAGATTTTGGTTATATCTGTTCTTATGACCTATATACGGATTTCGTAAGGTCGAAATTCCAACAAAACTGGGCAAGCAACCGATATTGTCAAGCATAATGATTAGACCTAGAAGAACGTCACTCACCTTTTCACATGTGATAAATATAACGAAAGCATTAAGCAAATTAAACTCAGGTTTCGTGGATCGAGACAATACTGTTTTTAGTAATAAAATCCATTGTCCTGGATTGATATTCACGACAGAGTAGTCATAAGTTGCCATAGTAATATAGCATATCTACGATTATTTCTTTTTTCAAAATATCATGCTAAAATCAGAATCAAATTACAGTTAACCTGAAATGGATCTTGTGACCTTAGATGTCAATGTCATAAAGACAGAACCAGACACAATCTCCCAAGACAAAAGTCCAACATCACCTTATGAAGCATTATTGCCGTTCGGGATAGTCAAACAGGAGACAGATGAAGCTACTGCGATCGAGTGTGACCCAGATACTCTAGTGGTAGAAGAACATGCCCAAGAATTCTCGGAAATAGATATTGACTATCCTGACATTAAAAAGGAATGTTTTGTTCATCTTGAAAGGATCGACCAAAGTCTTGGTAAGCTATTAACTTATTCTTCCGATGACCTCTTCTATCGGACATTAGTTTACTCCGCAGACTGCCGCCCCAAAAAGCTCTGGAAAAAATAACTCAAACCAGTAACTTCGGTTGAGATACGTATCTTCGCTAGAATGTTATTTGGTTAATCTTTCAAAAAATCGCAGCTAGTTCAATTATTGGCCATTCTATGTAATACTTCTAATTTTCTCACCTTCATCTGTGCAGAGTTATTTTAGGCCCGCATGGGTAGATTCACATGGATGACTATGTGTAATCTTTTTTTAATCTTCCTTATCAATGCTGTACAAAGTTTCTTGTTGTTTATGTCATGAAAAAGGCTAACATAAAAACGATTTTTTCTGTTTTCACGTATATATAGTTTTCGGTCAAGGTTACAGAAGTGCTGTGAATGAACGACTTAATGTTAACAATTAGGTTAACGTGTATATATGAAATTGAATTTGCATTTTTTCAGTCTCGGTTTACTTTTGGCATATCGTTTAGATGTCGAATAACCACAGTATCATTATTCATTCTTTCTGTGTTTTCAGATTTTATTTCGTCGAAAATATCTATAAGTGATACAAAACACCCGAATGCAAAAAAGTCTCAAACAAGAAATAATTTATTTTCCTGCCCAACTTGTACCTACAGGCCCAGGAGTGAAAGGGGTCTGATTACACAAATTAGAACCCACATTGGCGAGAAACCATTCTCGTGTTCGGAATGCTCTTACAAGTGCTCTGATAAGAAATATATGGCTATTCATACCAGAACCCACACTGGCGAGAAACCATTCTCGTGTTCGGAATGCTCGTACAAGTGCTCTGATAAGAAATATATGGCTATTCATACCAGAACCCACACTGGAGAGAAACCATTCTCGTGCTCTGAATGCACGTACAAGTGCTCTAATAATAGAAGCATGGTTTTACATACTAGAACCCACACTGGAGAGAAACCATTCTCATGCTCAGAATGCACGTACAAGTGCTCTGATAAAAGATATATGGCTATTCACATAAGAAACCACACCGGTGATAAACCTTTCTCGTGCTCGAAATGCACGTACAGGAGCTCTAGAAAATGCTATATGGTTTCTCATGCTAGAACCCACACCGGTGAGAAACCATTATCGTGCTCGGAATGCACGTTCAAGTGCTTTAAAAAAGGCGACATGGTTCGTCATACTAGAACCCACACTGGAGAGAAACCATTATCATGCTCAAAATGCACGTACAAGTGCTCGGGTGACAGAAATATGGTTATTCATACTAGAACCCACACCGGTGAAAAACCATACTCGTGCTTGGAATGCACGTACAGGTGCTCGGATAAAAGCAATATGATTTCACATACTAGAACCCACACTGGAGAAAAACCATTTTCTTGCTCAAAATGCACGTACAGGAGCTCTAGAAAAAGCTCTATGGTTTCTCATGCTAGAACCCACACCGGTGAGAAACCATTATCGTGCTCGGAATGCACGTTTAAGTGCTCTAAAAAAGGCAACATGGTTATTCATACTAGAACCCACACCGGTGAAAAACCATACTCGTGCTTGGAATGCACGTACAGGTGCTCTAATAAAAGCAATATGATTTCACATACTAGAACCCACACTGGAGAGAAACCATTTTCGTGCTCAAAATGCACGTACAGGAGCTCTAGAAAAAGCTCTATGGTTTCTCATTCTAGAACCCACACCGGTGAGAAACCATTATCGTGCTCGTAATGCACGTTCAAGTGCTCTAAAAAAGGCAACATGGTTCGTCATACTAGAACCCACACCGGTGAGAAACCATTCTTGTGCTCGGAATGCTCGTGAATGGCAACGGAAAGAAAATCTAGACAAAAAATCAACCCTTACTGGATCAAATTATGGGGAAGCTGAATTTTTGCAGGTGAATAGTACAAACTTTCAGAAAATACATCTTTATCTTTATTAATTTATTGAAGAATAGTATTAAATATTGTCATTGTAAATTGTAAACCTTGTTACTTACATGTACTTTTTCCTATGGTAAAAAAAGTATTTTCACAAAAGTCTCTACTCTTCTCTCGATGGCTTCTATTAAAGGGCGATTGAGGGTTCTACTAAAGCCATTATATCTCATCAACTAAAAATGTTTTAGTGAATTTTTTCTAGAAACGAACTTCTTATAAAATTACCTTAAAATAATATAAATTTTTCATTTGTAATAGTAAAGACAATCTTTGCATTGAAACAGTTGAGCGCAGGATTATGATGAAATACGAAAGTAAAAAGTGAAAGAATGTATGCGATATTCAATCTTGAGTAAAAAATAAATAAATTTAAATTTACTCGATACACGACTTTTCAAATAGCTCCATTTAAAAACATATTCCCTTCCCCTCCACCTAAGGTATTATTTTAGGTATAATACCTAATATGCAATATGTAAAAAGATGTACCGTACCTTAAGGATGGACGTCGTAGAAATCAAACATATTCTTAGTACAGTGCAAAAATTAAATAAATGCATCACGTAAAAAAAATAATTTAAGAAATTAAAACCTCGATCTATTCATCAGATACCAGACACATCAATGAATTAATCAATTTTAAAAATGAGAGTTTTTAACAATCAAACTGAATACTTTTTATTTTTTTTATATATTCAATAATATTGTTATTGGGTTTATAAAAACAGTGTTTATGTTGAACAAACTGGCCGATCCTTTAATACTAGGTTCAAAGAACATATAAGATCTTTTAAAAATAATAATAAAATACAATCACAATTTGCCAAACATCTCGTAGATGAAAATCACTCACTTAGTGATAATAATAAACCAACTCCGTTACATGTACAAAATAAAGGCCGTAAACTGATTCTTTTAGAGCAGTTAGAAATTAACAAAAACTCTAATAATCCGAAAGCTATTCTAATTAATGAACAAACAAATATAATTCGTTCACCCCAACTAGATATCTTCAAACCTAGTGCAAATATGAGTGCATTATGAAGTTCTTAATTATTCTATTAAAATAACCCTATGAGTCATCGTTTGGGAATAACTAACATAAAGACATTCAGTCAAATTTAAACATTACAGTGATTGGGGAAACTTTACTGGGGTGATAACCATTAATAATTTCTAACATTTCACCCACAAATCAATTAAGAAATCAGTAATTGAAATTAAAATACCTATCTACAAATAATATAAATGTATCGTCTGTAAGTGGGCTACCCACAGTTTGATAATGCCTTCAGAGGGCGAAACAGCTGTCACGCGTAATAATAATTACACATCAGAACTTGTTTAGAAATAAACTGTTTTTATAAACCCAATAACAATATTATTGAATATATAAAAAATTAAAATTAAAATGGAGTTCTACAAATTTAACTTAATAACAGTAAATAAAAACTGAATACTACTCAGTTTTGTAAGAAACTATGTAAAATATAAAAACAACTGAATAAATAAATAATTTTTTAAAAAAGTTGAGAGCAGGATTTTGAAAAAAGGCGAAGTTCAAGAATTAATACAATATAATTAAAATACTTAAGGAAACTGAAAATAAAGCTCTACCAACATTTGTGGCTCAGAATCAAAACAAACTGCACAAACTACCGGCCTTTAAATGGCCTTGAGTTTTTCTACCTTGTCTACTGCTCTGCTCCGTACTGCTTGTAATCTGTGCTTAAGTATTGCATAAAATTGTTGGATTCAAAAAGCCCGAAGATATCAATCTAGAGTGGTGTTTCCCAGCCTTCTTTATGCCAAGCCCTACCGTAGTCTTTTCTTAAGTCAGATGCCCCACCGGCATCTTTTTAAATAAAACAGTAGGTAAATTTTCAAATCATATTGTAATATGTTTGTAAACATATGAATCCGTAATGAAATGAAATAAATCCTATTCTAAAACATATAATTTAAGTGAAATTAAATTCAGTTACGCTTGCTACAAAGAAATTAAATATCCGGATCTAACTTAGTTAATTTAAGTCTTAGGTACCCTCTATTAGTTATATCCAATCGATTTCGTTTTTTCAATGAGTAAATCGCTTATGGCGCTAAAACCACATTCCTACAAATAAGTTGAGGGAAAGGGTAATAATAATTTTCAGACATGCAAAGTAATATTAGGTTATTTTTTTGTCAAATCATTGGTGAAAGTTTCTTTTTTAAACCTTAATGTTACATTCGTACTCGCACAGAGCAAAAACCGTTCTCATGTTATTACTGTAACTATTCATGTTCTCTCAAGCCAAATTTAATGGCAGACGTCTACTATTCTCATTTTCTTACTTTTATTATTCATTTTCACAGAACTCACCGATATTGCAACATGTTTTCACTCATTGTGAAATACAGTGATTATTCATGGTCAAGCATAATAAGACACACTCACACTCATATTCAGGAAAAACCGTCTCTTTTCTCGTGTTCTTTCTGTAACTATCCATATTCGCAGAAGTCAAGCCTAATTGCATGTATTCGCACTTATACCAAGTAAAAACCATTCTCATGTCTTACTGTAACTATTCATGTTCACAAAAGACAAATTTAATGACTCACGTTCGCATTCACACCAATGGTAAACCATTTACATGTTCTTACTGCGATAATTCACGTTCACAGAAGTCACGTTTAATGAGACACAATAGCACTCATACTAAAGAAAAACCATTCTTACTGTAATTATTCATGTTTATGGAACTCAAATTTAACGAAACACATTATCACTTCTATTAGGATAACCATTCTCATTTTCTTAGTGTAACTAGTCATGTTCACAAAGAAGACACATTCGCACTCATTATAAGCAAAATCCATTCTCATGTTCTTACTTTGATCATTCATGCTCACAGATATCCAGCTTTATTTTACAATTTCGCACTCATGCTTAGAAAAAATCGTGCACAATGTTCTTATTGTAATTATTTATTTTATTTTAGGAAAATTAACTGTTACTTGGTTGGTTTTTACATGTGCAATTTACTTAACTGAGAAACCAATTATAGATTTCCTCACTATACTTATACATTATGTGTAAAACAATCAAGCAGTATATTGTAGATACCGTATTGTACCAATACAACATGTACAGCTACATCCTGCACAGTTTCTGTGTTTTTAAATAATTATTGAAATTGTAACAGGTTTAATTTTAATTTAAGTACAATTTGGCGAATATCAAACCAGAAGTAAGAGCAGAAACGACCTTTCTATTCCAACTAGCAATACTGCGGCTTATCAAAAAGTTTTCTCATACCTGGGGCCAAAAATATACAACAAAATCCCCTATCAATTTAAACTGTGTGAATTATCAGCCTTCGGTACTAAAATTACTAAATGGTTATTAGACTTAGGTAGGACAGATTCCGAAAAATTATTAAAAAACGTAGTCTGAGTTGATTTCTTCGATTTTGTATTTTGTATTTACCTAAAAAATATTTTTTTATTTTTCTTTCTTACATTGATATATTATATTTTTATTTTATATTTTACATGTACCTATATGGATTTTATTGTTTATTACTGCTAAATTGTATTTTCCTAAAAAAAATATTTTCTTTCTATTTTTCTTTCTTACATTTATATGTTATATTTTAATTTTATTTTTATATTTTACATGTACCTACCTGGAATTATGTACACGCAACCTGCCAATTTGACTGTCCTAAAACGGGAAACTTCCTAGTTGGACAGTCAAAGCTTCCTTTTATATTTGTATATCTTGTATGTAATAAATGTAAAAAAAAATAAAAAAAAAATAAAAAAATAAATAAATTTCATTTTTTATGCATCTCAGGCATTTTTTGTATGACCGATGAGTATTCCACGTTTAGGTGGATTGCCTAAGTGTCTCGACGCTGAAGCGTGGTGCCCCACCTCTGAGGCGTTATGCCCCACCGGTGGGGCGTACGCCCCTTCGTGGGAAACACTGATCTAGAGAGTGGTTTATTTATGATTCAGTATGTCTTTGGCTTTCGTTCCAAGTGCCCGCGCTTAGTGAAATAAACCCATTCTGACCCTGCTCTAAAATGGATGTTCAGCCGATATGTCCATTTTCATTATCACCAATTACGAAAAACAAAAAAGGACAGTTTAACATTCTTTACTTGTTATTTGTAAAACCATTCGAATTGAAACAGCACATTTTTATTATTCAAGGATATAGATTGGTAATACATGTATGAAATTTGTTAATGTTGGTTTCGATCAGTTTTATTTATGTTTATAGGTGGTGCATAAACCTCAACGGACAATGATTATCAATATGTATAAAAATATTTTATCTGGAAACCCTGATATCTCACAAACATGTGTCATTCACTCAATCTCTGAGCAAACGGGTATTGGGCTACACACCATCAAATATAAATTATTGCGGCTTACAAGAACCGGTGAAGTTAAATCGCCAAATAAAAAAGAGAGCGACTGAACTTTTTTGCTAAAATCGATAAAAATGCAATAAGATAGAAGATTCACACTTTTTACTTGGGAAAACAATATCCCATAATTAATAAAGTTCTGCAGACTGTCAATAACGATTAATTCATGGCCGAATTTTAAGCGCAGCACTTTCTATAAGGTAATCAAAGAATTGGGTTCTCAATATTGTAATCGAAAACGTGACAGTTTGTTGACGGAGCGTGAAGACTTAATTCTTTGGTGTAGAGATAACTTAATAGCAATCGAGAGACACCGTAGGGAAGATCATACGATATACTACCTCGATGAAACCTGGATTAATGCAGCTGATAATACTGTTAAATCGAGACGAGATGCTTTCGCACGCGGCATTTCCGTAGGACCCCCTAATCCAGCCGGTAAGGGAAAACGATTAATAGTGTTACAAATTGGAAGTTCTGCAGGATTTGTTCCGAATTGTCTTTTCATTTTGAATAAAAATAATTCAGTAGATTATCACGACGAAATGAATGGGGAAACATTTTTTGAGTGGTGTAAAAACATTTTTAACACTGGATGAAAACTACTGCATAGTAATGGATAATGCCCCATATCATTGTGTTAAATCAAGCTTCCTACGAAACAATGGAAAAAAGGCGACATAATTCAATGGATTGAAGTAGAGGGAGGGCTGAGTATCGATGGAAGTAAAATTAAAGCGTATATAGAATAAAGTATGAGTTGTTGCGGTTGCCAGTTCGTACCGGGATCATATTATAAGTATGTAGTAGATGTTACTGCGAACGAAGTTAACAAAACTGTGTTTCGATTACCTCCTTATCATTGTGAGTTAAGCCCGATCGAAATGGTGTGGTCAATGGTTAAACAGCACTCCAAAGTAAACAATACCTCCTTCAAAAAAAGTTACGTAAGACGACTCATAAAAGAAGTATCTAAAAAGTTACATCAGAGCATTGGAGTAACTTTGTTCGACAATATTATTGGTATTGAAAAAAAAAATTGTAAGATCGATCACATTGTTTGAATGGATAAAATGTTTAAATTTTTTGTTTTATTTGTCGGTAGACAAATAAAATAAAATAATTTATTTATTGAAACAGTGGATCTGAATGTGTTAACGCACATCCTTGTAGAAGCGCGGAGAAGGGGCGGAGACATGCGCGTCCACGGGTTGTTCTAATGTTGGACCAAGAATAGTCGTGCGTAAATGGAACCCGAATATTTGTAGGAACTTAACCACAACTTAGATTATCATGTATAATTAGCATACTACCAACATTTCGCATTAATTCGCTTAATATTAGAGTCAGGATCAGTGATTTAGAACCCGTCACATTATGTTAATGTTGGTAGATAATCTAAATAAAAAAATATTATTTCTGAAGCTGTTAGATTAAGAGTCCTATTAATAAATAAACAACTTACTGCAGAATGAACGATTGCAACGTAGTCATATTATTTTTTGTAGCGTTTCATTCTCTAATGTGTTTTGTCTATGGTGTTATTTGTCTTTGACATCATTTTACCCATGGACGTGGACCTATCTGTCATCACACGTCTCAAATTTCGATTAGTTTTTCAATAATTAAATTTGTAAAATACCCGCAACCTCCGACGCATTCTCGTCAACACAAATACGAATGTGCATTTATATAATCTGATGTCTAATTCTAACCACCCAGTCGAAGCGGTAAGCGCAATTACTTTCAAGTTGTGACCTCGTGAGCCATTTATTCAATTCACAATCATAACAGGACTTAAAACTCTTAAGCCGGTTGTTTGGATCTCAATCCTACGTTTGGTACCCACCTCTAGTCACAAAAAACAATCCACATTTAAAACAAACTTCGTTGAAACCCGGTATATCAGTAGCTCCGTATCCTCGCTAAATATGATATCCATCACTCAAATTTAAGCAAAAAAAAATCGGCGGCTCAATCCCTGAGCCGCAAAGCAGTTCCATTTAAATACGGCAAGCTGTTTGGAGTGACACTTGTGAAGTAGACATGTACATAAATAATACCTGCTTTCTTCGTCTCACAGAAATTTATGTACATTGCCTACTTTTATCATTATCAAATTGGATGACTCATCGTTACACGTTAAGTATCCTTACACGTAGGACCATTAACTCGTTAATTTAACCGACGTAGAATAAACTTCGTTCGGTGACATTTCGAAACATCGCGAAGACAGTTCACAAGAGTTTAGTTTAGCAAAGGAAAAAGAAACATATACCTCTTTTGAAATAAAGTTTTTACTAAACGTAAAATTTTGGTGATATCTATTCTTATGACCTATGTACGGATTTAGTAAGCTCGACATTGCAACCAAACCGCCCAAGCAACCGTTATTGTCAAGCATAATGATTTGACCTAGAAGAACGTCACTCACCTTTTCACATGTGATAAATATAACGAAAGCATTAAGCAAATTAAACTCAGGTTTCGTGGATCGAGACAATACTGTTTTTAGTCAGAGGGGCGAGGATTTTATCTCTTAATTTAATTAATGAAATCGCGACCACAGTAGTCAGGAGTTTGGTTTTATAAAGAAAAAGTACACGTTTCTGTACTAAAATCATATTTATGAAAACAAAAAAAAAGTTGGTGATATATATCCGACCTTTATACGGATTATGTACTAAGCCTTGATTGAAACCCAATAAATTGCCATAGTAATATGGCATATCTACGATTATTTATTTTTTCAGAATATCATGCTAAAATCAGAATAAATTGCAGTTAACCTGAAATGGATCCTGTGACTTTAGATGTCGGTGTCATTAAGTCCGAACCGGACACAATCACCCAAGAAGAAAGTCCAACTTCACCTTATGAAGCATTATTGCCGGGCAGGGATTAATATATTAGCTATTTATAGATCCCCATCCGCACCCAATTTTTCAATCTTCCTTACTGCACTTGAAACTTTGTTATTAAAACTAAAACACTGTAGTACGCTGTTTGTAATTGGAGACACAAACATAAATATTCTAGAAAATGGTCATCCTCAAAGAGACGATTACCTTAATACCATAAGCTACTACGGTCTTGTTAGTTACATCAACAAACCTACTAGAGTCACTGAAGAAACTCTTTCTTGCATCGACCAAATAAAAGGTAGAACGAAACTACCCATAAATAATAAAAAAAAAAAAGAAAAAAAAAAATAAAAATAGGAAAAAAATACATATTATAATTTAATTATAAGAAATTAATATCACAACAAAGTAACACACGAATTTACTTATAAACATATATCAGGTAGTATAATTTTTTTAATAATTTTAAAATAATTAAGATAGTGTTTTTTTTGTATAGTTCAGTTAAGTAAATTCGGTTTAAGTCTGTGTTTGATATCAGCTTATTTTCTATTTCAGATCTGCCTATATTAAGTATCCAGTTTTTTATTTGAGATAAGGATTTATTGGGAGGGTAAGGATTCATTTCAGATGTCACCAAACACGGGCAAAGTAATTTTAAGCATCATTTCAATTCTGAATTGTGGTCATACACTAGTATACATACACTGAGAGTATCTTCCATTCACGAACTTGCGGAAAATATATTGCATTTACACATACTTATAATAACGCCGGGATTAGAACCCGCGACCTCTGGCTTACTAGTCGAGAGCCTTACATTTCGACCACGAAGGCCGTCAAATTAATTAAAACACAACATATATTTCTCATTTATTCGCTTAATATTAGAGTCAGAATCAGTAATTTAGAACCCGTCACATGATGTTAAGTTTGGTAGATCATAAAAAAAATATTTTCTGAACCTGTTAGATTTGAAGTCCTACAAATAAATAAACTACTTACAGCAGTATAAAAGATATTATTTTTTGTACCGTTTCATGATCTAATGTGTTTTGTCTATGGTCTTATTTGTCTTTGACATCATTTTACCCATGGACCTATCTGTCATTACACTTCTCTCAAATTTCGATTAGTTTTTCAATCATTAAATTTGAAAAACGTCAACACAAAAACGAATGTGCAAATTTATAATGTGGTTTCTCATTCTAACCAATCAGTCGAAACGGTAAGTGCAATTACTTTTATGTTGCGACCTCGTGAGACATTTATTCAATTCACAATCTCAACGGGGCTTGAAACTCTAATACCGGTTATTTTGATCTCATTTCTTCCTTTAGTCATAAAAAACAATCCACATCTAAAACAAACGTAGTTGAGACCCGGTATATCAGTAGCTTCGTATCCTCGCTAAATACGATATGCATCACACAAATTTAAGCACACAAAATCGGCGGCTCAATCCTTGAGCCGCAAAACAGTTCCATTTTAAGACGGCAAGCCGTTTGCAGTGATACTTCTTAAGTAGACATTTACATGAATAATACCTGCTTTCTTCGTCTCAGAGAAATTTACGTACATTGCCTACTTTCATCATTATCAAATTGGATGCCTTATTGAGCTCAAACTCATTCTATAACAGTCCGGTAAGGTATTTAAAAGATTTTAAAAGTTCTAACGTAGCAACAGTTTGTGTTCAGCGGTTATTTTGTCATTATTTTATTAATAGTACCCTGACTCCAGCAAAACAAATAATATTCATAATTAAGTATCCTTGTACGTAGGACCATTAACTCGTTAATTAAACCGGCGCGGCGTAGAAGGAACTTCGTTCGGTTACATTTCGAAACATCGCGAAGACATGAGTTTAGTTTTGTTAAGGAAAAAGAAACATATACCTCTTTTAAAATTAAGGTTTTTCAAAACGTGAAATTTTTGTTATATTTGTTCTTATGACCAATATACGGATTTCGTAAGCTCGACATTCAAACAAAACTGCGCAAGCAACCAATATTAATAATATAGTCCATAAACAAGCTTATTGCAATTTTTATTTATTTTATCGTTGCCTTATTTTGAATATATTTTTTGTTATTTAGTGCTCCTCTCACTAGGTTAAAATATATTTCATGCTATCGAATTGTTAAAAATTACAATCTTGATGCATTTATGCATTCAAACTTCAATAAAGTCCATTGTATCATTATGTTCACAACAGAGTAGTTGTGGAGTGCGATATGAATATGGAATGTCTACAATTATTTCGTTTTCCAGGATGTCTTGCTAAAATCAGAATGAAATGCAGTTTACCTGAAATGGATCTTGTGACATCAGATGTCGGTGTCATAAAGTCAGAACCGGACACAATCCCTCAAGAAGAAAGTCCAACATCACCTTTTGAAGCACTATTGCCGTTCGGGACTGTCAAACAGGAGACAGATGAAGCCACTGCGATCGAGTGTGACCCAGATACTCTAGTGGTAGAAGAAGTATTCTCGGAAATAGATATTGATTATCCTGACATTAAAAAGGAATGTTTCGTTCATCTTGAAAGGATCGACCAAAGTCTTGGTAAGCTATTCACTTATTCTTCCGATGACCTCTCCTATCGAACATTAGTTTACCCCGCAGACTGCCGCCCCGAAAAGCTCAGGAGAAATAAAACCAACCGGTAACTTTGGTTTCGATACGTATCACCACTAGAATGTGATTTGGTTTTGATGATCTTCAGTTGGAATTCCTAATTTAAAATTATTGAATCTCAGGAACTTATTCTGCACTCTCTCAATTTTTAGTTAATCTGTGCTCCATTTTATAAGAATCTTATAAAATGGAGCACAGATTATGGCATTAAACTAAAGATTACTTCTCACCAAACCAATGAATAGCAATCTAAAGAAGTTAATTAATTTTAAATCTTTCACCTTTCTCAAAATATACCATAAACATTTCATGGCCTTATTAGTTATTTCATTTATATGAGGAATAAAATATTATGCACTGTCAAAATCAATCCCAAGGTCCTTAATTTGCTTTTCTCTTTTTAGAAAAAAAAATTGTTAGTGCTATATTGATGCAATATGGGATTTTTGATTCGGGCAAAAGTTATTATTTGCCTTTTTTCGATGTTATGAAACAGTTCATTATGGGTGCAACACTCTTGTAGCCATATAAGATTTAATTTTAATTCGTGACAGTCATGGAGATTAGTAATAGTTTGGTAAATTTTAAGATCGTCTGCATATATGAGTATTAATATATGGAGTAATATATGGAGTTTTAACTCCATCAAAAACGGTTGTTATGTTGTTGATAAACAAGAAAAACAATACTGGATCCAAATGTTACCCCTGTTGAACACCGGTGAAAATTTGAAATTACTGTGAATTGTGTTAGTTGAGTTTGACTGATATTTTTCCGGTTATTCCAAGGATTCTTAGTTTATGTATGGGAATTTTCTGTGAGACTTGGTCGAAGGCTTTACTTTAATCAGTATACACCACGTCTGTTTGAAGACGCTTGTTCACGTTGTTAAAAAGTTATTCCTGATACATCATTAAATTTATAAGAGTCTATCTTTTGCCATGAAACCATGTTGATGTGAAATCGCTTTATTTAGCTCGAGCGATAGTTTTAAGAGAAGAACGGATTCGAATAATTTAGGGATTGAAGACTGTATACATATAGGTTTATAGTTAGAAATATCTGATTTGTGACCGTTTTTAAATATTGGACACAGAAAACTTGTTTTCCGTTGTTTCGGTAAGGTACCACTTTTTAAAGACGAGTTAACAAGTTTTGTGAGAGGAGAAGTTAAGACTGATAAACATTTGGATAAGAATATTGGAGAAATGTTATCGGGGCCAGCCGATTTGTTAAGATCAATGGATTTTTGTTTAGTTCAAAAATCATTTTCTTCAAATATAAATCGATTAAACTCGATCTTATTTTTATTTATAGCTGTTGTATTGTCGAACAATAGAGAATTATTTGAAGTATCGTAGACATAGCTGAAGAATTCAGCAAACAGATTCACGTCTTCTTGGGGGTTATCGGCCATTCAATTATCTAAATCATGTTCGAGGGTATACTTGAATCATTGTAATTAAGCATGTTTGAAAATTTATAAATATTCTGATAACTGACAGAAGTCAATTCTTCGCAGTTACCGATGCATTTTTTGTAACATAACTTCTACATTTTTTGGTAATCTTTCTTAGTTCGCAAAATTTTGCATAATCATTAGCTTTATGGGCAATTTTTAGTCTCTTATTACTTTAATAAGGTCGTTACTAAACCATTTTGGGTATTTATTAAAAATAGTTTTAGACACGGGTTAATACAGATCGATAGCATTATTAAGAATAAAGTAAAATTTATCTACCACTTCTTTGACGTTTTCTCCAAAGTCCAAAAATTCCAGTGAGGAGAAGACAAAAGATTGATAATTTGACTATAGTCTGTTTCAATATTGTTGATGTAGACCAGGGGTTCCCAACTTTTTGTACTCTGGAGCACATTCTAAAATATCGGTAGGGTGGCGGGCACCACCTATTTTTAATCGACAAACTCGGGGCAGCAATCGCAATCAAAATGACAACAACGCGTTACCAGGCTTGGTACAACTATAAGTGACCAGCTCAGGTACGGGGGCTCCGTCGAAGCCAGAATAAAATTGGCCTCTCAGAAGCTGGGCGTACTATACAGGGCCCGCAGATACTTTAATAGTACACAACTGCTGACCCTGTACAAATCGCAAGTGCGCCCTACTGTCGAATTTGGCAGCCATCTCTGGTCCGGAACCCCAAAATACCTGAAAAAACCCTTGAGTCTGTGCAGAAACGGGCGGTCCGTTTGATAGATTCCCCAATCTTAACAAACGGACTGCAATCTTTAGAGCACAGGCATCAGGTAGGTATGCTGTCCTTGTTCTCTCGGTATTACAATGGAAGATTCTCTGAGGAACTAGCGTCATTGATCCCTTCGGCGCCGGTGCGTAGTCGGGATACACGCCAAACGCGCGCTCAACATTTGTACACGGTTGACATTTGTCACATGAGAACGGGTCGCTTCTACGATTCGTTCTTAAGTTCAACAGCTCGGCTGTGGAACGAACTGCCGGCCTCTGTGTTTCCTCTCTCCTACAACTTGGGACTCTTCAAGACCCATGTTCACTCCTTCCTCTCCACAAATAGACCCTCCGCACAGCATCCCCAAAGATGACATAGGCCCTGAGGGAAATTATTTTCTTCCGGGCCTCCTGTGTGGAGTTAATATAAAAAAGGCGGGGAATGCTATTTGCACATCACTCCTTGTACACGCCGAAAACCCGAAGTGAGCCGATGATCGCCGAATCGATCGGGACGGTACGAGCACGGACCCAAGGCAGTTTGGCTGTCGGGGCCATGCTTATTGCTTTTATTGACAGACAGAGCTGGCAGAGTCATATGCCATGTGTTTTGGTGCCTTCGGCGTTCATCGGCTCAGTTCGTGGCGTTCGTTCACTTCGGGTTTTCTGCGTGTACAAGAAGTAATGTGCAAATGGAACTCCCCATTCCAGACTAGCGTGAAGAGTGCAGTCTGGCTCGCTACTAGACAGGTTGCGCAAGTACTGTCAGCAAAGGAACCACTCATACATACAATATCGCAAACATACTAACGTATTTAATGAACCTAGGCACTAAAAAAAATTAATACTATAACAAATATATAAAATAATTCACATTTTTATATAATGTTTATGAAAAAATTATTTCACTGTCGAATAGTGGCGGGCACAAACGAATCGTTCCGTGGGCACCATGGCGCCCGCGGGCACGGGGTCGGGAACCCCTGATGTAGACGGATGTTTTTTTATTATTGGACTGTAGAATTCAACCGTTAGAGGGGGATGATAGTTTTTGATTGGGAGAATGAATTCGTCAGATGTGGATACTTTAACGGGGGAAGAATTGGATAAGACAAGATCGAGATTTCGAGAGTTTGCATTGTATACATAGTTTAACTGTCGAAGGCTTAGGAAATTTGACATCTCGATTATTTCATGAGAAGCATGATTGATGTTGCACGAAGTTTTTTTGTTTTTTATGTCCATGTAACATTAGCAGATTGTAGTCTCCTGTCGAGATCAAAGAAGCACCAGGAAATTTTTTTCGTAATGTTTTAGCATCTAGGTAGTGGTCTTTATATAGTTGGGCGTCGGAAGATGGGGGAATATAGATACAGCCGATTATATTTTTTTCCTTTTTGGCAGACACCATGTTGAATAGTTGTTCTAGATGTGGATTGATGCATTTGAGTTTTCTTGAATTAAATTTGTTATGTATGGATACTAACACAACACCTCCTCTAGCTTTATTGCAAGTGCTTCTATCTTTTCTTTTTACGTATGTTCAAGGAAACCCAACTCTTTTTTTGTATATGTTTTTATTTAGCCATGTCTCAGTGAAGGTGTAAGAGTCGTAGACCAAGTAAGGTAAGGTTGATTTCAGGTCCTGTAATTTAATGTCTAGTCCACGTACGTTTTGATTGAAAAAATTTATTATAGAATTTAGGTTTTTGGGTACATTTTGGCGATTGTTGGATTATTGTTAATTTATTTTTTTGTGATGTCCGTTTCGCCAGATGTCTTTCATTTTTCTAGTTCGTCTCTTAGTTCGGATAACTGTTTACGCTGTAGAATTGTTTGATCATGGTAAAACCTTATATTGTTTATAAATATGTTTCTTGCCCAGTCATATTTTCTGCCACTTTGCTTCTGGAAATTCGACCTTTATTCCTCTCGGTTTGTCAACATTTCTTTTACGCAATCTGTAAATTTTTAGGTCTAGGTTTGTTGTTTAAATTTCAATGTCAACATTTTTTTCTTGACAGGTGTTATGTTTTGCTGTCGAATAACGTCGATATCATTATTAATTATTTCTCTGTTTTCAGATTTTGTTTCATCGAAAATATCTGTTAGTGATACAAAACACCCGAATGAAAAAAAGTCTCTCACAAGAAAAAACTTATTTTCCTGCCCAACTTGCACCTACAGGGCTAGGAACAAAAGTGTTCTGATTACGCATATTAGAACACACACCGGCGAAAAACCATTCTCGTGCTCGATATGCACCTACAAAAGCTCTACAAAATGGTATATGCTTACTCATGAAAGAACCCACTCCGATGAGAAACCATTCTCGTGCTCGGAATGCACGTACAAGTGCTTTCACAAAAGCAATATGGTTTCACATACTCGAACCCACACCGGTGTTAAACCTTTCTCGTGCTCAAAATGCCCTTACAGGAGCTATAGAAAATACCATATGGTTTCTCATGCTAGAAACCACACCGGTGAGAAACCATTCTCGTGCTCGGAATGCACTTTCAAGTGCTCTGATAATAGAAGTATGGTTTTACATACTAGAACCCACACTGGAGAGAAACCATTCTGGTGCTCGGAATGCACGTACAAGTGCTTTCTTAAAAGCAATATGGTTTCACATACTCGATCCCACACCGGTGAGAAACCATTCTCATGCTCGGAATGCACATACAAGTGCTCTCATAAAAGCAGTTTGATTTCACATACTAGAACCCACACTGGAGAGAAACCATTCTCGTGCACGGAATGCACGTACAAGTGCTCATATAAAAGCAATATGCTTTCACATTCTAGAACCCACACTGGAGAGAAACCATTCTCGTGCTCGAAATGCACGTACAAGTGCTCTATTAAAGGCAGAATGGTTTTACATACTAGAACCCACACTGGAGAGAAACCATTCTCTTGCTCGAAATGCACGTACAAGTGCTCTATTAAAAACAGAATGGTTTCACATACTAGAACCCACACTGGAGAGAAACCATTCTCGTGCTCGGAATGCACGTACAAGTGCTCTTTTAAAAGCAACATGGTTCGTCATACAAGAACCCACACTGGAGAGAAACCATTCTCGTGCTCGGAATGCAAGTGATTGGCAATTTAATGACAATAAAAGTGTCATTTGCGCTATACGTTAAAAAAAATCGCTCTTTTTAGAAATCGTTCTCATGGTTGGATGAAATTTTTCGTGTATTTTGAAAAGCCAAAAGTTTTAGTTTGTTACAGTATGTATTGAAATTCGTAAAATAATTAAACTAAATTTTTTATTGTCAATGTACAAGACACAGAGATATATTATACATGAAACATATCAGGTCCATTTGGATGACTAGCTTTATTGCAACGGATGGTGAAGATTAATATCCCAGTCAATCTAGACAAAAAATCGACCCTAACTGGACAAAACTAGAAAAAAATTCGCAAGTGAGTAGTACCTCCTCCAGGAAGTATTTTCACAAAAGTCCCACTCTTCCCACAATTTGTTCCTCACCTGCGCTCCCCCAACCATTTAATTTTAGGGTTCTACTAAAGCCATTATATCTCCTAAATTAAACAATCTATCAGGTAATTGTTTCCATTAACAAACTTCTTATAAAATTACCTTAAAATAATGTAATTTTTTTCATCTGCAATACTTGAGACATTCTGTGCAGTGAAACAGTTGAGCGCAGGATTATGAGTAAATACGAAGGTAAAAAGTGCAAGAATGGATACGATATTCCATCACGTTGATGTTCTCTCTCCCACGTCTATATTCCTGTAAATATACTGTAACTCTGGTTTTGATTTTATATGTTTTTATAAACTTGATGAAGTTTCAGGGTGAACCAAAACCAGTTGATTTTATATGTTGAAAATATATGCAATAAAGTAGTTTTAAAAATTAAGTTATTTTCATTATAATTTTGTATATTCACAAAGTGTTTGCTACATATGAAAATTTATTTAATTATAAATCACTCCGTAAATTCGTACTAAATTTAATATTTCTAATTTTGAAACTGACAATTCAAGGTGGAATTCCATTATAATAAAAGAAAAAAAAAACTTTTTTCTACTTTAATTTTACTGACCGTAACCGGTTTTAGCTCGTTAAAGCCATCTTCAGACTGGTACAAATTATTTTTAGTCCTCGGTTTCTTCTTCTTCTTCGTTGGCGCTACAGCCCATATCGAGCTTTGGCCTCCTGCAGCAGTCGCCTCCAACTCCTCCTGTCCTCAGCGGCTGACTTCCAGTTTGTCACCTGGAGAAGCTGTGCTGCATCCGCTCTTACCTCATCTTCCCACCTCAGTCTGGGTCTTCCCACTTTTCTCTTTCCACCTGGGTGACCAGTCAGAATTCTTTTTGGGACGCGTGTATCCGGCATTCTCTGTACATGCCCAGCCCATCTCAACCTGAGGAGTCTCATGTGTGCAGAGATGCTAAGGGCCTTATATATATCGTACAATTCTATATTGTGCCGGATACGCCACTGTTCGCCCTCTTTCACGGGTCCACATATTGTTCTCAGCACCTTTCTTTCAAAAGTATCCCGCATTTCAGCCATCTTTACCGTCAGTGTCAGCGCCTCACATCCATATGCCAATACAGTTCTTACAATGGTCTTATATATGGTTATTTTGGTTTTTCTGTGGACACTACGTGACTTAAACACTGGCAGCAAAGAGAAGTATGTTTTGTTGGCTGCTGTGATTCTCCTTCTGATTTCTGCTGGATCCTCATTGTTCTCTGTCAGGCTGGAGCCCAGGTAGGTGAATTGATCGACCACTTCGTATGAGTAGTTGTCTTTAAATAGTGCACTACTTCTTCTTCTGTGTGAGGGGTTCCTGCTCTGTACCATCATTTTTGTTTTGTCAACATTAACTCGCAGTCCTACTTCCCGCGCCGCTGTTTCTGAAGGGTCGAAGACCTCCTTAATGGCTGAAATTTTATTTTCCGAAAATGTTGATGTCATCCGCATATCCGACAACTTGACTGCTCTTGAAACAGATATTGGAGCCAGTGTCTATTAGTGTTTTTCGTATTACATGTTCGAGCACAATGTTGAAGAGAGTGGGAGCCAGACTGTCCCCCTGTTTAATTCCCTGTGATACTGTCAATTCTTCCGACAATTCTCCGTCTATTTTGACCTGACATCTTGAGTCTTACATTGTGGCTTTTATGAGCCTAACCAATTTAGGTGGAATCTGGAATTGTAGTAGTATGTCATATACAGTGGGTTGCCATATTATTAGGGACACCTAAGGAAAATGTGTTTTTCACACTTTGTGTTCATAAAACACAGATGTTTATGATTTTAGGTGCGGTTATTATTATTTATTAACAAGGATATTGAATTTTGAAAATTTAAAAATCGTTTTTATCCTTAATCTGCGATTATTTTATTTTTTTTATATTATTTTTAAGCATTATCGAACAAAAAGTTAATATTTCGTAATTTCGCCTTTAGCCGCAATAACAGCTTGTACACGCCGTGGAATACTCTCAATGCACAATTTTTCAGTAATATTTAGGTCAGGACAATGATGCCACACCCGGATGAGGGTTTCGATGAGCTGCTGCTTCGTTGTGATCACCTCCTTGGCAATCTTCCTCTTGGAGAGCTCCTACAAGTTTTCAATAAGGTTCATGTTAGGGGAATTCCCCGGCCAAGGTAAAATCTGCGCATTTTTTTAGCCAAGAATGCAGTGACAGTCCTGGCTTTATGACAGGGTGCGGAGTTGTGCATAAAGACGTATTCCTGGTCACCAGGGAACCATTCTCCGACTTGGGGCAGTAATCGATTTTCCAGTGTTTGTCTGTACTGATCCTGCCTCATAGTCCCTTGCACGATGTGGAGGCGCCCCATCCCTTTGGAAGAGATGACTGACCACACCATGATACTGGTAGGGTGTTTGATCGTCTCTACAAGGCAGTCCGGATGAAATTTCTCTCCTGGGCTTCGTCGGACGAACGATGATTTGTCCAACAAAATTTGGAAAATGGAATCGTCAGAGAAGCACACCTAAAAAAGGCCATAATCAGACAAATGGATTTTTTTTAAAGCTTGAAAAGCACAAAAATGTTAATATCCATATTTCAGGTCTCTATAGTCATGTTTTGGTGTGCGTTGGCCCATTCCAGTAGTTTTTTCCTCATATCTACTGTGAGGCGAGGTTTTTTAGCTGGCCGATGACCAATGAGGTTCTCCTCGACCAATCTCCTCTGGACTCTCCTTTGGGAGACTTCGATATCTTCTTTGTTGATCATCAAGGTCAGACGAGCCACACTCTTTTTGCGGTTTTGGAGACAGACATCTTTGATTTTGCGGTCAGTACGAGGTGTAGTGATTCGTTTTCTGCCACATTTCCCATTGTGATCCAATTCAAGGGGCAGGTTTTGATTGATTTTATAATTTATCCTGTTAACCACAGACTTTAAAATACCTGTATTGGCTGCTATTTCCCTTTGGAAATGTTGATTGTTTAACAATAGTGTCTTCACTTCCGGAAATTTTCTTGGGGACGTGTCTGAAGACCTAGCCATACTGAAAAAACAGAACATTGGACTCAATATTTAAAAAAACTATTCACTGAAATAAGATATGAAAAAAAAAATTACAAAATTAATAGATAATAATAATAACTTACATTTTTGTACAGCTAAACTGTTAAAACTAGTAAATATAATTATTATGTATTTTTATTTACCAGAACTTCAATCACGCATTTTCACAAAAATGCTGGCCACGTGGAAAAAACCTTAAATTTTCGAGGGATGTGGCACTTTGCGAGTGTTGCCACTTCTTAAAAGTGTCAGTGGTGATACCAGCAACAAAAATAACGAAGGAATGGCCATCATATCCAAGTTATTTAGAAGTAGAGACAACGTAAACATAAAAATCAGAAAATATTGGAACTGTCCCTATTAATATGGCAACCCACTGTAGACACTCCCGATCTATGCTATCATATGCTTGCTTGAAATCAATGAATAGTTGGTGTATGTCTATGTCAAATTCCCAGCACTTTGCCAAGATCTGTCTGACGGTGAACAGTTGGTCTGTTGTGGATCTACCGGTGCGGAAGCCTGCCTGATACTCTCCCAGTAGGTTTTCTACATATTTATCGATTCTTTGTTTCAGTATCATGGTGTAGATTTTATATTCTGTGCATAGAAGTGATATGCCTCTATGATTTTCGCATTTTAATTTGTCCCCTTTCTTGTGAATTGGGCATATTATGCTTATTTGCCATTCCTCTGGGATTTTTTCCAGTGTCCATATTTTAGTTATTAAATTGAGTAGCAGATTTTTCAGATGCTCATTTCCATATTTGAACAACTCTGCCGGGAGGTTGTCTTTCCCAGGTGATTTGTTGTTTTTAAGTTTCTTTAGTGCAGCATTTATTTCTTGCATTGTTGGTGGATTCGCTGATTCTTCATTACTTGATTCAGTGGGTATGTTGGTAGGGTGACTTCTCAGGTCGCTATTAGGGTTGAGAAGTTTAGAGAAGTAGTTTTTCCACACTGTTTTTATTCGTTCCTTATCTGATATAATTGATCTATCAGCGTCTTTGCATAGTGTTGTATTCGGTTTGAAACCCTTCTTGAAGAAGTTTACTCCCCTATATGCTTCTCTGGGATTATTATTGACAAAGTCCTGTTCCATTTTTAGCAGTATATCATTTAAGAATTTTCTTTTCTTTACCCGTATCAGCTTATTCGTTTCTTTTCTCGCTTGTTCGTACGCCTGTCTTTTGTTTCTTGTTGACGTTTCCAAGTACTTCTTTCTGAGTATATTCTTTTCAGCTATCTTTCTTTCACACTCTTCATCAAACCACGGGTTCCTGGGCTGTCTGGGCATGTTTCCGACACTTGATTCCACTGCTTTTACAATTGCTTCTTTTATATCATTCCAGTCTTTTTCGAGTGATTCTTGGGAGTTCTGCTCAGTGATCTGATCTGTTAGTCTATTTACAAGGGCGTTGTGATACTGCTCTTTGCCTTCTGGTGTTTTTAGAGCTTCCGTATTGATTTTTTGAATAGTTGGTGATTTTCGTGTCCTGTTGTTTGCAATTCGGCTCCTATAGGTGGCCACCACCATGTAGTGGTCTGAATCACAGTTGGCACCCCTATACGTCCTTACGTTTGTGATGCTCGTTTCCCCCCTTCTTTCTATCAGGACATGATCAATTTGGTTATGGTGTCTACCATCTGGCGACGTCCAGGTCCATTTGTGTATGTCTTTTCTTGGAAATTGAGTCGAGGCCACGATTAGGTTTCCTGATTCTGCGAAATCAATCACTCGGGTTCCATTATTATTAGCGTGCTTGTGTAGACTGTTCATTCCTGCAATGTGTTGGAGCAGAGGATCCTGTCCTATCTTGGCGTTAAAGTCCCCAATTACCATCTTAATGTCGTTCGATGGTAATGTGTCGTAGACCTGTTCGAGTTTCTGATAGTATGTATCTTTCATTATGTCCTCTTTATCTTCCGTTTCAGCATGTACGTTGATCAATGTTACATTGTGAAATTTCGTTTGTATGCGTAAGCTGCACATTCTTTCATTAGTGGGTTTAAAGTCTAATATACTTTTTCGCATTTTCCGGTCCACAATGAAAGCCACTCCGAATTTATGATGTCTTTCATTTCCACTATGCAGTATCGTATGCGTTCTTATGTCAAATGGCTCAGATCCTATCCATCTGGTTTCTTGCACCGCCATTATGTCAATTTTATATTTCTTCATCTCCCTAGTGATCTCTCCTAGGGCTCCACTTCTATACAGCGTCCTTGCGTTCCAGGTAGCTATTTTCAAATCCTTATTTCGTTTGCCGGGTCTTTTCCTAAGTTCAGTTGTTGTCCGAGGCTCTGTGTTAGGATTCGTAATAGCGTTGCTTTTACAGGCAGAGGTTATTAGCCTCTCGCCCAACCCCCTACCAAGAGGGCCAGGGTTTTCTGTAGGGGTTTCCATCCCTTAGCTGGGGGGTTCCGGTTTTATGGCGCCGGAGATTCGCCATTCATCCTCTCCTATCTGCTATGGCTGATGGTATTGCCATTGGCCACATTGCCCAGGGCTCGCGGGGCTTAAGAGACCACTCGTGGACGCTAGGAGAAGGACTATTGGTAGTGTTGCTGATGGAATGCAACAGTGGCGTTACACGGTATTTGATGAGTGACACATTTTTCCCAGCAAAAAATGCGTCTCCGTGACCCTACCAAACTTTGAGCCCATAGTCCTCGGTTTAAATACATAAAATATGGGGGAGGGGGAGAGGGGTTGTCTAAAAGGGTTTTTAATCGATTATATTAATTACATATGTTACTAAGTCGTTTTAGACTGTCAATATCTAATTATTTTAGTATTTCCAGTAGGCTTATTACAAGGGGTTTGTAGTTTGCTTCAATATTGTTCAGGGAAAAACCTTACAAGTAATATAAATTATTAATGACCGAATTTTATGGTCGAATCCTTATTATGATATATGGGATTTCTTTAAATTATTTTTTGTTGTATTTTGAAGGGATGTGTTTACATTGGTATAGGGATGGTCATTATATAAACTATATACATATTTTAATTTCTGAATTATTATTAAAATTTAAATGGATTCAAGAGCGGAGACTTAACATATGATTATAATTGCTTATTCCTTACAATTTTTTTAGTGAAGCGGGTAATTTCAAAGGATTCTAGTCTATCAAGTTTATGACCTGTATTACAAGTATGGAGAATTTTAACTTCTCTGTCTTCTCTCTCTGTATGAAGCATCAGACTTGCGTCCATCAGGAAGTGTTTATGGAGTCTGTGTGTGATGTAATCTAAGATTATTTTTTTTATTTTCTAGTTACTTATTTTCCATGAAGGGGTGAATCATTTAAATTTACTGAATTTAATGTTAATGTTCTTTATACAAATAGAACGGTGTCATATGAGCCTCACATTTTTTACCTCATATGGGTGTTTAAAATGTTACCTGGCTATTGTAGACTTGGAGCCTTTGTGTTTTCTCGGTAGGGAAAAAAAATATTACCTTAATACCCTTATAATCTAAGGTTGATTTGATTTTTGATTTTATGGATTCTTTCGTAATCCTCTAACTGGCAAGGGTTTATAACAATACCCTTTTATTTTTCTAACTTACTAGTACTGCGGCCCATTTGGCCTTATTACTATAAACATCAGAATGTTGTACTTACTTGTCTGAATTAACCTTACATTAATGAGTTTTATAAATTCTTAACTGGATTAAAAACCTTATACAAATGACAGGGAAAAGAAAAAACAATAGTTCCGAACGTTTTACTCTACTTTAAACACAAGGACTTTTCAAAACATTAAGTCAATTAAATTACTCTACTGCTCTCTTGTGAGATCGCACCTAGAATATAGCGGTAAGAATAAGCCGTAAAGCCCTAGGCCGTAGAAGTTAGAAGATAGGAAACCTGTGTATCCGTTTATAATAGATGGCAATAATCTCTTATTTTTTTCCATAACCGAAAAGATGGTCCAACTTTATCTTTCACGGTTACGGATTACAGAAAGCTGGGATATATACCGAGATTTATGTATTTTCGATCGATACTCTATGGTATCTACTATTGGACAAGAGTGGTTTATTCATGTATTTGACAATCGAACATGAAACGAATACTAAAAGATATTATCACTTACAATAATGTGATAACTAGTTTATGTTCCGGACTTAAAGGCTCACGTCTGCTTCGTTTTACTAATTTGTGTTGTAGAAGTCATAAAAATTTATAGAAATTGGTCTGCGACATTCTTGTATATTTATTAAATTGATCGTTGTCTACTGTCGCCATGTCTTTAAACAAATTATGGAAATGTCCTGTTTTCTTCCTTTTATGATTAATGGGACGCACACTCCAATGTCGTTTTTTCCTTATTTTTTTCGTCAACTGTGCATCTCCTATTGCAGCGTAAATGACAAAAACATTCCACATGCAACAATATCTGATGAATCCATCGTTTCAATATTTATTTATATAAAACAATAATAATTTTATAAGATGGAGGAAGAATATACTCTCTGCTCTCGGTAGACATATACAAGCGACAGCGTCATAGTCACTTCTATGGACGTATTCTATTCTATTCCTATTCCAATTATAAACGACGATCTAAAATATTACGGATTACGGCACCGGCCTATTCTTACCGCTTATTCCTATTATAAACGGGCCTTTACTTACACCGCTTGGAGAAAGTACAAAGAAAATTTCTTCGATACGTTCAATTCAAATTGAGACAGCCTTTAATTGATATCTGCTACAATACATTAATGTCTGGTCTAAATCTACCACTTCTTTCTACCCGGCGAACTATTGATGACATTCTTATACTTTTTAAATAACTGAACAATTTCATAGACTGCCCTCAAATGTTAAGTGTTATAAATGTTCGTGTCCCTGTTAAATCAACTCGACTCCACCACCTTTTCCACAGTCACAATCATAGCACTAATTATTTGTATCATTCACTGTTGGCGCGTTTTTACCGCACTGCCAACACGGATACAGACCTTTTTGATATTTCCAAAACCTCACCGTCTTGCATCAAGGAAAAAATACTTGGTTGTGAATGTAACTGATATGTTTGTGAAATGTTAAATTTCTGTTTGTACTACATCATACTGACATGTTCTTCTTTATGTGTAACATATATATGTATGGTGTTCTTATACATATACATTCCACATATATACATATATGTGAAATGTATTTGTATAGCATCTATATAAACTGCTTGCTTCAGATGTCTTATAGTGTTGGCTAACGGATGTATTATTTTAATAAAAAATGTTATTTTTAATTGTCAAGTCTCTGACAGCCCTGAATTGTTGAAGCTACTTTGCCATATACTCCGGCCATAGTGGTCAAGTGGAGATAAATTTGATTGGAGCAATAAACTCACTACTATTTGCGCTACTATAATATTTTGCTAGATTACATCTGTTGGCAAGTCACCTTTTCTGTATATTTTTTATCCTGTTAAATGAAGTGTTTTCTATTATTGTAGCATTCTATGCCTTAAGAAAATTTCAGCTGTATCACATTCAATGTCGTTTTGTATACATATTGTTGTGTTCTTAAATGTAATACTAATATTCGCCTATGTACCACTGTGTACTTATAATCTCATGTACATTATTGTAAAAGCTTTTTATGGCGCTTGGTAAATAAATAAATAAAAAATAAATTATGATTTACTGAATGTAAGTTTATCATTTTTTCATCGGTCCATATCTACATGATAGGAAAAAAACGTTTGGGAGAATAACATTTTGTAACATTAAAAAGGATACATTGTCAATAATAATCTTCTTCTTCTTCTATTTCTTCGCTGTCGCTGTCATCATTCTCAAGGAACTTCATGATGAGGTGTTTGGGCATCCTATGTTTGTAGTTGAAAGCGAGATCCGTTGGCGAGTTGTAATTACCCAGCGCTTTAAATAACGGACTAACCGGATTTAGTAATTTAAGGTTGTGGTGAAGTGTGGCCAAGATGTATTATACTCGCAGTATTTAATTAAAGCATCTGAAACATTTCTAGGCGACCAAATTTTCAAACCAAAAACACATGATTTTGCATTACTACGTTCATGCCGTTAACGTATTAAGGCAAAGCTTAACGCTAAATCACTATTTTGACTAATCTTTATAACGAATTGGTGTATATTATGAATACCAAAAATATAATTTAGATAATTTGAAGATTTTCCTATCGTTTCGCTTGAGTTGAATACAAATAAATAAATAAAATACTCAATGATAAATATAAATGTAAATTACTAAAAAAAATATATTTTCAATAGAAATATATGAACGCATAATGAAAACAACTTAAAAAAAAATCAGTATTATATTGTAATGTATTAAATTCAACGGCCAACGGAAGACAGGAAACCCCGCACCCCCGCTCTCTCCCGGACCCCCGCAAAACACGTGCCACCAAATATTCAACGGCAAATACAATAGAATTCGGACAGGAAACCCCTCCACACCGCTCTCTTCCGGACCGTCGCTAGGGAGCCATACGCACGTAGGCCATCGAGACTATAAAAACAAAGAAATGCACCCGTTAACGACAGTTAAGCACAAAACCCCGAGGAAGTAGTTCACGCGGAGTCGCAGCGATATTTCGACTAGCGCGCGAATTCTAGATCATACGATGTATTCACAACACAACTCCCGCGCAAAATAACAATAGACCAGTACGGCTTTCCAACAACGAGTGCAATTGAACTCAAGACAAGTGCTTAAACTGTACAAATAGTAACAAGCTTGTGCAGTGATGAACATTTTACAAATACCTAACTAGTCGGACCTCCCGGGCACAGTGCGAGACAATCCAGCCTGCGGCTTCAACACCGGGCTATGGTAGCCTTAGGCGCCGCTACACCACACCACGAGTTTAACGCCGGGCTAAGGTAGCCCTAGGCGCCGCCACACCACATCACGGGTCCAACACCAATCGACTACAGCTACCAAGTAATGTACCACGGATTCCCCCCTTTACGTCGTTAACATTCTTAAACGGTAGTAGAGCCAAACTAGGTAGGGTCTGTACTTGTATACCTGTCCATAAAATAGACAATATATGTATACTTCAATGACAAAAATCACATGTTTCTTTTAAACAAACCTATCCAATACAATGATGCTGGGTTGAGGACCGCACCCCTGAAAGACCGAGCGTAGCCGCGGAGCAATTGAGTCACCCAATTCAAAGGTAAGCCAGTAAGGTTTCCAGAGGTAAGAACAAATATTAAAACGTTAAAATATCTAAGATTATCTGTGACAGTTTCACTTGATTAACTATTTTGCTTTCTTATAAAATTATTTACAAAATAAATAAAAACCAGTTTTTTGCTTGAAATCGAACATTTCTAGACTCAAGTTTGTCAAGCGATTTTAATGCCTATTACCTACAATATATGGTAAACCAAAAATATACACATTTTTGGCTTGTAGCTTCCTCTTAAGGAACAAAACGCATTTTCAATAATTTTAGGAGCTTCTAACTTTGCGATTTTTTTGTCGATGGAATTTCATTTAATTAACGTTCTGGCATAACAAATGAATAAAAATTATTTTAAAAAATTTACGTATATTTTTTCCGGAACCTTAAAACTTAAGGAGTTAACGAGAAAACAAAGTATACAAACCTAGATTTTGACAATTTTATTCAGGAATAATCAATTGGTGGTGCAGTTTTCCTCTTTCGCTCAGTTTTAGAAGGGGTATGATCGACAGTGACAGCAAAAATTTGTTAAATAACTACTTTTCAATTTTCTCGACGCCAACCTTGCGTTTCCTCTTGAACAAATACATTTATAAAAAAATTGTGCAGGTTCTAAAGTGGATTCATGGTCAAATAGAAATTATAATTTATTCTATTTATATATTAAACAACTAGATTAGGACATTACAAACACAGATACAATTACATATTATTACCAACTTTTACAAAGGTTTATTATTTATTTATTTATTCATTTTCGGGAAACCGACAGTTTACATTTAATCAGTTTGTACATCAGTATTATATAGTAAAATAAAACCAATTATTTCCTCCTTGTGACTTCAACTGAGACAGCATAATATGTAATAAATTATTTAAATTTGTGAGAAAGGAATATGAATTAAAAAAATTATACATAACAAAAGATTATATAAAACGAAAAATTTACAAAACAATACATTTATTGCCATGGAGAGAGGTTGTAGATATATAACAAATCATAATAGAGATATAAACAATAGAGACATAAACATTATTCACAAACAATCAAAGAAATATTTTTTTATGGACCTCTTGTATTTGGTAATTTTGCAACTGAAAATGTCAACCTTGGATAAAACGCTAGTGTAATTATTGCATAGTCTGTTCAGGTCAGAATTCTGCTTTGAGTTCCTTTTGCTTTGATCAACCCTGAACAGGACACAAGAGCGTGTTGAACGCGCAGGTACATTGAATCTAATATACATTCTGGTACATCGAAAATCTATTTATTTAGGATACATAGCTACTGACTAACTAACTAACTAACTAACCATCACCGCAAGACCGACATTTACTTCGTATATTAACTGTTGTAATATCATCTGATAGCGACCAAGAATGTATTGTTATGGACATTGGGTTTATTTGGGCTTCCTATAGTTGAATTAATTCATTCAAATTTGTGAGGAGGATTTGGGTACCGCCGCCCTGGGCACCATTTATGGGATAACCAACACCTCTGCCATAAGTCACATTAAGTGGTTTGTTACGTTTTGTGACTAAGTGCCCTGGTTCATCAGATAATCAACACCTCTGCCATAAGTCACATTAAGTGGTTCGTTACGTTTAGTGACTAAGTGCCCTGGTTCATCGGGTGAGGTGTGTTCGGGATGCGCCTGCCCACCAGCTGCGTTGTATGCCAGATCGGGAGAGGTTGCTTTGGGAGACCCTTTGACCTCTCCAATTGATCTCTCATTCCTGAACACACTGATACATAGATTCGTTACGTTTAGTGACTAAGTGCCCTGGTTCATCGGGTGAGGTGTGTTCAGGATGCGCCTGCCCACCAGCTGCGTTGTATGCCAGATCGGGAGAGGTTGCTTTGGGAGACCCTTTGACCTCTCCAATTGATCTCTCACTCCGTCACTCCTGGACACACTGATTCCCTAGATTCTTACTTCCTCTGCCTCCTTTCATTAAAAATTATATTTTTTTATAATAATTAAAATAAAATAACTTTGTTTGAATACCACTTTATTGTATATATGGTTTTATTTTTTTTATCTCGAGTGCGAGTGTTTCTAAATTTAGAAGCACTCGAGATAAAAAAAATCCCTTAAAGTCAATAAAATCAATTTATTAAATAATTAATAAGATTTAACAAACGGCCCCATTTAAAATATATTTCCATTCCCTGCACCTATGTTTACCCCCTCTTTCTAATCTAAGTTTCCCACCCCCATCAAAGTTGATGTTCTCTCTCCCTCTTCCAGCTTAACTATAAGTACCCATACACCTCTGTAATTAATTTAATATGTTTTTATTAACCCTGATGAAGGTTCGGGTTGAACTGAAACCGGTTGGTTATAAATATATACAATAAAGTGGTATTCAAACAAAGTTATTTTATTATAATTATGTATACCCACAAAGTGTTTGCTACAGGTGAAAATTTTTTATTTTTTTATTTGATACAATATTTTTTACATTTCAAAGTTTTCCAGTAATGTTGGCCTCACTGGGTGGCTTGCCCGTGCTGAGGCCTTCATTTTATAATATGAAAATAATAAAATCTACATTATACATGTAAAGAGAAAATAATACATTTAATATATAATCTTGTGTGTCTGTGAGTGATGTGTGTTTATATTGGTTTTGTGTGTTACGTGTATGTTTTATTTTTATTTTATTATATGAAATTTTAGTAATATTGTCTTTTTTGTTCTTTAATCCATTTTGTAATTTTGTGTGTGAATTTATTTTTATTTTCCTCAATTTTAATTTCAAGTTTTACACTGTTGAAAGCTTTTATAGCATGGTATTGGTAGTGTCTTTGTCCAAAGCTTGAATTTACGGTCGGAGGTTTTATGTTTTCTTTGTACGCTTGTCTAATTGGTCTGTTAGTGTTATTTTGTGTATGTTGAAATTTTTTTTTTTGTCAAAAATGTAGTTTAGTAGTGTTTTAACGTATATCTAGTACGTCACAGCTGTTGAATATTTGGTCTGTATCAGTCAGTCTATGTTTTTTTAGTATTACCTTTAAGATCTTTTCTGTGCGGTTTCTATGTAATTGATAGCCGAGTTTGTTGCTCCTCCCCAAGCAATAATCTCATATTCTATTATTGATTGGCAAAGTGCAAAATATATTGGTTTCAATTGTTTTATTTTATATATGTTTAGGAAAATGTGGATTGTTTTGAGAAGTTTATTTGTGATTTGTTTGATGTGAGGTATCCATCTAAGGGTATGGTCGTTCTAGGCAATCAAGCAACGTGGTTTTTCAACAGGGCGATACCGAGAGTATCTTCCGGTCTGGAACGTGCTCACGTATACCGTATATTATTTAAAATTAATAATTTATGAAATAAAACAAATTATTCCGTTAAATTATTTAAGAAGTCTTGAGAAATAAACATTTTCATTTCTTAATACATAGATTTTGGAATTTAAAATGTGTTTTGAGTTTAAAAAACATACCTGTATCTTAATCCGAAAAAACGTATGGAAAATCTATGAAACTTCACATTTTGAAAACACATTCCGTTTTAACATTTCAATCAAATCTTTCATTTGTTAAACACAACAGAGCTTAAAAAGGTTAAAAAGTATATTAAATTGTTATTGTTTGAGGAACGAACAAGGGTTGGGATAGCCGTATTTTATAGGGCTATTCCACACAGATAAAGCATGGATAAAGCCTATGGCTTATGACATGCGAATGCGATAACACAATTTGTAGGGTTAATTCACAGTTAGCTTACCGGGTGGCGAACGAAATCTGCATCTCGAGAATCATCTGTCAGCACTGGAACAGTGATCGTTGTACGGTAGCACTCGTTATGTTGAATTGGATTGCGATAAAATACGTTTAAGGGATTATTCCGATAAATAACCGGCGAAATAACACACATTGGTTTTGACAAGATGAACGTTTCGATGCGATTGTACGGCACACGGCACTCCGTGATTATAATAATAATAATAATAATAAGTGTTTTATTATCTTTTTTTTTGTGTAAATAGATATAATGATATCCTCACTGGGATATCCCGTGCTAAGGATTTCATTTACATATTATGTATAATTTAATTATAAGGAAATTAATATTACATCAAAGTTACAAATAAATTTAATTATGAACAAATATCATGCAATATATATATTTATATATATATATATTTTTTTTTTTAATAATTTTAAAATAAGTAAGATGTTTTTTGATATATATATATATGAAGTGTTTTTTGGTATAGTTTTTTGGTATAGTTATAATTGACGTGTGTGAATTCAAACTGTACAGTTCAAATTCTGACCATACTCTTCGTCAGCACACGGCTTGTCAAAAGCAAATCGGCGTGACGGAACAGTTATATTTTGCCAATTTAAGAAGTCAACTTGAGTACAATTCTCCTGTCTGGAACCTACATTATAATATACATGTACAAGCTGTTGAAAGAATACAAAACAATTTCTTACGTTTTATAAATTTTAAAATGGGTATTCCAGCAATTATGTTAAACTACAACACTCTGTTAAATTAGTATTTGAATATGGTCAAATTGTCAAACAAAACTAAATGATTTAGTTAATAGTCCGGTATTGCTAAAATTGATAAGCTTCCGGATTTGGCAACGTAATAGTCAGGATTTATTTCCGTGTAGATATTCTGGGACTCACTACCATTTGTATTCCTCTTTGCCCAGAATACTAATGGAGGGAAACAATTATACCAAGTCAGTGGACATCTTCAATTTATCTTTAAAGAAATATAAAACGTTGATACTGAAGCAATTCAGTTATGTACAATAAATAATGTATATTTCTTAATATTCATATGTAAAAGCCCCGAAAGGGTCGTTAATTAATTAATAAATAAATAATTAAGTTGCGCACGCGAGAGTCTTATTCCTCGACTAAGAAGGTCATCCTTAAAATTATCATTTAAATCACTTTCACACCAATAATTTAATAGCTCAATGTGAATAAGGTAATAATAATATTTTAAATTTATATGTATACTTTACCCGCTATAACACATCCCTAACATGGCGGGCTAAATAATAAGAAAAACGTGTTTTCATTTTACAAACTTAATTACAGGCGAAATAATACTTTAATAACGGGGGTTGGCTCGACGCTCACATTCAAATTATTTCTGATGAACTACAGATTCCTACCCACCCCTCATACCTTTCCTTTCCAGACCTTCCTTTCACCTCATACCCTCACAAAAAAAAAAAAAAACTTAAAATCATGAACCCACAACAAAACAAACTTAACATCGTTACAGCGGCGAGTAGCAGGCGTTCCCGGTGCGGGCCAAAACTGTTGGTAAATTTTGCCAACATTCGCGGCCTGCACACGAATCTAAATTCCGTTCATCACCATCTTTTATCCCAACGTCCCAACCTTCTCTTCCTATCCGAAACTCAGATAGCCGAGCCGCCAGACTCCTCCTATCTGGACTGCCCGGGCTTTACCCTTGCAAGCAAGTTCAGACCCAAAGGAGGAGTCTGCCTCTATAGTCGAGCTGACGTCAACTGTGTGCGACTATTGAGTCTGGAAAACTCCAGATTCGACGTAATGTGGGTGCGCGTCAATCTTGCCAGTACGGCAAGATTCTACGCATATCTATACCGCTCACCGAACCATAACGAATCAGACACTTCCTAACTCTTCAAACATTTGAGCGATACTATTGATGATCTCTTGCCCCGCTACCCTTCGGCCGAGTTTATTGTTCTGGGGGACTTCAATGTTCATATCGAACCATGGTTGAAGTTCTCAGGCCCAACGGATTCGGCTGGCCGAATGGCGGAATCCTTTGCCATTTGCTACGGATTAGAGCAACTAGTTCAGGAGCCTACAAGGGTTCCTGATGTCCAGACTCACCGCTCCAATCTGTTAGACCTATTCTTAACTACTGTGCCACACAGTTATAAGATTGACGTCACAGCGCCTCTGGGATCATCTGACCACTGCCTGGTGACGACATCAATCCCCGTTAACCTCAGACCAACCAATGAGAGGCTGAGGAGAAAAGTGTGGCACTATAGGTCAGCAGATTGGTTCGGCTTGCGGGCCCATTTTAACGCTTTTCCGTGGTCAGCTGTTTGTTTTCGGACTTCGGACCCTTCAAGATGTGCCCAGGAGATTGGTGAAGTCATCAAATCGGCGATGGATGGCTTCATACAATCGACTACTAAAGAAACTGGTTTGGGCTCAAAGCCGTGGTTCAGTCGACAATGCTCCGAAGCAGTTCGACGAAAAAACGCGGCTTACCGAGCCTACAACACATCTCGAACGTCCGAAAGCAGATCAGCATACAACAAATCGGCAAAGGAATGCAAGAGAATCATTAATAGGTCAAAATTCGAACACGACCTGCAGATCAGCAAAAAGCTGGCTGCCTGCCCGCATGGCAGCAGAGCATTCTGGTCGCTTGCGGGCTCAATAGGTCGGAATTTTCGCAAACCCAGTTTGCCACCTCTTACCAGACCTGACGGCTCACTAGCAAACACCGCCACCGAAAAGGCTAACTTATTAGGAAAAATGTTTGCGGAAAACTCGACCCTCGATGACGGAGGTGCTGTTCCGCCGTCGGTTCCTCACTGCGGCTTCTTTATGAAAAAGCTGAGGATCTGGCATCGGGATGTATTCCACGTTATACGGGGGCTCGATGTTAACAAAGCTAGTGGACCTGATGGAATACCTGCCCTGGTATTGCAGAGGTGTGCTGCGGAAATAGTTCCAGTTTTGACAAAGCTCTTCAAAATGTCCCTGAAGTGTGGCACTGTGCCCTCTGGTTGAAAAAAAGCGGTCATTCACCCTATTTCCAAGAAAGGTGACCGCTCCAACCCGGCCAACTACCGCCCCATAGCGATCACATCAGTTCTGTCCAAAGTGATGGAGCGTGTGATCAACGACAAACTGCTCACATACCTCGAGAAGAACAAAATTATCAACGACCGTCAATACGGATTCCGGCGGAACCGCTCGTGCGGTGATCTTCTCGCGTATGTGACGCATGTTTGGGGGCGGTGCCTGGAACGTCACGGTGAGACCCAAACGGTCGCACTAGACATATCCAAGGCCTTTGACCGGGTCTGGCACCGAGGACTTGTCAACAAATTGCCTTCTTACGGACTTCCCGCATCCCTGTGTACGTGGATTGCTGACTTTTTAAGGGATAGGTCGATTCAGGCGGTTGCTGACGGTTTCACCTCTTCCTTACACTCCATAAATGCTGGCGTCCTACAGGGATCGGTTCTGTCTCCGACTTTGTTTTTGTTGCACATCAATGACCTTTTGACATGTGCACCAATTCATTGTTACGCGGATGACAGTACAGTTCATGATAGCTTTTTGTTTGACAAGCCCCCAAAGGGCACACAAACTCCAACGGCTCGGAGGGCTTTGAAGCAGAGAATGGACGGTTATCTCGAGAGTATTTCCTCCTGGGGTAAAAATAATCACGTCGAATTTAATGTTTCAATGACCCAATCCTGTCTGATTACGTCTAAAAGGGATCCAAATGACAATCTAGTCTCCTTCAACGGAAGCAATCTTCCGAACAGGCCTTCCATTGATATGCTTGGTGTAACTATAAGTGACAAGCTCAGGTACGGGGGCTCCATTGAAGCCAGAGTAAAGTTGGCCTCTCAGAAGCTGGGCGTACTGTACAGGGCCCGCAGATACTTTAATAGTACACAACTGCTGACCCTGTACAAATCGCAAGTGCGCCCTACTCTCGAATTTGGTAGCCATCTCTGGTCCGGAGCCCCTAAATACCTGAAAAAAACCCTTGACTCGGCAAAAACGGGCGGTCCGTTTGATAGATTCCCCAATCTTAACAAGCGGACTGCAATCTTTAGAGCACAGGCGTCAGGTAGGTATGCTGTCCTTGTTCTATCGGTATTACAATGGAAGATGCTCTGAGGAACTAGCGTCATTGATCCCTTCGGCACCAGTGCGTAGTCGGGATACACGCCAAACGCGCGCCCAACATTTGTACACGGTTGACATTTGTCACATGAGAACGGGTCGCTTCTACGATTCGTTCTTAAGTTCAACAGCTCGGCTGTGGAACGAACTGCCGGCCTTTGTGTTTCCTCCCTCCTACAACATGGGACTCTTCAAGACCCATGTTCACTCCTTCCTCTCCACAAAAAGACCCTCCACACAGCATCCCCAAAGATGACATAGGCCCTGAGGGAAATTATTTTCTTCAGGGCCTCCTGTGTGGAGTTAATATAAAAAAAAAATAAAAAAAACACACGACCTTACAATACTTTTTTATATTAAACGGTTTGAAAATTTTATAAAACGTTTCCCAACTGTAAAATAAGCAGTGAGCACAAGATTTTATTTTTCTAGACAGTGAATTAGTAACCTCCAGAGGGATCACTCAAGAAACATTTCAGATTTTAGTAATACGTTCATCAGAAATGATTACAATAAACCCTACGGAAAGATTGATTTTCTAGGCCTGCTAGGGCAAAGTCGACCGTAGGTCCTTTTGTTATATTCCAAATATAGATTTTATACGATTTCATCACTTATGTCGTTAAGCTTCCCACTTTATTTTAGAGATTTGACAGGGCAAATTCCACCTCAGGCCTGTCCAATACATCAGAACCGCGAGTTGTATATGTTTGTGCACAGCTGCTTCCCTTACGTCGTTAAGATTCTGGCTTTATTATAGGATAGGTATTGTCGAGATTTAAATAAAATATTTAAGTGGGTAGGTACCTGAAAATCTTTTCAATTGGATTTTCGTTTAAGAAATTCTAAAAATATATGGGATTCATTTATAATGATTTATAAATGTGGAAAATCTAACTATACAATTGTAAATGTTCTCCAAAATGCCCTGGAAAGAATCTCAGACTTGTGATGTCCCGAAAGAAACCATTCATCTGTTCTGAATGCAATTACTAATGTTATCCAAATTGACTGTTAATAAATTATATCTTTACGATTCTTTCAAGGATAAAGAAACCATCCAGTCACTTCGAAAGCAATCAACAATGTTCTCAATATTTGTTTTGACAGCATCGCCATTCCATTGTAAGAATATTATGTTCTAAATACACAATGTGGCTGTCCTGAAACGGGAATCCTTCCCAGTTGGACTGTTTAATACGACAATTTAATAACGATCAGTTGGATTTGACAACAAATAAAAAATCAGTCACTATTGTCATTTTATTAAATAAAATATTTTTATTTACTTTGAAATATTCAAAAAGAACCTGTTAATTTCCGAACAGCAATTGAAATTAACCGTAAGTCTTTAAAAATGTTGCCTCTCAGTTGGATCAAACAAGTTTGAAAAGTTGAAATTTTCAAAAATCATCCAAATAGGTGCTACAGTAAAATACACCAATCCATCATCAATAGCCAACAAGATTTATTTCGGGTACAACATGATAATCAAATGGAATATGTGTTTATACTGTTAAACTTAAATATTTAACCGGAGGAAGATAATGACATTTTATAATGAAATTTTGTATGAGATGTCGTAAATGACATATTTTATTGAACATACCAGAATATGGTTATACTCAAATGTGGGTTTAAGTATGAAGAAGCATACTCTAATTAGTAGAGCTTTTGTATTTGCATTCCGAGCACGTGAAAGGTTTCTTAGCAGTTTGGGTTTTGGTATGACGAACCAAATTACTTTTTGAAGAGGAATTGTACGTGCATTCCAAGCACGAGAATGGGTTCTAGTATGAGAAACCAACTCTCTTTTTTTGAGAGCACTTGTACGTGCATTCCAAACACGAAAATAGTTTTTCTCCAGTTTAGGATCTAAAATGAGTAACCATATAGGCTTTTTGAGAGCACTTGAAAGTGCATTCCGAGCACAAGAATGGTTTCTCTCCAGTGTGGGTTCTAATATGTCCAACCCGATTTGTTTTAAACCCACTCTTGTAGGTACAAGAAGGGCAAGAAACTAATGTATTCGGATGTTTTGTATGGTTAATGGATGTTTTGGAAGCGAAATCTGAAAATAATAATGATTATTTTACAAGCAATAATTATTCGCCTGAAACACTCATCCACATTGAAAAATCTCCTGATAAAAGATACATGACGCCAACGGGACTTGAACCCGTGTCCTTTCGATTTTCGGTCGACAGCTCTGACCACTGAGCTATGGCGGCTTATCTGTTATCCGCGAAATGATTCAATATATAATAGTGTTTCATTCAACAATTACTGCTTGTTACATTTTTTCACCTGAAAACAACCAACTTTATTTTATATGAGAAAGGCATTGTAAGTGCTAAGGCGTCATGTATCTATTATCAGGAGATTTTTCAATGTGGATGAGTGCTTCAGGCGAATAATTATTGCTTGTAAAATAATTGTTACCCTTTGTGCTATGCATAAAAAATCTTGTCTTAAAACATTAGCTTACCAAAAAAAAAAAAAAAAAATAATAATGATAACGTGGTTGTTACAACGCACATTTTACCAATTTAACACATTATATCGCTCATTCTTTCTCTTTTCTAACTCTTAGCGACAAGTATATCTGAAAATAGGACGGTTCATTATTATTTTTCCCTTTTCATGACAAAAAAAAAACAGAAAACTGCGCAAGTCATAGTTAAAAAAATATATACCTATGTGTAAAAAAATACAGGAATTTGAATCCATCTATGCAAGCCTAAAATCACCCTGGACATATAGAGTGAGATTTGTAGAGGTCCTTTGTCGAATGGTCAAAAATTGAATAAGCTGCCAATTGATAGATAAACCAAATAGAGGTCCATTAAATGGAAGCAGAGATGTGCAAAATGGGTCTCCAAAATCATTTTAAATTCAAAATGGAAATGGGTCAAAACTTTTCCATTAGAAAATGCAAAATGGTATTTAGAAAAGCATTTCAAATGCAAAATGCAAAATACCTATTTTCAAAATGGTTTCTCGGGTCATTTGACCTGAGAAATAATTAACTAATAAATAATTCTATAATTATTTTAATTATTTAATTAAAATAATTATATAATTTTTAAACAATTTTGTCATTTAATAATGGACATCAATGTAGAACAAACATATTAAAATATGGTAAATCCAAAAACACCACGACTACAGATTATGAAACCACAAATAATTTGCGCGGGACTAATGTTGCCAACGTAAAAACATAGAAACTGCTATCTAACATTTAATATTTCAGCGTCATGGCCCCATGTTCAGTATTCTTTGTAATGGTATCACTCAATTCCCAGGGCTCCTACCAGGGAGCAAATTGACAAATGTAAATTATCTCTCATAGCGAAGTTGAGGACCGACTGATATTTGGGGCTTATGAAAAAAAGATGAGTGGAGATAGTAAGAAGAATGTTTCAAAAAAGCATTTAAAATGAAAAATGCATCGAGAAAAGCATTTAAAATGCAAAATGGAAAAAACCCATTTTGCATTTCCATTTCAAATGGATTTATTTGAAATAAAGCACATCTCCGAATGGAAGACGTGGGAACCAAGGCATCGAAACCGAAGCTAGTGGTTTGAGTGCACTTCTGCTGAGCTGTTCCGGGCTGCAGTCTGCGGGGTAAACTAACCCACCGTTCGAAAGGAAACAGGAAGAATAAGTTTACCTCAACATTGCGTCGCCCCAGTGCTTAATTGTCCAAACGACCATTTTAGCGAAAATGAGTTTTTAACGCAATATTGTTAAGGATCAAATTACGCGTCGTTCGATGAAGAAAAAATAGTTTTATCAGCCTGCTACAATTAATTATAAACATTTTAAAATGTCAATGTCCACAACAATATTCTAAAAGTGAGTCCTTGTTTGGCCAATCTCCTTACTAGGCCTAAAGCGGTAAGTGTTAGTTTTAAAGATCTCTATCAATACCAAATTTGTTTTGTTTTTTACATTGCAATGAACTTTGTGATACAGCGTGTTCACTTTTCTGTTTTCGCTCAGACTCTACTTTTTGCAAGTTTTTGCTGTCAAAATTGGTTTTTTGACAGACGATTCATATTTAACTAGTTAGATTAATATTTCAATTCGAAATTTTCAGTATATCCGTATTTGTATGTAGCCGTTTGAGATTTACAAATTGATCTATAGTGATTAGGCAGTTTGTTGAAATAAATTATAGTTATATAATAAATTATAATTCTGATTTTTTCCTCATTTGTGTGTTTTGGGGTTTTGATTACGATTCTGAGTATTACCAACAAAAACGGTAGGATTTTAATTTTTAGCCAAAAAAACATGTATAGGTATATTATTCACTGAAATAATTTGCATAAATTTCATATAATTTAAGTGATTTAGTTTTTTGGCCACGCGTAATGTTTAGGCGCAATTCTATGGGAGCACTCTCCCCAATAAAGACTCAATTGAAATGCTTGGAGTTAGTATATCAGACCGGCTCAAGTATCGGGGATCCATAGAAGCCCGAGTAAATCAGGCTTCCAAGAAGCTGGACGTCTTGTACACGGCTAGGATATCCTTCAACAGTGACCAGCTGCTGACCCTGTACAAGTTTCAAGTCCGCCCAACAGTTGAATTTGGGAGCCACCTCTGGGCTGGTGCCCCAAAATACTTAATTAACCTACTTGAATCTGTGCAAAGGAGGGCGATCCGTCTGATTGACAATCCGTTGTTAACAGACCGATTGCCTTCTCTAATGCATAGACGCAATGTTGGCATGCTGTGTCTGTTCTACAGGTATTTCAATGGGCCTGCTCCAAGAAGCTAGCAGTATTGATCCCTGATGCACCAGTGCACGCGCGCGAAACTCGACGGACACGAGCGGAACACCCGTTTACGGTTGACGTTAGCTTCATGAGAACGGGTCGTTTTTACGACTCGTTTTTTGTAAGTCGGCTCGTATGTGGAACGAGCTACCGGCATCTCTCTCCTATAATCCGAGCCTCTTCAAGGCCCGCATTAATAAATCCCTTCATACAGTCCCTACCTTAACCCGCCTCACAACGCCGCCCAACCGGGTGGTTACATAGTTCCCCTGTCTGTACACTGGCAGGGACGCTCTTGTGAGGTGTCACATAAAAAAAAATCTGATCGTAAGAGATTCAGCCTACTGAGGTCATCTTCAGACTGGTACAGATATTCCTTAAACTGTGCTATATATACATTAAATGTAGGGAGAGGGATTAAAAGGGGTGGAATGCAATGATTTTATTCAAATTATATGGATATCCCATTTTTGTTGCTGTCGTAACAACGAAGATGGAAGTCTAAAGATGGTTGATAGGCTAAACCCGGTCACGGTCAGAAATAAAAAAAATTTGGACATTGTTTAATATATTATTATCATGGAAGTAAATTATTATAATGGAACTGTCGAGTACAACGTTTCAATGCCACTCAAAGAAAGATTTTTCCCGCATCCCACGAACCCTCCCCCCTCACGGATTACCCTCACCCTTCCCTCTATCAGTCCCTACTGCTAAGCTACAAGAAATAATGCACACATTTTTATAACAACTCGATCGCCACCTATTATACAATCTGAATGCAAATTTCATAACGCCAGAGTTCACCTTTATGTATGGAAACCTTCGCCGGCGTGCGCAAAGCAACTCACCAAAGTTTCATCGCAATCGGATGAATGATATAGGAAATAATAAGAGAATCTTTATACAAATTTCACAACACCATAGTTCAATATAATATAGGGAAACCTTCGCGGGCATGCGCACAACTCAAAGTTACAAAGTTTTATCGAAGTCGGTAGAGTGGTATGGGAAATAAGATGTGAATTTGTATATAAATTTCATAACGCCAGAGCTCACTTTTATGTACAGAAAAGGTATAGGAATTAAGAAGGAACAAACAAATAAAAAATCACTATTATAAATATATATATATATATATATATATATAGATTCCACCACGAATTGTCAGTATCCAAAATAGAAATATTGAAAATAAACTCATCCTGTATATAACTAAAGGTGGTCGTTTGAACAAACAAGCACGGAAAGTTCTACGCAAAAGTTGCCCTATCTCCAATTCCAGTTTGTTCATTCTCCTTTTACAAAATTCTGGTGGTGCGTTTTTGTTCAATCTCCATTTTAAAATGTAAAAAAAGTATCAAAAACTATCCTTAGTCAATTTACAAAGAATTACTTAAACTGATCAGACCTTTAGCTTGACGGAAATATCTTCATCTTAAACACCTGTCATAATGTTTCATTGAAATAATCAAAGAAAACCTCCTCCTGTAAAATTTGCAAATGGTCGTTTGGACAACTAAGCACTGAGGTGACGATTGGTTGACTCAAGATGAACGAAGTGTTACTCATTATCAGGAGAGTCAATATCTATTTCAGAGTATGCGCCACATTCTTGCATACGTTCCTCTGCCGCTGGAGTCCCCGGTTCACACCTGTTGGCAGTAGCGTCTTCTGTCTCCTGTTTGACAATCCCGAACTGCAATATTTCTTCATAAGGGGATGTTGGACTTTCTTCTCCGGGGATTGTCTCCGGTTCGGACTTTATGACACCGACATCTGAGGCTACTAGATCCATTTAAGGAAACACTGCTTTGTCAGTCTGATGTTAGCAAGATATTCTGAAAAACAAAATAGTCGTAGGTATGTCATATTCACGTCGTACAAACCATCTAAGAGTCAGAAGAGATGTGCATATTGTATCACACTTCTTCAAACTGATTCGTGGATGGTTTGAAAATCCGACTATCATGGAGAGTATTAGTCTCTATGTTCCTGATCAGTGTTCCCGAAGCTCCCGATTTTTCGGGAGATCTCCCGATTTTTCACTTCATCTCCCGATCTACCGAAATGGCATCAATATCTCCCGATTTTTCAAAGCAAGCAGCGAATCGTCGTTACTCGACGATTCTTTGTTTATGGTCTGCTAAACAGGCAAAAAATTGTCTGTGGCAAAAAAAAAAATTCCCCCGTTACAAGAATAATAACAAGAATAATTAGAGAATACTGATTATCTAAGCATATTTTTTTTTTTTTTTTAAAGAAAGACAAACATTCCCGGGTTACGAATAACTTGACAATATTTGAAAATCTCCTACTACCACCACAGTAAGCCGAAAATGTTGCTTGTGTTGTGATGGAGGACTTAGCCAGCCCAGGAATTGAACACCCTACGCCTGAGTGGGACCCAAGCGCGATGTCAACTCGGCCACCGACCGGTGTATGTATGCATTAGACCTATACAAACCGATAATCTATGAATTTTACGAGCGAGAGTTTAAAATTTATTACGTAACGCTTTTTTGGTTCTTCGTTCCTCGTACATATTATTTTTTTTTAATTGTGTAATATTAAGTTTTATGTATAAATATCAATGTCATCAATATCTCTATACTACTATAATATTGAATTCTTATATTTTATCTTTAAAGATAACTAGATAGTTCTTGCATTCTCTCTTCCATTTACCGATAGGTGTTATTTTTATGCTTTCTGGCAGTACATTGACATTTTTTATTCCTATATGGTGTAATATTCTATCGAAACACGTTAAAGTTATCTTTATTATTTCGATAACACATTGTGTATTATTAAATTTTCTTTATAAATATCAACGTCATCAATATGTCTGTTTTACTGTTAGCCAATTTAGCTCCTGTAACATTTTGGCTACATTTAAAAATCTATTTCGCCTAAGTATTATTCACATTGCTATATTTTTAACAATTTGCTACTTATTTTGTTCTCTGTCATTTCACCAGAAAAGAATCGTTGGACAGTTGTTAAAATATGGGCTAAAATTGGAGTTACGAGTATATACTGTTATCGCAGATTATTGGAACAACTTTTGAATAATTCTTCCCAGAAAAGAGATACTTGTACCCAAGTTTCTATTGTAAATGCCCAGCATGCTTATAAAAATTAAGTATTAATCTAATATAACTCCTAATTACTCCATAACAGTAACAATTTCCACAATTTTATTTTCGCTCTTGCATTGTATTTTTTTTTTGCTAATTCATCTGCTAAATTAGTAGGTATTTCATAATAAAGAATGCTAAACAGTTTACTATTGGGTGACAGCGGAATGTTTACATGTGAAGCCAGGTGATATGAAGAAAAAGCTCTTGAGGTGATTGGATGGTTGCTTATTAAAATTGAAAATAAAAAGATTGTTTCGTTTCATTTAATCGTAGACATATCTCGAGGACGAAAATCGTTACTTGTTTGAATGCCGCTCAATTTTAATGTACATAGATAGGTATTCAATAAATTTTGACGTCTCTTGAACTGACAGTTCAAATTTCACAAAAAAATTTCTGTGTTGACAGACGTAAAAAATAAGTCTCCATCGAATGTTACGGAAAATTGCGTCATTCCATGGGCAACATCTACAATTATGCTGCTTCTTGATTTTTTAGATCGTTGTTAATGGTCTGCTTCGGAAATAGTAAACGGGATCCGGATTGTTGACAAGGGAGAATTTTTATTTTAAAAGTTCTAGTAATATCCCGATTTTTCCCGATTTCTTCAAATTTCTCCCGATTTCTCCCGATTTTTAGGCGAAAATTCTCCCGATTTTGAATTTTTAGTTTCGGTCACACTGTTCCTGATGGTTATCTCCGTCACCGACAGCATAGACTGTTTTATCTCCCGGCCTGCAGGACTAACTTGCCAATGGTCATGCCGGTGGGGAGAGCAGTCTTGCTGTTGAACAGAATCAATTCGGATATCGACATATTTAGCAACGGTGAAGCTGCCGTTAAAAAGCAAGCTCTATTGATGGTGGTATAGTTGATACACTGTTTACTTATTATGTAATACAATTTTACAAATGCACTTAAAAACGAAGTAAGATGTAATTTTGTAATGTTTTTAGAGGAATAAACTAACTCGTGTATCGGTTACTTTTAAGCGCGGCTTGGTTAGAATGTCAAGTTTAGGACAGTATAGCACACAATCAAATTGTATTTAAATATGATTTTAATATATGAACATGCTTCTTGTTTTTTTCAAAACCAAACCAATGTCAACGTAAAGCTTTAAATGTCAAAGACCGCAATTTTTTTTACGCGGGTTGTTCGACACAATTTTCGTAAAGGTTTGAGGGCACTATCCATATAATTATGACGACTTAAGCGTTGAACACAAACTGTTTTTGCTTTGAAACTTTTAAAATGTTTCATATATCTGTATGATCCATCATCAATTTTTATCGTAGAAATAACTCATCGCCCATGAATCATCAAATACCACTATGTTTTAGTAATAATGTTCTTCATGTCCTCAGATGTTTTCTTGCCTTCCGCAGAAATCACGACGGCATATTTGGGCTCTTCGATTTGTACTGTTCATTCTCTTAGTATTTTGGTTCATTTTTTTACGAGTTATACCTTGTCATATCTTTTATTAGGAGATCAGTAATTTGTTCCCGGAAATTATTTCTAGGTTTCTTCTAACTCGTTATTTCACACTTTGGAATCCTTTACTGTAGTTATATTTTTTATGTCGCATTTTAAATTTGTAATTAACTTTAGCACGACCATTATGTGTTCAACTTTAGCTTAACTCTATAGGGAACAAACAAAAAACATAAATTTATATATATAATCGTATATTTATTTAAAACGAAACAAAAGTGTTATATTTCTTGTTTACTTGCATGACCAATAAACAAGAAATATAAACCTGAAAATTTAAGAATGAGGAGCTGGATTTAACAAACAACAGTCAGTGAATATCGCCATTTTATTAAATAAACATTTTTATTTACTTTGAAACATTCAAAACGGACATGACAAATTCCAAACAACAATTAAAATTTCACGTAAGTCGTTTAAAATGTTGCCTCTGAATCCAGTGATTTGATCCATCAAAAAAGTTGAAATTCTCCAAAATCATCAAGGTAGGTGTTAGAGAAAGATACACCAATCCACCACGAATAGCACACAAGATTTCGGGCACACCAGGATTATTAAATCGGATAAGGGAATTTGTGTTTATAGCGTTAAACTTTTAAATAAAGCCTTACGCAATTACTACATTTACGAGAGCTTTTGTGTGTGCATTCCGAGCACGCGAAAGTTTTCTAAGCCGTGTGGGTTTTGGTATGACAAACCAAATAGATTTTTTTAGTGGACTTGTACGTGCATTTCGAGCACGAGAATGGTTTCTCTCCGGTGTGCATTCTAATATGACGAACCAAACGGGTTTTTTCAGAGTACTTGTAGGAGCATTCTGCACATGAGAATGGTTTCTCTCCAGTATGGGTTCTAGTATGACGAACGAAATAGCTTCTTGTAGAGCACTTGTACGTGCATTCTGAGCACGCGAAAGGTTTCTAAGACGTGTGGGTTTTGGTATGACAAACCAAATAGATTTTTTTAGTGGACTTGGACGTGCATTCTAAGCACGAGAATCGTTTCTCACCGTCGTGTGTTCTACTATGAGAAACCAAACTGCTTTTATCAGAGCACTTTTAAGTGCATTTTAAGCATGAGAATGGTTTCTCTCCGGTGTGTATTCTAATATGACGAACCAAACTGTTTTTTTCAGAGCACTTGTAGGTGCATTCTACACATGAGAATGGTTTCTCTCCAGAATGGGTTCTAGTGTGACGAACAAAATGGCTTTTTGTAGAGCACTTGAACGTGCATTCTGAGCACGAGAATGAATTCTCTCCGGTATGCGTTCTAGTATGACAAACCAATAAGCTTTTTGTAGAGGACTTGTACGTGCATTCCAAGCACGAGAATGGTTTCTCTCAAGTGTGGGTTCTAGTATGAGAAACCAAATCTCTCTTTTGAAAGCACTAGTACATGAATTTTGAGCACGAGAATGGTTTCTCTCCAGTGTGGGTTGCCGCGTGATACACCATACTTCTTTTAACAGAGCACTTGTAAGAGCATTCCGAGCATGAGAATGGTTTCTCTCCGGTATGCGTTCTAGTATGATAATCCAAATGGCTTTTTTGAGAGGACTTGTACGTGCATTCTAAGCACGAAAATGGTTTCTCTCCAGTGTGGATTCTAGTATGAGAAACCAAAGCACTTTTTTTCCAGCACTTGTACGTGCATTTCGAGCATGAGAATGGTTTCTCTCCGGTATGCGTTCTAGTATGACAAACCAATAAGCTTTTTGTAGAGGACTTGTACGTGCATTCCAAGCACGAGAATGGTTTCTCTCCAGTGTGGGTTCTAGTATGAGAAACCAAATCTCTCTTTTGAAAGCACTTGTACGTGCATTTTGAGCACGAGAATGGTTTCTCTCCATTGTGGGTTGCAGCGTGATACACCATACTACTTTTAACAGAGCACTTGTAAGAGCATTCCGAGCATGAGAATGGTTTCTCTCCGGTATGCGTTCTAGTATGATTATCCAAATGGCTTTTTTGAGAGGACTTGTACGTGCATTCTAAGCACGAAAATGGTTTCTCTCCAGTGTGGGTTCTAGTATGAGACACCAAAGCACTTTTTGTCCAGCACTTGTACGTGCATTTCGAGCATGAGAATGGTTTCTCTCCGGTGTGCATTCTAGTATGTCTAACCAAACTGGTTTTTTCAGAGCACTTGTAGGTGCATTCTGCACATGAGAATGGTTTCTCTCCAGTATGAGTTCTAGTATGACGAACTAAATTTGTTTTATGAAAGCACTTGTACGTGCATTCCGAGCACGAGAATGGCTTCTCTCCAGTGTGGGTTTTAGTATGACTAACCAATTCTTTTTTTTTAGAGCACTTGAACGCGCATTTCGAGCACGAGTATGGTTTCCCTCCAGTGTGGGTTCTAGAATGAGCAATCATACTGCTGCGATCAGAGCACTTGTAAGAGCATTCCAAACATGAAAACGGTTTCTCTCCAGTGTGGGTTCTAGCATGTCGAACCATGTTGCTTTTTTCAGAGGACTTGTACGTGCATTCCAAGCAAGAGAATGGTTTCTCTCCAGTGTGGGTTCTCATATGTGAAACCAGACTCCAACTACTCGCACACTTGTACGCACAAGAAGGACAGGAAAATACTTTCTTTCTTGTGACAGATTGTTCTGAATCCCAGTGTTTTGTACCATTAATAGATTTTTTCAATGAAAGTAGATCTGAAAACACAGAAAAGAGTTATAGACTCGTGGTTGTCGGCAACTGAAATTATTCATGTTTAAAAATGCAACAAAGCTCATGCGACCTTTATAATTCTTTTGCATGACATGGTAGCAAGGAAACTTTGCCAAGCATTTATACGGAAGATTTCAAAGAAGGGCTATAGAAATATAAATCTACCATAGCATCTCTAATAACATCCTGGACAGGTAGGGTGAGAAGGGTAGAGGTCCTACATCAGATAAAAAAACCCGTTCAAAAATATAATAAATGAAATAAAACTATGATTAGAATAAAAACACCTAGTTTGAATACCACTTGATTTGAGTATAATATAAAAGCCAACCAGTTTCGATTCGACCAGAACCTCATTCAGGGTGTTAAGAAACATAACGTTTATTCTAATTATTCTGATTTGAATTACGTATACTCTCTCATAGTGATTGCTTTATATGAAACAAATAATAATTGAACTAGTTACCAATTGAAAGATTACTGATATCACTTTATATTGCGCTGTTCCGGGCTAAAGTCTGCAGGATAAACTAACCTCTAACAGTAGATGCAACCGGAATATTAAATAAATAGCTTACCGAGACTTTGGTCAATCCTTTCAAAACATTCCTTTTTGATATCAGGATATTCAATATCTATTTCAGAGTGTGCGCCACATTCTTGCACATATTCCACTGCCGCTAGAGTTCCTGGTTCACACTTGATCGCAGTAGTATATTTGGTCTCCCGTCTGACTATTCCGAACTGCAATATTGCTTCATGATGTGATGTTGGACTTTCATCTTCGGGGATTGTCTCCGGTTCGGACTTTATGACACCGACGTCTGAGGTCACAAGATCCATTTCAGGTACACTGCTTTTTCAATCTGATGTTAGCAACATATTCTGGAAAAGGATTGAGCGGCCGATGTTTTATACTTAAATTTGAACGAGGAATGTTGTATGTAACTAGGTTACGGATCTACTGATATACCGGGCCTCAAAAACTGTGTGCGACGTATTTTTTTGGAGATGGGTACCAAACGTAGGACTAAGATCTAAAGAACCGATTTTAGAATGTCAAGTCTTGTTGTGATTACAAATCGTTATAGTGAATTGAACAAGAGGCTCACGAAGTGACAATTTAATTAACAGAATATTAATTTGAGATGTATTAGCAGATACCTCTGCGTTAGAAGAACGATGACAGGCAGGTAAAATAATGTCATAGACAAATAACACCAAAGGCAAAACGAATAATAGCACACAAGTCAAAAGTATTAAGAAATGTATATATGGCAGCACTCAAATCGTTCATAATTCTTTTAATGGCAGCACTATGAATTTGCTTAATATTATATTGCGGGTTCCAAATCATTAATACAAATTCTAATAGTGAGCGAATAAATATTTTAATTACAAATGCGGTTGTGAAGGGTTGAATCAATCTTGGGATGGTTCCTTCAAGTTTGTACCTGTCACAGATGGAATTTTTGTCTGAGCTGAAAAACGTCGCGCAGTCCATTATTATCCCTAAATCTCTTTATTCAATGCATCATTTCAGTTCAACGCAATTTATTTTTGAGGGTATTTTATTTATTTTTTAATCTTAAGCTAGCTCATATTGTCGTGTGTGCGAGTAGTTTGAGAAAAATATAAAAAAACTACAGTAATTTTCAAACAATGGATCTTTAAATATTTAAATGTAAGTACATATAATGTGTCAATAAAAACATCAATATCTGCGGAAAATTTTTTTTTCTCAATTCCTCTTTAAACTTAACCATCTTCTCAATCTCAGTTATTTCCTTCGGGATTTTTTTATACATTTGGACGGCCTTGTACAAGAGAAATTTCTGGGTGCTTGATTTTTTTCTTGTTAGCAATCTGATTTTTCTCGCATTTCTCGTCCCATGTCCGTGTATCTAGTGGTTGTAATTTATTTTTCTATTCAGTTCCATAGAAATCATCTCTATTTTAATTTTATGACTAAAAATAAGTACATTATAATATATATAAATTGTTTTACCGTAGTAAAAATTTAGCTCATTTAACACGTCTCTTATTCGTGTGTATATGTTGCGCTTGAGTATTTTTCGCATTTCTTTATTTTGCAGTATTTGTAATTTATTAATTTTTTTCTTCATTGCAGAGAAATATAATACTTGAACAGTTATTTAAATGGGGGTTATGTTAATTTTTTTTAAATCAACCCACAAATTTTTTAGTGGATGTTTTTAATTGGACACGTTTTGAAAGATCTTCATCTAGGTGCACATTTAGGCCATGGAGTGTTCATTGTAATAGGTGTTTATAATAATACCGGGATTATTACATAATACAGTACAATAGTGTAATGTAAAACAGAACATTCAACAATTCTAGCGTAGTTCAATCGCAGAACGCTGTCAAAATGGTAACACGATGACGCGCGTTACAATCGAGTTGGCGAAAAATAATATATTTCTATCTGTTTTTTTTACTAAGATGTATTGTAGTGTTCCATTTACGCGACATTTTAATGCCGAAATATGAGACCCGAGCGCCGAGAGACGATATACATACGCGACTGACTGGCTATCGTCCTATTGATGGGTGGGGTAAGACATTATCCTTCAGAGATAGTTTTCCCGTCTCTATTGAACAATGTCTTGGTTTATTGCCCAGTCTTTCAAACGACTGTTCACACTCTGTGTCCGAAACTGGGACAAAAAAGTTTTCCACTGTCCTCGTGTGATCCCTGCATTAAAAACCAGTCAATACAATGTTCTTGTAGTATGAGAAAACAAATAATTTTTTCGAATGTATCGTTCTTTGAATATCAAAAGATTACACCAAAAATGTTGATGGTCATGTTTTAAGACTAATTTTTGGTACCTATTAAGCAACAGAGATTTTGACACTTTGATATCACGGAATCAGGGATCAGCACTTAGCCGGCATAATTCCCCACACTCACAGTCCTTATCATTGTTTAAAAAATCTTAGAATATACTTAAGCTCTACGCTTTTACGTTGTTTTGTTTGTTTTAACTCTGTGTTGCCACACACTCCTTACTTCACATACGTTCATATAGCGTCTTAGGCTTACGACTTCTGTTATTCTGACTCTTGACCGGACTCAATTATCGTATCTAGTAATGTCTTACCATCGCGCCCCTACTTCTACGGTTCACACCTGAGGCATACAATAATGCAAGACCCGCACGGCGGACTAATTTTACGTTTGTACCTGAAAAGTACCACTAAAAGTTAAAATTGAATTTCGAAAAATTCATTTAACTTTTATAACTTCATCACGTAGAATCACCTCCCGAAGTAAGTGCACTTTACTCCCGGATACCCATTATAAGTCGTACAAGTAAACAAGTCACATCACATAATAAATTATTAGTCGCCTGTAATATCAATACAAATTGAAAATATCTCTCGAGTAAAAATAATGCCGCCGATGGGAATTGATCCCGCGCCTTCTGATGTCCGGTCCGACGCTCTGAATCACTGAGCCACGTGGGCTTATTTCTAACCCGCCAAATAATTCAATATATAGGTATTTATATATATTTTTTAATTATTACTTGTAAATTATTTAACATTATAAATGATAACAATATGCAGACTTATAAATATATTTTTTTCGTTATTATTCTACTACTCCATAAGTTGAGCTCCAGGAGCTCGTGTTTATGGGAGGAGTATTTACCTTTAGCTCTAATGATTTTTAAACAATAATCAAAAACTTTTTATATAAATACAAACATAATATTAACATAGGTACACAAATTAGAAAAGTGTGTTTTTAAAGATAATTAAAATAATATATCTTTTTACAGATTAAGTAAGCGTGAGGAAATTAAGGGTACAATATATCAGGCAAACAAATTGGAAAAAAAGTTTTAAAGACAATTAAATTAATATATATATATATTTTTTACAGATTGAGTAAGTGTAAGAAAATTAGGGTTACAATATATCATTATCCAATTTTAGGGACTTACTTAACTTTTTGAATTGTTCATAATTCACAGTTTCGGTTACACTAAATTTATTTTTGGACAATAATATATTATACCATCTCACACCTAAATACGAAGAGTGGTGCTGAGCCGTGGTCGTTCTAAGCATAGAAATGGCTATTAAGCCATTAGTTTTGAATCTATTGCTTATGCTATCTGAGGGGTGAATTTTATAAATAAAATATTCTTTATAAATTTTTATATAAGGCGATTCTTTTATACAATTCTGTGATAGATGGTACATTAAATTCCCGAAATATCTCTCAAGTAGGGGAGTCATATGATTTCCTAAGGATGATTTTTATAATTATAATTATAATATGTACTAGTACTTCAATCAACAATTACTGCTTATTATATTTTTTCCTCCTTTATTTTATTTTTACTCGGAGATATTTTCAATTTGTATTGATATTGTAGGCGACTAATTATTGCTTATAATAATTTATTATCCTTTGTTCTATGCATAAAAACCTTATCTTATAAACATTAGTTTATCAGTAAAAAAAGAAACATCACATTTCGTTTGGACGTTAATAGAAAATAAGCTCATCATCAGCGTACTAGAGGTAGGCTTCGCCACCTTAAAAAAACATCTTCTCTCCTGTCAGTCTCCTTCTGCCTCCCTCTAATTTTTAATTTTTTTTTACTATAGCGACTATTTAAACATTGTACATACAAAATATAATGCTGAATATATGTATGGAAAATTGTATTTCTTTGTGCTCCTCACTGGGGAGACCTGTGCTGAGGCGGACTTATGTTTTCCATTTCTGTTATATTAGTTTTATTTATCGTTTTTGGCAGAGTTTTGTTATTAATCTCTTTCAGCTAAATTTTTATTCTTGATTTGTTTTCATTCAAATGTTCATTTCGTTTTTTATCTGAGGGAAGGATGTTGTGGAGTTTTGTCGCATAATAAATGTAATTTCTTTGTCCTAATGTGGTTTTATGACCTAATACGTGGTATTGCAGAGGGTTCAATATTTTTGAATAGTTTCAGTTTTTAGCATATGTTTGTAGTACATTTGGTACATCAAAACTATTGCAAATTTCAATCGATGGCGTTCTTATGGGTACTTTCAGTATGGTGTTTATGAATTGTGTTCAGGTTATGTATAAACTTAGATACTGCATATCTCCATCCTATAGTCGCATATACAATACGAGAATGACATAAAGCGTAATAGATTTTCTTCATATCCTTTTTATTTACCACATTTCTTAGAATTTTAAGAAATATATGAGTTTAGGTTTTGGAATTTTTTCTTGAAACCTTTGATATAAAGGTCCCATCAAAGATTTTCATTGATTACTACCCCGAGATATTTAATGCTTTGTGTTTTCTATAATTGGGCATTGTCATTGAATATTATTTCTATGGCATTCGTGTAATTTTAGTTCGTGTGATTTGACCGGTTGGCCCCTTGACTTCATTGAAAAAATTATATATTTAGTTTTGCTTATATTAAGGGTAAGCTAGTTAATTTTCAGCCAATTTTGATGTGTACTAAGCCCTTGTTCAACCACATAAAGTTTCTTCTTTAAATAATATAACGGTATTATCAGCAAACCTGATTATGCTTCCTTTAATGTAAAGGTTAGTGATACCATTTATATAGATAATAAATAGAATCGGTCAAAGTACGCTTCCTTGGGGAACGTCATAGTTTAATGGCAATGGTTTACTCTTTTGCGTCAAAGTTTACTTATTTGCTTCTATACCATCCACCACTTAGCTGTTTGCCTGCTGTGTTGAAAATAATGATCTAAAAGTCCAATTGAAATATATCATCAGGGAAGTGCCCACTTAAATAAATATTTTTTATTTCATCCAAACAATTTAAAATATTTTGAAACATTCACAACGAACGTGAACAATAGAAATTTCATTAAGGTCTTAAAAATGTTGCTTCATACTGGATAAAATAATTTATAAAGTTGATATTTAGAAAAATCACCTATGGGCACTAAAGTAATTTATTATTTTTACAGTAAGGGGGCACTGAGGAAAATGATTTTCCTCGGGGCCTATGTCGTCTTTGGTATTTTTATGGAAAGGATGGAGTGGAAGTGTTGGGAAGGAAAAAGGTGTGAGGGGTGGGTGGAATCTAGAAATTCAGAGCTAGAGCGTGAGACGTACATATTTCCTATTTAAATTCATGACTTGGTAGTCACTTAAAAATGTTGATATAAATTTTGTTTTCCAATGACTAGAGGAAGACTGGCGCCCTTAGGTTAAAACTATGACATTGATCGGACTTTAATCTTTTCACATGTGGGTAGATAGACAATTCTTTGAAAAGTTGATGTTTAGAAAAATCACCTTTACTATAGGTATTAAAGTAATTTATTATTTTTACAGTAAGGGGGCACTGAGGAAAATGATTTCCCTCGGTCCTATGTCGTCTTTGGTATTTTTATGAAAAGGATGGAGCGGAAGTGTTGGGAAGGAAAAATAATAAAAAATATTTTATTTATTGTTTTTGTGTTTAATTGGTAGAACTCCATTTAATTTTTTAGAAATTTAATTAAAATCAAATTTAATAATATAATTATTAAGTTCTGCAAGTATTTTTTGGTTTTTGTTATTGTTACAGCTGTTTCGGCTTTCAAGGCCATTTTCAAACTGTTGTTAAGCCACGTTTTGACGACTTATTGATATGATTCTATTTTACCCCCTCCCCCTTAAGTTAAAATGATTTATTACCGGTTAAACCAATTTACTGATAAAAATAATTGTGACAGTAGATTTCATATTCTGTGGGGGTATTTTGAAGTCTGTTTTCCCCACATCAATGTTATCTTAATTGTTTAATAATGATGTAGCAGTTATTAATTTATTTAAATGTGTTATATTGTTTAGGTTTTGTGAACATACTTAGAAGCGGGGAATAAATAATTTTCCTTACTTTATTAATTAATGTTATATTAGGGTCATTGGTTCTTTTATTGATTTCTAATTGTTCAAGTAAATTTAATCTAAGGCCCTTTCTTTCTATGTGCAAGGGTTTAAGTTCATTGTTGTCAAGCGGTTTTTTCAACTAGATTCAAAGAACATATAAGATGTTAAAATAATAAGAGCACATTTTCAAAATTCGCAGAACATCTCTTAGTAAATAATCACGTCCCGCTTGACAACAATGAACTTAAACCCTTGCACATAGAAAGAAAGGGCCTTAGATTAAATTTACTTTAACAATTAGAAATCAATAAAAGAACCAATGACCCCAATATAACATTAATTAATAAAGTAAGGAAAATTATTTATTCCCCGCTTCTAAGTATGTTCACAAAACCTAAACAAAATAACACATTTAAATAAATTAATAACTGCTACATCATTATTAAACAATTAAGATAACATTGATGTGGGGAAAACAGACTTCAAAATACCCCCACAGAATATGAAATCTACTGTCACAATTATGTTTATCAGTAAATTGGTTTAACCGGTAATAAATCATTTTAACTTAAGGGGGAGGGGGTAAAATAGAATCATATCAATAAGTCGTAAAAACGTGGCTTAACCACAGTTTGAAAATGGCCTTGAAAGCCGAAACAGCTGTAACAATAACAAAAACCAAAAAATACTTGCAGAACTTAATAATTATATTATTAAATTTGATTTTAATTAAATTTTTTAAAAATAATAATAAATAGCCTAAAATGGTTAGTAAATATCTAATCGCCAACAGGGAGACTAGCCAGGTGGGCAGTTAGACTACAACCATTTAACTTTGTAATTGAGCATAGGAAAGGAAATTTGTCACGAGACCCATTAAATATAGACTTGATAAACCTATCACCTGATAGCACAGACCCTTGGTACAATAAAATGCGCACTTACATATTGAAATTCCCTAGTAAATTTCCGGCTTGGAAGGTTTGCGACGGGGGAATTTATAAACACATCCAGAGTATGGAGACTCTGCAAAAACCTTATGACTGGAAATTGGTTTTACCAAAGGAGCGCAGACGCGAGGTGCTGGAACATTATCATATTCCACCCACAGCTGCCCATTTTGGAATTATGAAAACGTTGAATGGAATCTGTTTTAAGTATTACTGGCCGAAAATGGCTGCAGATGTAAAATCATTTATTTCAAAATTTAATACCTGTTTGGGACACAAAAGTACAAATTTGGCGCCTCCAGGTTAATGGGAGATCCCAAACTTGTGCAACGACCATGGCAGATATCTTAACAGATTTTGCTGGGTCCATTCCCAAGTTCTTACAAGAGGGTTTTACATATCTATTAGTAGTGTCGGACTTTGTCACTAAATATTCTAATAAAGGCTACGGGGAAAACATTTCCACCATTTTAGAAGAAGATATTATCTGAAATTTGGTGTGCCGGATACTTTCGTTTTAGACAATGGCCCACAATACATATCTCGGTATATGAAAGCTTAAGCTGAGAAATACCACATTAAACACCTTTTCCATAGTTGCAAATACCACTCACAAAATAACCCGGTAGAACGAGTAAATAAATAAAATACTTGTAAATAAAGTACTTGTTACAGCCTTAAGGTCATATGTTGGATTAGATCACAAATCCAGGGCAAGGTGGAGAAATCATTATTTCAGGTAATCAATACAAGTCTACTGATTTCAATTAGGAGAAGATAACTTTGGCAAATCGACATACTTGGGCATCAGACTTATCTGAACTAAATGATATCTTTAGCCAAGTCAGAACTTTTCTGAGACAATCTTATGAAAAAATAAGGTTTATTATAACGTGCGTAGAGGGGTTGTTCAATACGAGGTAGGAAATGTTGTTTGGAGGAGATCATTTGTTTTTTTCTGATGATAGCAGGTATTTTCAGCGATGCTAGCGCCGAAATTTTTTAGAAGTAAAATTTTGGATAAAGTTTAACCAATGGTTTATAAATTATCATATATGAATGGAAAACCGGTTGGTTCATATCAAAATGAACATAATGGTATATTTTTAATATTATGTGTGGAGTGTGTGCACTGCAGCATAGATATGTAATATTTGTTTAGATGGTTTCTTGTGAATTGAGGTCGGATTTATTGTCCCTGTCAATAAATCTGCTTCCGATCAAATTGTATGTCCGTTTTGTGAAAGGGTTTTATGTACATTTGGTTTAAATAACCCTTAGGGGATTTATGGAAAATAATTAACTCACTAGTGTGGATTTATATAAGTATGATATAGTTCATAACATCGTTTCTAGTAATGAATTGCTTAGAGACATACATATAGACAATTGGCAAAGGGAATTGCAATATATATTTTTCAAATTAGTTTCAGATGCTATAAAAATTTCTATTTTATCTGAGTTTTAGGAAACTTCAGAAAGCTGCCCAAGTGTCTTTGAGTAATTTTGAATACTCAGATACCTTAATTGTATTTGGATGATTTCCTAATACTTAATAGGGAGTTCTCGGGAAGTTTTTTTTTAAACAATTGGTTTGAATTTAAGGTTGACAGACTATCAATATTTATTGAGTCTACGGGGTTTCATGAGAGATGGCGTCAGTCTATTTAAGATTTTTTTTTTAAAGCTTATGGAGTTACAGAGATATTAATTCTAGAATGTATTTGTTTTTGTATTTTATTTTATTAAAATTATAGGTTAGGTACATATTTAAGACAGTTGTACAGAATGGATACATTAAATCACTATGAATAGTTATTACATTTTAATTTTATTTTAAATTTGGATCTTTAGAGTTTTATTAGCATCATTTTCAACGTATTAAGTTTGACAGGTTCCTTTTAGAACAATCTTAGGTAACGTAGATAGGGTACATCAAGGACTAAAGGGAAAGCATTCCTGCGGTCAGACGGGTCATTCGAACGAAACCGAAATGGGTCCAGCGAGCAAGAAACGCTAAACATACTAATTCTGAATACATTCCTGCAGTCAGACGGGTCATTCCAAGGAAACCGAAATGGAACATCAGGGTCCAGCGAGCAAGAAAAGCTAAACATACTTATTCTGAATACATTCCTGCTGTCAGACGGGTGATTCCAAGGAAGCCGAAGTGGATTTATCATGGTCCAGCTTTCAAGTTAAGAAACCAATTCAAATTCAGAACCTTCGAGTCAACCATGAATACCTGGGACGGATCTTTATACCAAGGGGCGTATTGCAGTCTGCTTCAGCGGTTTTACAATCATGCCCAGACTTATGGAGAATCAGAGTAACCTGGTTTCAAGGGTCATCTTCTACATTGCATCTTGAATGATCAGCAGTTTGCCGAGAGGTTGCTCAGGGATGTGGCGACAGGGGCAATGTAACGAACTGATATGTTGCCTCCGTCACAGAGTTACCCACCAACCAAGAATGGGACTGTGCGAGAATTCTGGCCACGCGTTACTTTCTAGAGAAGAGATTTCCAAAGACTAACCCGAGCTAGAGTCTTCAAACAAGTGCCGAGGTCTGTGTTTTCATTCCTAACCTTATTTAATATTACCCAAAATAATGAAATAATGTTACAATGTGGAGATTCGCACGTCCCTACTGTGAATTTCCTTTGTCGTTTCCCGCCTATAATGCGCGTAAAAGAGCACGGCTGGTTGCATTTTTATGCCTCATTTCCATATATTTCATGAAAGAAACAATATCTAGTATTGTCCTGGTTGTTATCACCACTGCCGCGTGACCTTGACTTCGGTCTGCTATTGGAATTGCGCATCGACGTCGATAGATGATGCAATTCGCGGCGGGGGCTCTGATTGCGGCGATCCTGGTAATTTTGCGTTTGCCATCATTCTGCGTTGTTTTCAATTGTTTTAGTTCTCGAATAAGTGCGACGTTTGCTCTTGAAGATTTTGGAGTACTGTGCTGACGTAAGGCTCTTGCGTGGCATGGTGGGCTTGAAATAAAAAACATTGTTTTTTTTTTAAATCAATGTCATCCATTCATTTCGAACATCCATACGCGGTTATTACAAAAGTAATTGCTAATATCACTAGCCACTATGACTTTCACTTTTAAATTTTACGATATGTGATGACGATGCTTTTCACTGTAACAATATTATTTAAAAAAAAATTGTATTGAAATTTAAATTTTGGAATTTGCGATTAGTTTGTTTGCTAAAGAATGGAACTGATGACTTGCTGGTGTAGATAATGTAGGATTACGTTACGCGTTTAGGTGATGATGGAGCTGATGAATTGCAGAACAGGTTCTTCCTCGTTTATTGGATGAGTGGATGCTTCCCGATGGAAGATTCTGCCGTCGTCGTAGAGGACGATCTGCGAGGGCTCTGGATCAGGGTGTCCAGGGAGTGGATGCAGTCATGTTGCCTCGGCCGGCTGCAATCTCACGTTCAGGGTGTCTCGGTCGGCAGTTTCTTGGTCATCATGGTATTCTGAAATTCACATTACTGTTTGCAGACATGGTGGTTTTAATCAAGATTAGTGGTTATCTTTCACGTAATTGATAATATGTATATCAACTAATGTAAATTATGGAACAATAATGTTCGATTTTCAATAAATAACGATTCTAATTGTACTACTGGACATTCCTGAGTCTAAATTATTTTAAAGGGAATTTAAATTACTTACAAAAGGAATCTGAACCAGGATACTGCCTCTAGGGTTGTGCTCTGCTGCCGGATTAACGTTACCTCAATCATTCTGTTGAATCATTTACGGGTCATTGTTGATTTTTTTAAACGTAGGTTGTCATCAATTTTGGAGGTGTGTGAATAATAGTCAATTTAAGTGGATTGTTGGCTGGATGATGCTGCGGTTCTCCAATCCGCAGAATCCAAGGTTGCGTGGTTACTCCTGGTGTGTAAAATCAGAATTCAAATAATTAAAATTTAGTTTTGTTTTAAGAAGCTCTTTATGTTATTTTAACAAAAGCAGAGGGCGTACGTAAGGGCTTTAAAATTTAGGCGCTTTTTAAAATTTTAATTAACTTAAGCACGTCCATTATGTGTTTTTTAACTTAAGCAACATTAGCTTAACTCTATAGGGAACAAACAAAAAGCATTAATTTATATAAATAATCGTATATTTATTCGAAGCGACGAAACAAAAGTGTTGTATTTCTTGTTTACTTGTAAGACCAATAAACAAGAAATATAAACCTGAAAATTTAAGAATGCAGAGCAGGATTAAACAAACAAAAAATCAGTGACCATCATCATTTTATCAAATTAAACATTTTTATTAACTTTGAAACATTCAAAACGAATATGTTAATTTCTAAACGACAATCAAAATTTCACGCAAGTCGTTAAAAACGTTGCCTGTGACTCCAGTGATTTGATCCATCAAAAAAGGTGGAAATTCTCCAAAATCGTCAATGTAGGTGTTAGAGAAAGATACACCAATCCACCACGAATAGCAAACAAGATTTCGGGCACACCGGGATTATCAAATTGGATAAGGGAATATGTGTTTATACCGTTAAACTTTAAAATAAAGCCAGAAGAACATAGTGACATCTCGCAATGTAATTTTGTATGAAATGTCGTAAATGACATACTTTATTGAACATACCAGAAGATGGTTACGCTCAAATGTGAGTTTTAGCATGAAGAAGCATACTGCAATTACGAGAGTATATGCATTCCGAGAGCGCGAAAGGTTTCTCAGCAGTGTGGGTTTTGGTATGACGAATCAAAAGGCTTTTTGTAGAGGACTTGTACGTGCATTCCAAGCACGAGAATGGTTTCTCTCCAGTGTGGGTTCTAGTATGAGAAACCAAATCTCTTTTTTTGTAAGCACCTGTACGCGCATTCTAAGCACGAGAATGGTTTCTCTCCAGTGTGGGTTCTAGAATGAGAAACCAAATATCTTTTTTGCGAGCACCTGTAGGTGCATTTCGAGCACGAGAACGGTTTCTCTTCAGTATGAATTCTATCATGACGAACCATATGGCTATTTTTATAGGACTTGTACGTGCATTTCGAGCATGAGAACGTTTTCTCACCGTCGTGTGTTCTTCTATGAGAAAGCAAACTGCTTTTATCATAGCACTTGTAAGTGCATTTCGAGCATGAGAATGGTTTCTCTCCGGTGTGCATTCTAGTATGACGAACCAAACGGTTTTTTTGAGAGCACTTGTAGGTGCATTCTGAACATGAGAATGGTTTCTCTCCAGTATGGGTTCTAGTATGACAAACCATATTTATTTTTCGATAGCACTTGTACGTGCATTCCGAGCACGAGAATGGTTTCTCTCCAGTGTGGGTTCTAGTATGAGAAACCAAGTATCTTTTGTTGGAGCATTTGAACGCGCATTTGGAGCACGAGAATGGTTTCCCTCCAGTGTGGGTACTAGAATGAGCAACCATATTGCTGTGATCAGAGAACTTGTAAGAGCATTCCGAACATGAAAACGGTTTCCCTCCAGTGTGGGTTCTAGCATGTCGAACCATGTTGCTTTTTTCAGAGGACTTGTACGTGCATTCCAAGCAAGTGAATGGTTTCTCTCCAGTGTGGGTTCTCATATGTGAAACCAGGCGTCAACTACTCGCACACTTGTACGCACAAGAAGGACAGGAAAATACTTTCTTCCTATTGACAGATTGTTCTGAATCCCAGTGTTTTGTACCATTTATAGATTTTTTCGACGAAACTAAATCTGAAAACACAGAAAATGGTAATAGACTCGTGGTTGTTGGACAGCTAAAGTTATTCATGTTTAAAAATGCAACAGCGCTCATGTGACCTATATGTACGAAATCAATTATTTTGCTTGACATGGTAGCATGGTAACTTTGCCAAGCATTTAAACGGAAGAACATTTATTTAAAAGAAGGGCTATAGAAATTAAGATCTACCATAGCATCTTTAAAAACATCCTGGATATGTAGGGTCAGAAGGGTAGAGGTCCTACATCAGATAAAAAAACCCGTTTAAAAATATAAAAAATAAAACAAAACTATAATTAGAATAAAATAACCTACCTTCTTTGAATACCACTTGATTTGAGTATAATATATAAGCCAATCAGTATCGATTCGACATGAACCTCAATCAGGGTGTTATGAAACATAACGTATGTTCTGATAATTCTTATTAAAATTAAGTATACTCTCTAGCAGTGATTGCTTTATATGAATTAAATAATAATTGAAAGAGTTACCAATTGAAAGATAACTCAAACCACTTTATATTGGGCTATTCCGGGCTGAAGTCTGCAGGATCAACTAACCTCTAACAGTAGATGCAACCGGAATATAAAACAATTAGCTTACCTAGACTTTGGTCAATCCTTTTAAAACACTCCTTTTTGATATCAGGATAGTCAATTTCTATTTCAGAGTGTGCGCCACATTCTTGAACATATTCCACTGCCGCTAGAGTTCCTGGTTCACACTTGATCGCAGTAGTATATTTGGTCTCCCGTTTGACTATCCCGAACTGCAATATTGCTTCCTGATGTGATGTTGGACTTTCTTCCTCGGGGATTGTCTCCGGTTCGGACTTTATGTCACCGACGTCTGACGTCGCAAGATCCATTTCAGGTACACTGCTTTTTCAATCTGATGTTAGCAACATATTCTGGAAAAGGATTGAGCGGCCGATGTTTTATACTTAAATTTGAACGAGGAATGTCGTATGTAACTAGGTTACGGATCTACTGATATACCGGGCCTCAAAGACTGTGTGCGACGTACTTTTTTGGAGATGGGTACCAAACGTAGGACTAAGATCTAAACAACCGATTTTAGAATGTCAAGTCTTGTTGTGATTACAAATTGGGAAAAAATTCGGTTTATGGGCGAAATTCCTAAAAAATAAAACTAGTTATTTTTATACTAACTTTGGGCCGGGGAATCCGAATCTGGAAGAATTAGGTTTGGGCAAGCAATATTAACTGAATTACACGACTTTAAAATTTTCGACATACAAACAATATAACTGGCCATTTTGAACGCTTTCTGACAATAAAACTAGTTTTCTTTATACATCTTTATACTAACTTTGGGCCGGGGAATCCGAATCTGAAAGATTTAGGTTGGGGCAAGCAATATAAACTGAAATACACGACTTTAAAATTTTAGATGCAAACAATATACAACGCCATTTTCGATGCGCTTTTGACAATAAATCCATAGAAAAATAACCAAAGATATTACATACAGTGTTACCATCTCTCAAAAATATTTATCCCTAAAACTGAATCAAAAACCCCTAAAATCCCGCCAATTACTTGAAAATTCCCCTAAAAAAATATTTTGTAAAAATAATGAAAAATTTCGTGGTTTCAGAAAATACCTATTCCGAAAATTTTAATTTCAGGGGGGGGGGTGGCTAGTGAATTTCGGGAAAATATAATTTCGGGGTTTCAGGAAATACCTATTCCGAAAATTTAAATTTCATGGGGGGTGGGGGGGGTGGATCAATGTAAATAGATAACAGCAGAAAAACATACCTTATAAATCGAACAAGTCTTCTTCGTCCGTTGTATCCTTGTCAGACTCACACGTCTCCAAGGGTTCCTGATGAATACGCGGGTTATATAAGAGCCCAGCTAAACCGTAGAACTCCAGAGTAGGATCCTTCAGGCGTTCTTTGCAACTTTTCAGAAACATGTATCGAGCAAGGTTGCCGGGTATGTGCGCTTTAATTCTACCAGATGACGACATGGGAGACTTGGCTGCCCGCCAAGAGGACTCGATGAAATTTGTATGAGCTCCAGAATCAGGGTCCTTGAAATGTAGTGAATGATTCACCGTCTGGTGTACATACCCTAAGTCTGACAGGCAGTCATATGCCTTCCAACAGTCACTGATAATAGTTGTGCCCTTTTCGGCATTAAAGTTTCGGAACTCCGAGACTCGACGGCTACCATAAACACACGGCCGGAACCACGTTCGTAGCCGCCGAAAACCCATTGTCCTTCAACATAATGCCCACGATGATACTTTCTCTTACCAAACTTGGATTCGTCAATTTCAACGATTTTACCAGGGCCGCCGATTTTTTCTAAGCGACACAAGTAAGAATCGAGTATAACTTCCCGACAAAAAGAGGACCAGTCTACTAATGCTTCCATCGCCAGCTCTAACTGTAAGCCAATAAGCCGTAACGACGCACTTTGCACCCAAAAATTGACGAATCCAAGAATTTTCCAAATTGGCAAATGAGACCTTGCAAAAAACGTCCCTGTTCGAAATGCCACTCTGTTGTCACACCGCTTAGCCTTCTTCTTGCCCCGCGCTAATTTGCCATAGCAATTCCATCGAACCCCATCGATACTAAAAAAAACCTTTCTTTAAATCAGTTTTAGACAGCAGTATTGAACTCGGTATACGAGACATTCAGCTGGTGAAATATTTTATCGACGCAACGGTGATCGAAAATCTTTCCTACAATAATATTGTTTGTAATTTTCTTTAACCACTGGAGCGACCACGCGAAATAAATAATTTTGCCTCGATTGCTCGAGATATCCAGGCGATCGTTTTTTTTAATTTTTCGCCAACATAACTTAGAATTTTTAGATGGAGTCATACAAACTTGTTATAGAGCTATATAGCCAATGAGTTAGTCTGTATTATGCCGTTTGTTTAATTTTTGTAGGATTTATAGAAAAAATATAAAGCATCGTAAAGTTTATAATCGCCCGAATCCTGCGTGTTTGTTACTTTGAAACTGCTGTGACAGATACTTTTTCGCGTCAACATTAAATATTTTATATTTCTGTATATTGTCTGTGGTTTACTTGATAACGAAAGATACGTGTCTATGGAAAAAAGACTTAATTTTAATCGTAAACAGCACATCAGAAATCGTAGGTGAAACAAATATTTTAAAGAATTTGATCACGGACTGTCCAAATGTAATGAACTAAATTACTATATTTAGTACATTTAACACACTGAAATTGTATTAAATTAGAAAGATAATTTCATCGTCTACAATTACCAATAACAATTATTACAATTTTTTCCTTTTTTAATTAACTGAACAGTGTAATATAGATACTCTATTTTACAATGTCAAAATCGAAGCACCGCTTTTTTTATAATTGAGATCTAATACTATATATTTATGACCATGTTTTATATTGGATAGTAAAACAAGAAACAAGCTTTTTAATAAGATATACTATATCATAGCAATACATATTACTAATCTTTCAGAAAATATTTGGTAAATTGCTTAAATTCCGCGTTATTTTGACGTTTTTCCTCCAGAATACGTGATTCGACAGCGTTTAAGCTCAGTACACACTAGAGGTGGGTGAGTTCTGCATTTTTCCGGAGGCATCCGAGGACTGCTTCCTTTTAAAGGAACTCGAGTTCTTGGAGTGGGTCCCGGGTCCGAGTTCTTGGGTGCGGACTGGGTACTGGGCGACTACCGGGACGCACGGGTCCGGCCAAGGACTCGGCACTCGGACTCGGATAGAACCCGCGAAAGAACTCGGACCCGTAGCAGGACAAGGACCCGCACAAGAACTCGGACCCACACGAGAACACGGAGTCAATCCCGTCACCCATCGCACCCGAGTCGCGAGTTGTGCAGTTTACATTTTGGCGAAGTTCAACGAAATCCATTCGTGTCTTGTCGTGTTCCAGCTGATTGGGCTACGGCTAATGCGAGGCCGTAACGGATGTAGTATTAGGATCCAAGTTCCAGATGATAATTTTAGCACACGCGTAAGCAGTAATAAATCAAATGTAGTAACATAAATTTCGGTTGTCGTTGAGAATTTGTCGTTTTCATAATCTCTGTCCATCGATATAGATAAAGGTACTTGGTCGAAGCCTCTATCAAATGAAACTCAGTAAAGGCGAGATGTTTTAAAAACAAAGTCAGGAAGTAGTTAGGTACAGCATTGAACTATTAAAATTTTAACAATTAACAACATGTTTTAATATCTATTTATTCCAGTCCATTTTTTTTTACTTTTACAATACATACACACTTTGTTCAATATATTATTGTAGGATTTGTGTATATTATATACTTGATTTGTATATTTTTCCTTTTGGTTTCACAAATATATACATATATATGTCTCAGGATCATTAAAAATAAACATTTGCCAGAAATTTGCCTTTCGAATGAACACTATTACGACATAGCTAAAAAATTTTAACAAAAGATAGCCATTTTAAATAAACAATTATTGAATAAAATAATCTTGGTACCTAATTTATCGCTTGTCTGAATCTTTCCAATACCAGTTGACAATCAGTTCCAATTTTTAAAATCAAAGCAAATCCATATTCTAGAGTTCATTGAACCAGAGTTACGGATACACAGACGGACACCACTGAAATTTGTATTTTTAATAACACAAAAAATAAAAATAGTGAACGATAATTAAAATAAAACTTTAAAATAAAACAATAATTTTTACTTACAGTAGGTACCTAGCGCCTACAAATATGAGGGGCTAAAATAAAAATATAAAACATCAAAGAATTGCGATAAATCATTGAGATTTTACATAAAAACCGTTAAACTAATCGGCAATATCTCAAAATGCCAACGTGTTGATTTTTAAAACAAGATCATGAAACAAAAGAAACATAAGAATTGAACATAAAAATAATAAATCAGTAAGTTTTTTTTAAAATTCTGAATCCGAAAAAAAAATGTACAAATAGGCATAACAGTCAAAAGAATCATAAATAAACTCAAAATATCTTCGTATTGAATTTTTTAAATCAAGATAAAACATAAAAAAATGAACATAAAAAAATGTAATATTTTTTTTTAAATTGCGAATTGAAAAATTAAATTATACAAATTGTTACAAACAGTTAAAAGAATCAGCAATATCGCAAAATCCCCCCGTATTATTCATAAGACATAAAAAGTATTGAAAAATAAAATCAGTAAGATCTCGAATCGAGACCCCGAGTCCGAGTTTTCTGGGAGTTGTTGATTAGAGGCATTCGAGTCCGAGTCCAAGTCCTTAGAGGCATTCTCGGGTCCGGGTTCTCTGGGAGTCGTTGATTGGAGGCATTCGGGTCCGAGTCCCAGACCGAGTTCTCTGGGAGTGGTTGATTACGAAAAGGAGTGGGAGTAGGACCCGCTTCCCGCAAAGGACTCGGGCTCAAGGACTCAATCCGGCTGAACCTACACATCGCTAGTACACACCGGGTGAATTAACCTAGAAATGTTGATGATGGTTATGAAACCTTTCATACCAAACATGTAAAAGCTTAGAACGGTAATTAAAATCTTTATATTATTGTAGAAAGCAGTCACTTTGTGGTTTAACATAGGTATTTATTAAAGTAAAATAAAATACTTTTAGTTTTAAAACCACAAGTAGTAATAATTTGTACCCTGAAGATGCTTGAGTAAAGCGAAACCGGTCGGTTCTAAAAATTATTAAAAACTCGTGGTTTTAAAACAAAAAGTATTTTATTTTATTTCATTAAAATCTTTATGAATTTTATACCTAAAAGTTGGGTTTTGAAAAAAAAAAGTTGAGAGGGAAATAATTTATAGAACAAACAATTTATTTATTTATTACTTGCAATAAATTTTTTTTAATTTTTTATTGGTTTCATATAATTAAAACAAATCAATATATAGTATCATTATGCCTCGTTCTAGAGTGATACTCTCAGTATCGCCATGGTGACAGACCACCATTCGAAATTGAACATTGCTTGAAATGGTTTCATTATGTATAGTGACTAGATCTAAAATAGCCACATTACTAGATATAAATAAATTGAAAAAACCTTGTCACATGGATCCGCCAGCAGCATTTATCGAATTGTCTTGACCGTGCCACTCTGTTGCACAACACTGAAATTGAATTTTACGACAATTGATGACATGTAACTATTACACACTATTCTTAGGTTTCAAACACAATGATGTACACGAAAGATAATAATAAAATAGCTGTCTCACGTTTTACTTCGTTTTATAAAAAATATTATGATATTCGAAAGGTAACCTAAAAATGCAATCGTTCAATTGTACACAGACATAATACGTTGTTAATTCCGTTTCAGTCTGGGGTGAAAAGCATCTGAATGATATCATGCTTTTACTTACAACATATAGCATTTGCTTACCTCATTTTGAACAATTTTGTCAAGTTAATTATCAAACGAACACGAAAACGGTGACAACATAAATCAACTTGGGTGACAGTTAGCGGCGTTAGTTCGACAGCAAACGTCACTTTAGAAGTGGTGAATCTGTAACAAAGTCATTACTATCCAGCGAGGTAAGTACCTTTTCACAAAACGTAAATCTTTGATAAATGGCTTATTTTTGTCATTTATAAATAAAATAAGCAGTTATTAAAATGAATTATAATAGAAAGTAATTGTTTTTTTAAGTTTTAGTTAGAAACCTTGCGTCACTTAATTATATTTCACCGATTTGTGTTTTCAAAAATCTGTTAACAATTTCGTAGATGCTCTTAACCACGCTTCTTTAGGATTTTTTACTAGGTCTCTCCAAAATCTAACTTGTAAGGATATCAGAAGATCGAGAATCGCTTAATAGTTAAGAAAAGATGTTACAAGCGACAGACTGCTAGCTTTCGCAATCGATAGGAGTCGTTGACGAATGCTATTATTTAGCTTAAGGCTAAAAGAACGAGAATCGCCCTCCTGTTTCCTGGGAGAAAGGGCTGCCGTCGGACCAATACAGCTCAAAATGACATTCGTCTTACCTAGAAAAAGACAAAATTTGAGACCAATGATTACACTATTCTAGTATTGTACACATATTTAATAAATTTCATGGATAAAATTAATTACAAAATATTTTTAGAAAAGGGACATGGTGATGGATTAATTCACTGTTTAACTTTTGAACTTTCTTGTATGGGAAAAAATAGCGTTTTATGCAGTTTCTGCAGAATTTGTAGGGAGCGAAAACAAAACTTCTTGAGCGAGTTTCACTGCAATATAAATTAGGTGTATACCTTCAAAATATTCCTTCAAATGAGGATTCCACACTGTTCAAGCGTACTGTAGGTGACTAACGTCTTATAAATATTAGAAGAGTAACAAATTTAAGTGTTAATTATTATTGCCACAATACTAGAAGTTATTCAAATTCTCCTGCAAGGGTTTCATATAATTTCCACAGCTTTATCGTCAGCAAACATTATAGAAAATGCTGGTTAAATCTGACTACTTACATGATGCAATTCTGGAGAGGTTTAAATGACCTTGTTTGATGTAATCGTATCTTTATTTAGCAGTTTTAGCATCCTAATACGTTGTATAGTATCACGTTGGAATACGGATAGGTCTGAAAAGGAAAATTAATTGAATTATTAGCCAATGAAGTACATTCAGGAATCAGGAACATTGTATCAAAGAACGAGAGGTTAGTACTTGTATTTAACAACGGGTTTGGGTCCTTCTTTCAATTGGTGGTTATAGACCAGATATTTTATGATGACTGCAAGATTAAGCGTTGGCAACGCATTCTTTTTTAATCCCAAAAATACCGTATTTTTGCTTTCAATCGTGAAATGACACTCACAAACAAACGTATTTCTTGCTGCTTCTTGCTAGCACCGGATTATCGAATCGGTCTGAACAACTTTTAACACAACACGGCATTAAGTTACCATCTTGAAGAATTCTAGCACGCAACATTATTTTTAGATGGGTGAAAGAAAATTCAAAATATTTACGCTAAAAACTTCAACTTACTTCAACCTTCAAAATGGCGTATTGAAAATTACTGTTATTTTTTATCGGAGCATAACCCATGCTTAGCTTCTTTTTCTGTAACACCAGTCGCTATGGTATAGAGCGAGAGATCACACTACAATTTTGCTCTGAGCCAATGAGATCTGAGCTTTCAGCCACAACAGCTTTGTCTATAAAAATTTGTGTTTAGGATAACTCCTCCCATCAGGGTAACAAGGTCAGACGGGAGTTATACGTCCCTGCTACACATCACAGTGCTACTATTAATTCTAGATCCAAATTAAGAACGTCTTGCTGGCGTACTAAATTTGTTTTTTTCTGCGCATACCTAATCCAGCCGGTAAGGGAAAACGGTTAAAAGTGTTACACATTGGAAGTTCTGCAGGATTCGTTCCGAGTGGTCTTTTCATTTTGAATAAAAATAATTCAACAGATTATCACGACGAAATTAATGGGGAAACATTTTTGGAGTGGTTTAAAAATATTTTGCCGAAACTGGATGAAAACTACTGCATAGTAATGGATAATGCCTCATATCATTGTTTCAAATTAGACAAGCTTCCTACGAAGCAATGGAAAAAAGGCGACATAATTCAATGGCTTGAAGAAAAAGGAGGGCTGAGTATCGATGGAAGTATAATTAAAGCGTATGTAGAATGAAGTATGAGTTGTAGCGGGTTGCCAGTTCGCACCGCGATCATATGATAAGTATGTGGTAGATGTTACTGCAAGCTTAGTCAACAAAACTGTGTTTTGATTACCTCCTTATCATTGTGAGTTAAACACGAACGAATTAGTGTGGTCAATGATTAAACAGCACTTCAAAGTAAACAATACTTTCTTAAAAAGAAGTGATGTAAGACGACTTATGAAAGACTGTGATGTATTGATGTTGTACAGGAATAGAATACTGGGCCCTTAATCTCCAGTATTCTAACGAGGATAGGGATCTGGTATTATCTCTATTGATACTCGTAGATTCTGATATACGGAGGTTGTTTAATTCGGAATATAATAAATTGACAATACAAATAACAAGTTATCTAAAAGCCGTCTGGCGACAGAATGAGTCCTCGCTCCGGCAGTGTAATACGAGACGGCTGGTAACGTTCGGTTATCTTCGGTAGAACCCGAAGCTACCCGAACGTGAACAGCATACGTTACACTTTCCCTCCTTCAACTCTGAAGCTACTTACAAATCAACAAATATTTACATACCTATATAAATCATAACATGAACATTTTATATTACATTTGGTTTTAACAATGATTTTAAAAAAAGATAGACAACTTAGACATTTTAAATATTAAGTACAAAACACGATTAAATCAATTGTGCAGAGATCCACAAAAATTTCTAACAGAGCTGCGCTATGCCGTTATTACAACAAGTGAAGTTATGTTATTATTGCTAACAAATAATCCTAAGCTAACAACCGCGGTGCCTGGGTCAAGTTGCCCCGTTTCCTCTGGAAGATGTGGGTGACTCGCGTCTTGGCCGCAATCTCCCCGACCATGGTCTCTGTTGCCGGGCCTGTGTCTGCTCCGACACCACCTCCTCTGCCGCCAATCTGAAATCAGGAGGAAAACCAGTGAATCCACGCAATAAGGTTGAAGTCTCTAACTCCTGAGGCTCATTCCTCGAAATTTCAGACGCGGGATGCTGTGCACTATTGCCATCTTCCTTCCAGCTCACTGACATTTCCCTCATTTGGTCGACATGTCTCTTCCATGTCACATCTGTGTTCTCTATCTTAATAATATAAACTTTTTTACCTAGCTTTCTAGAGACTACTCCCTTAGCCCAAACTACTTTATTATCCTGACGATAATCTTTTGTTAAACACTTTTGTCCAACTTTAAAAACCCTGGTTTTAACCCCTTTGTAAAACTTCACCTGATCAGATTGAGTTTTAGAAATGTTAACGTTTGCTTGCTTGACTTTTTCCGAAAACTCATCACCATTTTTCACTGGAATTAAATTGTCGAAAGTAGAACGCAGCCTCCTTCCTAATAACAGTACCGCTGGTTCAATACCTGTCGAGCAATGCAAAGAATTTCTATAGTCCATTAAAAAATTTAATAACTTGACATTAAAATTTAGTGGGAATTTACCGTTTACTAACAGTTTCTTGAGGAACGTTTTCGAAGTTTTAACAGCGTTTTCCGCCAATCCGTTTGACTGGGGGTGTTTCACAGGAGAAGTCATAAGTTTAATATTGTTCTCCTTTAAGAACCCTCTAAATTCCTCACTTGTAAAAACTGAGCCATTGTCAGACACAATTAAGTCAGGGTTGCCAAAATTAGAAAAAATTTTCCTCAATTCCAAAATCGTATGAGTTGAATCTGCCTTCTGTACTTCAATACAGTCCAACCATTTCGAGAATGAGTCACACACCACAAGGAACATCTTCCCCGCTAAAGGCCCACAGTAATCTACGTGTACCCTACTCCAAGCTTTACCTGGATTTGGCCAAACCGTCAATTGACTTTTCGGTGGTGACTGTTTTGACAACGCACAATCTGAACACGATTGAACGACTTCCTCCAAGTCTTTGTTCAGAGCTGTCCACCAAAAATATGCTCTAGCTATTCCCTTCATTTTAACAATACCAAGATGTGACCTGTGTAATAAATCTAACACTTGCTTTTGGAGAGAAAAAGGTATAACTATTCTGTGTTGCCAAAACAAACAATCTTCTACGATAGACAGTTCGTTCCTTTTTAGCCAATATTTCCAAATACTGCTGTCACGATTTACTCGTTTGGGCCAGCCCTGCCGCAAATACCTAAACACTAGCTGTAATTCGCTATCCGCTGCGGTGGCTTCCACAACTGCTTGAAAATTTACATGTTCACAATTTTCAATAAAACAAACAAAATCAGTCCCGAAATCGTCATTAAAATCCTCAACAGTGTCCTTCAGCGGTAACCGAGATAGGAAATCTGCCTGGTTATTACACGATTTCACAAATTCCGTTTTGTAAGAAAACCCTGCCAGAATGATACCATATCTCTGTAAACGGTTTGCCGCAAGAACCGGAATATTTTTATGCTCCCCTAAAATTCTTAGTAATGGCATATTATCAACGCACAATGTGAACTCCCTTCCAAACAGGTACTGGAAGAATTTATTTAACCCGAATACAATTGCCAGAGCCTCGAGATCCAAAATACTATATTTCCTTTCAGCGCTTGTTAAACTACGCGAAGCAAACTCGATTGGACGCATTGTACCGTCCTTAAATACATGTACCAAGCATGCACCCAACCCGGATGTACTAGCGTCCGTAAACAGTTTTACAGGTAAGTCCGGAAAATAATTTGTGAGAATCGTATCGTTCCCCATCAATTCTTTAATGGTATCGACTGCTATTTTGCAGTCTTTTGAAAAATTCCACTCTACCCCTTTTTTCAAAAGGTTGTGTAAGGGTTCCAGTATCGATGACATCCTAGGAATGAAATTCCGGTAGAAATTTAGAAAACCCAATAAACTTTTTAATTTATGTACGTCCGTAGGATACGGAGCGTTTTTTATAGCTTCAAGCTTGTTTGGCTGTGGTTGGATTCCGTTCCCTGATATTACATACCCCAAAAATTCAATCGAACCCACAAAAAATTCGCATTTATCTGTGTTGACCTTCAACCCGCACTCTCGTAAACGAGCGCAGACTGTCCGGATATTATTCATTAAATCCAATTCGTTGACTCCCGAAATGATGATATCGTCCAAATAGAACGCAACTCCCTTTAACCCCTGAAGACAACTTGCCATAGTCCTAGCGAAGATCGCTGGCGCTGACTTAAACCCAAAAACCAGTCTATTATATTGAAATAATCCTAGATGTGTATTTATTGTAGTATACTTTTTGCAAAAGTCAGCTAATTCTAACTGTGAGTAAGCCTGTGATAAATCTAGTTTAGCGAACACTTTACCAAAACTAACTTTGTGAACCACCTCCTTTATGGAGGGGAGTGGATACCTTTCCAAATCCGACATGAGATTTAAAGATCTCTTATAGTCCACGCAAATTCTAACATTCCCGTTCTTTTTAATTACCGGAACAATGGGGGACGCGTATTCGCTGCTAGTTACCGGAGAAATGATACCATCAGCTACCATAGCTTCTAATTCTCTCTCGATTTTCTCTTTAATAGCGAACGGAACCGGCCTCGCATTAAAAAAAACAGGACGAACTTCCTTGTTTACTTTGAAACCTACTGTATGTTTATTGAATTTTCCCAACCCAGGAGAAAAAACTTCTGGAAACTCGTTGTAAATCATCTCGGTTTTGTCCTTGATTGATGAAACCGAATTATTCATCACTGGAACTATCTTTAGATTAAAAATCTCCATAAAATCCCTACCCACTATCAATTCCGTGCCATTAACCACAACAGTAAATAATAAATTATTTTTAAGATTATTGTATTCTACGGTAAAACAGGCACTACCTACAAGGTTAAGTGGTTTGCCATCGTATCCTGATAGAGTACGCTTATCTGGTGACAATGTTACATTTCTAAAATAACGATTGAAAATAAAATCCGGCATGACCGACATGCTTGCCCCTGAATCAATCATAGCAGCACATTTCACTTCGTTAATTACCACATTAGCCCTAAACGGATTAATGTATGAAATACTATTATTCTCGGATTGTTCAAAAATCGGATTAACCTTGAGATTCCTACAAAATTTCTTCAAATGCCCTACCTTGTGACAATTAAAACATTTTGCGTTCTTGAATTTACAATATTTTTCTACATGATATTCACCGCAAATCGTACATTTTTTATTCCTCGGTTCGGGGCTCTTTGAACGAGATAACCTTGAAAAACCTTGAGTTTCTCTTGACCGCGACGAATGTCTCCCGGGCGAATTTGAACGATTCGAAATGGCGTTCACATCCGAATTCTCTGCGGAAAGTTCAGATTTAATTTCCGGAACCAGATTGTCTAACGCTGAAACCGTTATTGCTAACTCTTCCATCTCGTTAAATGTTAATTTAATTCCCTCTAGAAAAATTTTCTCCTTAGCCCGGCCTGGTAAAATACCGATTGCAAATGCATCCGCTAAGCTTCCTGGCAAGCGCGTTCCAAATTCACAAAAGGAAGATAATCCCCTTTGACGAACTGCAAAATCTCTGACCGATTCCCCATGCGATTGCTTTGCTTGATAAAATTTTTCCCGTTCCTTGAACACCGATCGCGGTCTGGAACAATGTTTCTCAATTAATTCTATTAACTGATCGAATGCCACGTCTGTAACTTTAGCAGGGAAACATAAATTGATCAAAAGAGTTAATGTCTCCGCTTCCAGAAGATTCAGCAAATAAGCGCGTTTCTGTGAAGCATCTAACTTAGTCGTTTTAATGTCATCACGAATTAGAAGGAACTGTTCTAACCTCAAGCGGAACAAACTCCAATCTCCATTAACGTGGGAGAACCTGGAAATTCCGCCCGATTCCATGATTGCAACAACAAAAAAAAACAAACCCACCCGGCAACAATAACACCTTCCAGAAACAAACAATAAACAAGACAACCTGACTCCAGGAACCGGCGCCGATGCAGTCCAGCGCCCAGCCGCTTCCCGGAATTCCAAGTCTTCTTCTTCTGTGAAATTTGTCTGGTCTTTGTTACCCAGGGCCACCGATCTGGTCTTTGTTACCCAGAACCACGTGACTATTTATTCTTCGCTGGATTCTTCGTCTGGTCTTTGTTACCCAGAACCACGAAATTATTGATTCTTCGCTGGATTCTTGGTCTGGTCTTTGTTACCCAGAGCCACGTAATTATTTACTTCCAATTGTCCTTATTATGCCCCGTTTATCTCCATTTATTGTCACCTTGACAATAAAATCCCGGAGATTTTTTTCGCAAGTCACTGGTGTGAAACAGATCCACTTGCCGGCAATCCGAAAAACTGTTTCCGTATACTCCTTTTTAAGCTGCGCCACTGTGATGTATTGATGTTGTACAGGAATAGAATACTGGGCCCTTAATCTCCAGTATTCTAACGAGGATAGGGATCTGGTATTATCTCTATTGATACTCGTAGATTCTGATATACGGAGGTTGTTTAATTCGGAATATAATAAATTGACAATACAAATAACAAGTTATCTAAAAGCCGTCTGGCGACAGAATGAGTCCTCGCTCCGGCAGTGTAATACGAGACGGCTGGTAACGTTCGGTTATCTTCGGTAGAACCCGAAGCTACCCGAACGTGAACAGCATACGTTACAAAGACGGTATCTAAAAAGTTCCACCAGAGCATAGGAATAACTTTGTTCGACATATTATTGGTATCGAAAAAAAAAATTGGAATATCGATCACATTGTTAATGAACTCAAGGACAATAATAATAATTCGTAAGCTTTTGACATTTCAAATGGATCATCTGAGGAACAATATTTTTTTTTTCAATCGCAATGATATTTTCAACTTTGGATTTGATAAATCTGATGCCAAATAAAGTGCAATATATTTGGTAATACTATCATCATCATTATTTGAATGTATAAAATGTTTAATTTGTCGGTAAACAAATAAAATAAAATAATTAATTTGTTAAAACAGTGGGTCTGAATGTGTTAACGCTCGTCCTTGTAGAAGCGCGGAGAAGGGGCGGAGACATGCGCGTCCACGGGTAATGTTGGACCATGAATAGTCGTGCGTAAAAGGAACCCAAATATTTGTAGGTTCTTAACCATCTAAGATTATCATGTATAATTAGCATTCTACCAAAATTTCGCATTTATTCGCTTAATATTAGAGTCAGGATCAGTGATTTGGAACCCGTCACATTATGTTAAGATTGGTAGATAATAAAAATATAAAAATATTTTTTCTGAAGCTGTTAGATTTAGAGTCCTACTAATAAATAAACAACTTACTGCAGAATGAACGATTGCAACGTAGTCATATTATTTTTTGTACCGTTTCATTCGCTAATGTGTTTTGTCTATGGTGTTATTTGTTTTTGACATCATTTTACCCATGGACGTGGAACTATCTGTCATCACACGTCTCTCAAATTTCGATTAGTTTTCAATCATTAAATTTGAAAAACGTCAACACAAAAACGAATGTGCATTTATATATTCTGATGTCTAATTCTAACCACCCAGTCGAAGCGGTAAGCGCAATTACTTTTAAGTTGTGACCTCGTGAGCCATTTATTCAATTCACAATCATAACAGGACTTAAAACTCTAATACCAGTTGTTTGGATCTTATTCCTTTGTTTAGTACCCACATCTAGTCATAAAAAAATAATCCACATCTAAATCAAACGTAGTTGAGACCCGGTATATGAGTTGCTCCCTATCTTCACTAAATACGATATGCATCATTCAAATTTAAGCAAACAAAATCGGCGGCTCAATCTTTGAGCCGCAAAGCTTTTCCATTTTAAAACGGCAAGCCGTTTGCAGAGACACTTGTTAAGTAGACATTTACATACATAATACCTGCTTTCTTCGTCTCCAGAAATTTACGTACATTGCCTACTTTTATCATTATCAAATTGGATGCCTTATTGAGCTCAAACTCATTCTAAAACAGTCCGGTAAGGTATTTAAGAGATTTTAAAAGTTCTAATCATATCTTTTGTCATATTTTTATTAATAGTACCCTGACTCCAGCAAAACAAATGCTATTCACAATTAGTATCCTTGCACGTAGGCCCATTAACTCGTTAATTAAACCGGCGTAGAATTAACTGCGTTCGGTGACATTTCGAAACATCGCGATTACAGTTCGCAAGAGTTTAGTTTCGCAAAGTAAGAGGGGCGAAGATTTCATCTCTCAATGTAATTAATGAAAACGCGACCACAGTAGTCAGAAGTTTGGTTTTGCAAAGAAAAAGTACACGTTTCTCTACTAAAATCATATTTATGACAACAACAAAAAAGTTGGTAATACCTATCCGACCTTTATACGGATTATGTGCATAGCTTCAATTTAAAGCCAAGTCCATAAACACGATTATTGCAAATTTTATTTATTTTATGGTTGCTTATTTCGAATTTATTTTTTGTTATTAAGTGCTCCTCTCACTAGGCTTAAATATATTTCATGATATCGAATTGTTAAAAATTACAATCTTGATGCATTTATGCATTCAAAATTCAATAAAATCCATTGTCTTGGATTGATATTTACGACAGAGTAGTCATAAATTGCCATAGTAATACGGCATATCTACGATAATTTATTTTTCCAGAATATCATCCTAACATCAGAATAAATTGCAGTTAACCTGAAATGGATCTTGTGACCTTAGATTTCGGTGTCATAAAGTCAGAACCGGACACAATCCCCCAAGAAGAATGTCCAATATCACCTTATGAAGCATTATTGCCATTCGGGATTGTCAAACAGGAGACAGATGAAGCTACTGCGATCGAGTGTGACCCAGATACTCTAGTGGTAGAAGAAGATGCCCAGGAATTCTCGGAAATAGATATTGACTATCCTGACATTAAAAAGGAATGTTTCGTTCATCTTGAAAGGATCGACCAAAGTCTGGGTAAGCCATTAACTTATTTTTCCGACGACCTCTCCTACTAGACATTAGTTTACCCCGCTGACTGCCGCCCCGAAAAGCTCAAGAGAAATAACTCAAACCAGTAACTTCGGTTTCGATACATATCATCGCCAGAATGTGGTTTGGTTTATCTTTCCAATGGCAGCTAGTTCTATTATTGACCATTTGATATTGGACTTTAATATTCTCACCTTCATCTGTCCAGAGTTATATTAGGCCTGCATGGGTAGATTCATATGGATGACTGTGTGTTATTTTTTTTTTAAACTTCCTTATCAATGCTCCACAAAGTTTCTTGTTGTTTATGTCATGAAATAGACTAACAAAACAACGATTTTTTTTCTGTTTTCACGTCTGTAACAGAGCGGTTTTCGCTCAAGGTAACAAAAGTGCTGTGAATGAGCAACTCATTTTTAACAATTAGTTAAGTAGGCATTTATGAAATGAAATTGAATTTGAATTTTATCAGTATCTCTTTACTTTTAACATATCGTTTAGCTGTCGAATACCCACGATATCATTATTCAATCTTTCTGTGTTTTCAGATTTTATTTCGTCCAAAATATCTGTTAGTAATACAAAACACCCGAATGAAAAAAAGTCTCGAACTAGAAATAACTTATTTTCCTGCCCAACTTGTACCTACAGGACTAGGTACAAAAGTGGTCTTGGATGATGATCTGGCGTGTAAATAGCACAGACCATCTAGGGAATATAATATTTCCCTATGAAAATAATTTTGTGGATTAATAAATTATCTCTGCAGGGAGAAAAATAACAAACCAGTCACCAAAATACAAATGAACAGAAAAACTCACCCAAGAATGGCATTCACAAATTGAGGTCTTCTATTTTTGTCATCAGATTCGGTTTCAGGCAGCAATCAGCAATCACCTTGCATTTGCACTAGATAAGGTTATAAGGAACAACCAGCTCACAAGAGAGAAGAATTATTAATGATAGAGATGAATCAGCACATTCATCGTAACACACAGTGCCGAATTTGTGACATTTTATTTTGACAAAAATATATATTTTAATTATTTTTATCTTAAATAGACCTCTTTTGACGAAATATCATGTCTCAGATGAATCTACTGAACAGATGTAACAGGTGACCGCAATTTGGTTATCATTCACCTGCAGAGAAAATACTATGCGAAATTGACAAGAGATGTCGCTTTTTGTCCATTCTATTTTTAAAAAATTAATTAATTAATTATGTTTGTATATTAAAATAATTTTAAATTAAGTTTTAAATCTAATGCTTCTCCAGGTCTGATTACGCATATTAGAACCCACACTGGCGAGAAACCATTCTCGTGCTCGGAATGCACGCACAAGTGCTCTCAAATATGCAACATGATTCGTCATACAAGAACCCACACTGGAGAGAAACCATTCTCGTGTTCTGAATGCACGTTCAAGAGCTCTACAAAAAGCGATATGGTTTCTCATGCAAGAACCCACACCGGTGAGAAACCATTCTCGTGCTCTGAATGCACGTTCAGGAGCTCTAAAAAATTCAATATGGTATGTCATGTTACAACTCACTCCGGAGAGAAACCTTTCTCGTGCTCAAAATGCTCATACAAGTGCTCTCGCCAAAGTTATTTGAAATCACATGCCGGAACCCACAGAGCGTAAAAACCATTATCGTGCTGAGAATGCACGAACAAGTTCCGTTATAAAAGGTTTATGGTTTCTCATGCCATAACAAAAACTGGAGAAAAACCGTTTTCGTGTCCAGAATGCACTTAAAAGTTCAACGGAAGTTTAACGGACTTCATTTCAAGATTTAGCGTAAAATAGCAAAACAATATTCTCGGCAAAATTTGTGATTTGTCCACAAATTCGTAGTTTGCGTAGATCATTAATATATATTAATAATAATTAAGGGTCCTAAGATACTACCTTGTGGGACGCCACAGACCGTTTTTGTAGGATGACTAGAGGTACTATTTATTTTAACGCATTGCGTTAGATGTGTTAGATAACTACAAAATAATTGCAGGGCTGAGTCTGATAATCATATCCTCTTAAGTTTATCTAAACGTATTTTATGATTCACAGTGTAAAACGCCTTTGCAAGATCTCGGAAAATTGCTAAACATTTATTTCCTCTGTCTACATTACTTACTATGAAGTCTATAACGTTGGCGATGGCATCTGAGGTAGATAAGTTTTTGCAAAAACCAAACTATATTTAAAATTGTCAATGGCATCCAGTTAGATAAACTAGAAATTTTAGAGATTAGAAAGAGTGTAAACGCAAAATTGAATATTATTAACAATCAAAAATTATTTTTAAACGACCCAATATTAAACCTATTCCCTTTGTAAATTGTTCCATATTACCTCTCTTTCCCCTACCCGTTTTATTATTTTTTCACTGTTGTCATTGTTTTTGTCTATTATTTTTTAATGACACCATTGTCTATGTCTATTATTTATCTATTGACACCATTGTTTATGTCTATTATTTATAATTAGTTTTATCAAAAAACCCTGAAGAAGTGAGCGTTGCTCATGAAACATGTTGGTAATAAACAATAAAAGTGGTTAAAACGAAGTATTTTATTAATTTTTAATTAAAATGGTGCCACAAAATAAGTTTGCTGAGTTAGAAGAAGCAAACTATATTTTACTATAGTTAAGGTTAGTAGTCAGTTAATCTCTTAGTAGTCCTTCAAAAATTTTTGAGAGTGCACTTAGATCACAAATTGGTCTGTAATTGGCAATTTCAGTTTTATTTCCACCTTTGAAAATTGGAGTGATTAATACCTTGCTTTAATACATTAGGGAAACAACCTTGAGTGAAGCTCTTATTGATTAGAAATTTAAGGAGAAAGGCTATATGAGATTTCAGCGATTTTAATAGTTGGCTTTGAATTTCATCATGTCCAGGTGATGTCCTATCTTTCAGTGAGTATATTTCTTTGATAATATCCTTGATTCATACCTCTTTTAGATAGAATTTTTTAAGGTTTCTTATGGGAGCTTATCATCTGATGATGGCATTTTTTAAAGCTTCAGTTGTTGTTTTCTTTTATTTTACCGGCCAGTTTCGATCCAACGTTTGAAATAAAGGTATTTGCATATTAATTGGTTCATTCCTAATTTCTTTGTGTATGTTGTCTCTTTTCCTAATATATTTTAATAGTCCAAGTGTAATCCGTGGTTTTGTGATTGTATTTTTTTTATTCGGTAGCTCTATGAGATTGGCGTGTAGATTTATTTGGTTTTGAATAAAATTGGTGAAATAATTCCATGCCCTATCACTATAGGTAATTGAGTACAAATGTTCCCATTTTTCGTTTTTTATGTTGAGTACAATTGTTTTTAGTCGATTCTATTTTTCGTGATAGGTACATTAACGGTTTCATATTTTCTTTTATTTTCATTTCTAACTTCCAATATTGTAGAGTAGCGGTTTGTTACTGTGGATTCATATAATCTCGTAGTATTTATGGGTAGTTTCGTTCTACCTATTATTTGGTCGATGCAAGAAAGAGTTTCTTTAGTGACTCTAGTAGGTTTGTTGATGTAACTAACAAGACCGTAGGAGCTTATTGTATTGAGGTAATCGTCTCTTTGAGGATGACCAGTTTCTAGAATATTTATATTTGTGTCTCCAATTACAAACAGCGTACTACAGTGTTTTTGTTTTAATAACAAAGTTTCAAGTTCAGTAAGGAAGTTTGTAATATTGGGTGCGGATGGGGATCTTTAAATAGCTAATATATTAATCCCGGAACTAGTTTGTAAATGCAGACATTTGGAGCCATTATTTTAATTTATTTTGCAGTAGTTTTCAGATTGTTTTAACGTAAACTACAATTCCATCATTTTGTTTAATATTATAGGAAGTATTGATGCAATAGTAGCCTTCTTTATTTTTTGGCGTGTAAGAATTTTTAATCCAACATTCTGTTAAGATCATAATATCAAATTCAACTTTTAATTGTTTTATGTTTATTAGAAATCCTTCGAAGTTTTTATTGATGCTTCTTAAATTTTAGTGTATTATTTTTAAATTATGTATGAGACATAGTTTTATGTTGCTTTTGTTTCTAGTAACAATTTCATTTTCAAGTAGATGGTTTGTGAGTTCATCCAGATCGGTATCCATTTTGAGTAAATTATGAATGTCAAAGATAAAGTTAAGTTTTAAATTGTTAGTAAATCTCTTTCATGTTTTATGTTTATTATTTTAGATTTGGTTGTCTTCCTTGTGAAAAACTTCCCAATTTTGAACCAGGTATATTGGTGGTTTAATTCCTGGGCTCGCTTATTGGTGTTCCATAGCAAGTCCTTGTTGTATACAGACAACACTTCGCCGATGTACAAGACTGAGCTTAGTTTTTTAGTTTTGTTTATTTGCTGCGAGGAATTTTAGTCGTGTTTGAATGCTGGAATTGTTGAAATTAATAATTATTTTTCTATGAACTTTGACGACGGTAAGGAACCCGATAAATGTTTGAAAAGTATTCATTACTGATTGCATTGCCTAGCTTATTGGTAATATCCTTTACCGTTTCAACTGGGTTGACATTTGTGTTTTCATCTTCTCCAGAGATTTCAATATGGTTAGACAAGGTATTTTGCTCTAATTTTGCAAGCCGAATATCAATATGGTTTATTATTGAGAGGTCTTTTTTAATTTTTTCCACTACTATTTGTATACCAGCCAAGTCGTTTAATTTGGCTAATATTTCATCATATTTGCGTGCAATGAAATCGGTAGCTTTTTAGTTTCTGCCATCTCATGTTCAATTTTTTTGAACATTTCTTTTTTGAAATCAAAACATAAGTGTGTCTATATAATCAAAAAAAGTCTGATTAATCTCCATTGGAAAGGGAATCGGTGATGTAATGAGATAATTTTTTGATTTCAAGCTAGTGTTTTCTAGTGGAATTGTTGTGTGTTCAATAATACCTCATACAAAATTTTAATAATCGTAATATAAGAATTATTGTGTATGGTACGCAGAACTGCTTTAACATTGTATGTTCACAATGGACTTGTTTCTTTATGTGCACAGTGTATGGACAGTTGGATTGATCGATTGTACAATGTGGTAATTATTTATTGAACAGTCACAAAACTTCAATTGTTTCACATGTATTTTTTTTGTATAAACAATACTTTTTAATGTTTAAAACAAAATAAGCTGTTGGCAACCATAGATAGCTACAGCTCATTCCATTTTACCTGTAACACGACAATATGGTGGAAAATATGTACCTTCACTTTAGTATTATTATTCAAGTCTACCCATAATCTCACTAAATCGCAAGCAGAAGGTAAACACTCAAGTATTAAATAGCAACAAGTCCACCAGAAGTTGTTGCATTTAAGATCACCAAAATGATATTTGCCCAAACTCGACTCTTGACACTTTTTTTAATCCCCGCGGTAATTTACTAAGAAAAACATTCCTGGTTACTTAATAAATGCGCACTCACAACTCCTCTAATCAACACCATCCAGTAATATCCTTAATCATAGACGGTCGCATACACATCCACTTATACACTATATATATTTTTTAATTTATCGTTTATCTTTACTCCTAATCATTCCCAATCATGTACTCTCCTCGCCCAGTAAATCGTAAATAGCAATTTCGTTATCCCTGTTAACTATCTCTCAAACATTGTGAACTGCTTGCCAATCATTTTTTTAATGTACTGTTTGTTTTAAAAATAATAAAAATGAGTAAATAGATAAAACTTTTCATTTTCATTTTGCCCATTCCGTCCACGTATAAATATTCCATTCTGCTGTTTCTAGTAAATTTACATAATTAAACTTCCTATTTATTCTAATTTCTTATTCGTTTTCTTCTTTCCCTTTGTGTAAGCTGGAAATATGGTTATAATAATTGATAGACAATATCAGTTAACGGTTATTTTAAAATGGGTTAAATGAAAAAATGCAAAATGACATGCAGATGAACAGTTGGTTCAAAAATGGTTAGGTAGAAATTATTTTCTTAATAAAAAAATTTCAACCATATAACACAGAACAGAGAAAAGAAATAATATCAGAGAAAATGCGTAGAAACAACCGTAAAAATTATAGAATAGGAATAAGAAAAGAAAAAAAAATTAGTGTTATATCAAACTAGCTGTCGTGTGCCCGGCGTTGCTAGGGGTTATCTTTAGGAGATACAATCGTGAACTTGCAGTAGGGTTCTTTGAGATATCTAATTTCCTATTACCTTATTTTGATGTATCTCATGAGGATATGTCAGCGTTATCAATGTAGGCACCAGAAGATATATTTTTTACATTTTTATTACAAAAAATCGATTTTACTCTACTTTCTGTACATATAATTTGCAGGTAATTTATTTATAAACCTTCCGAAAAATTCTCTAAGTGATAGTGAAAGAACTAATGGCACAAACAGACAGACGCGGATAACAACTTTATTTAATACTATTTAGAGATAAAGAACTCCGGAAGGTTTTCAGCTTCGACAAAAATTATATCTGTGGCCAATGCAATACCCTCTGAAGAATCACTTGAATTAAATTCATCTTAAGATTCATTTGACCCTTCAGATCACCATAATATGTACTTTTTGAAGCGTCTGGAGCCAGTGAGACTATGTCATCTCCAATTGGGGTATTTCGGGAAGCTGAATGTAATTGGGAGGGTAAGGATTCATTTCAGATGTCAACAAACACGGGCAAAGTAATTTCAAGCAACATTTCAATTCTGAATGGTGGTCTTACACTAGGGATATACTATATTATAAAATATATTGAATTTACATATATACTTATAATAACGCCGGGATTAGAACCCGCGACCACTGGTTTGCTAGTCGAGAGCCTTACTCTTCGAACACAAAGGCCGTTAAATTAAATAAATCACCACTTATATTTCTCATTTATTCGCTTAATATTAGAGTCAGAATCAGTAATTTGGATGTTAAGTTTGGTAGATTAGAAAAAATATATTTTCTGAACCTGTTAGATTTGAAGTCCTACCAATAAATAAACCACTTACAGCAGTATGAACGATTGCAGTGTGGTCATATTATTTTTTTTGCCGTTTCATGCTTTAATGTGTTTTGTCTATGGTCTTATTTGTCTTTGACATCATTTTACCCATGGACCTATCTGTCATCACACGTCTCTCAAATTTCGATTAGTTTTTCAATATTTAAATTAGAAAAATACCCGCAACTGGCGATTCATGCTCGTCAACACAAATACGAATGTGCATTAATATAATGTGATGTCTAATTCTAACCAATCAGTCGAAACGGTAAGTGCAATTACTTTTATGTTGCGACCTCGTGAGACGTTTATTCAATTCACAATCTCAACAGGACTTGAAACTCTAATACCGGTTGTTTTGATCTCATTCCTACGTTTGGTACCCACCTCTAGTCATAAAAAATAATCCACATCTCAAACAAAGTAGTTGAGACCCGGTATATCAGTAGCTCCGTATCCTCGCTAAGTACGATATGCATCACTCAAATTTAAGCAGCCAAAATCGGCGGCTCAATCTTTGAGCCGCAAAGCAGTTTCATTTTCGGACGACAAGCCGATTTCAGTGACACTTGTTAAGTATATATTTCCATTATTAATACCTGTTTTCTTCGTCTCACGGAAATTTACGTACATTGCATACTTTTATCATGATGAACTTGGATGACTCGTCGAGCTCAAACTCATTCTAAAACAGTCCGGTAAGGAATATGAAAGATTTTAAAAGTTCTAATGTGGCAACAGTTTGTGTTCAGCGGTTAGTTTTTCATAATTGTATTGATAGTGTCCTGACTCCAGCAAAACAAATACTACATAATTATTACTATTCACAATTAGTACCCTTGCTCGTAGGACCATTAACTCGTAAATTAAACCGGCGTAGAATAAACTGGATTCGGTGACATTTCGAAACATCGCGATGACAGTTCACATTAAGTTTCGCAAAGGAAATCGAAACATGTACCTCTTTTAATATTATCTTTTTACAAAACGCGAAATTATGGTGATATCTGTTCTTATGACCTATATATGGATTTCGTAAGCTCGAAATTCCAACCAAACCGGCATAGTCCAGTGGTAACGCATTGGACTGCCATTCCGAAGGTCGCGGGTTCGAACCCGGCGTGCGCAAATAAATTTTATTTGATTAATTTGTGTTATTTCACAATTAATTAATTAAAATAATATATAGTATATTTGCGGCACGTTCCAGAGTGGAAGATACTACCAGTATCGCCCTGGTGTAAGACCACCATTCAGAATTGAAACGTTGCTCTAAATGGCTTTAGCCGTGTTTAGTGACTAGATCTGAATAGCCAGGTACTTCCCCACCTTCCTCTTTGCCTTCCCCACTTACCTTCAGCCTCACAACATCCCCCAATTGGGGATGCCATAGTCTCACTGGCTCCAGACGGGAGCAGTTGGGACTCTTGTGAGGTATTCACTATATAAAAAAAAAAAAAAAAAAAAAACCGCACTTAACCCTTTCATCCCCAGTATGAATTCAAATTAACACGAACTTTGTGTTTTGTTACCGTCACGGTAGCGATTTAGAAAAGCCATGTTTTCTGTTTTCTTATAGCTTGTATAGATTGAAATCCTTATTAATAATAATAATAATAATGATTGGATTATTTATATAGCGCCGTTTTCGTGAGAAAATCACCTCAAGGGCGCTTAACAACTTAATTTATGCATTGATCACTTAGACTTAATAACTTTTGGTTTTTAACTAAGTTTCATAGATAGAGAGAGACTTATAACTAAGATTAATGTCGAGTGATTTAAAACTAAGACTTTTAACTAATGACTTAAGTTATACATATTTTTATGACCAAGTGGGCATTTACACAATACCGCTATAATACAACTACGGCTTAAACTAGAGATTTACGACTAACATACATATGTAATTTATATTTACAAATACCGATTGTTATGATTTCTGCCCGTGGTGTCAGTTATAAAATATTTAAAAAAAATTGTTTACGGGTAATAAACGGTTAATAACGGTGAAAAAAAGTCAAGTAGAATAATCCCCTGGACTGAGCAATGAAATAATACTGATGAATAAAAAATAAAATAAATAAATATATTCCCACCACAAACCCGATAAATATTTTGACATCTGCTGATTGTGAGTTTCATCGAATTTCTGTCGTCATTGATTACTTCATTTAAGGTGAGATATCAATATTTTCTACTCGAATTACAAATATTTAAACGCAAATATAGATGTGTTCTATAAAAATAACAACTGTTCAATTCACTGTTCACAGTCATTTTCCAGAATATGGTAAATGAATTTCAACGTTCATTAAAATTAACACTGGTAGTGACGGACAAATTTTTGACTAGTATGGTGAATTTTTTGAAGATTATTATCCTAGATTATTTCTGAATGAATTTTAGTTATAATGTTATTTGTTCAAACCTCAGAGATTATCACCACATTGTAAATGTGCCTTTTTGACATGAAACATTTATTTGTATTACTTTTGGTATGTGTATTTCACCTTACTATTTAAAAAATTTCCAGTAACATCCAATGTTAATCTTAATCAATAAAAGGATAATTTCTAAAAACAAAAACAAAAATTAAATACCACAAATTTTCAAATCATTTTTTCAGTTAACATCAAGCATTTCATATTTAAAAATGTGGAAACAATAATGCGGGTGTGAAAGGGTTATAAGCAACCGATATTGTCAAGCATAATGATTTGACGTAGAAGAACTTCACACACCTTTTTACATGTGATAAGTATAACAAAAGTATTAGGCAAATTAAACTCAGGATCGTGGATCGAGACAATACTGTTTTCAGTCAGAGGGGCGAGGATTTCATTTCCTTTATTAATGAAATCGCGACGACATTATACATGAGTTTGGTTTTGCAAAAAAAACTATACACGTTTCTCTATTAAAATCTTATTTGTTAAAACAAAAATATGTTGGTGATATCTATAGAACTTATATACGGATTATGTGCTTAACCGCGATAAAAAGCCACTGATATACCGAGCATCAGACCCGTATTTGTACTGGAAATCCGCTTAACTGGCATATCATACATACAAGTATTTAAAGACCCCCTAACTAGATAGTATAACAATAATCAACCGTTAGAAAAATAAACTTAATTATGATTAATGATTGCAAAACCTGTCCATAAACAAGCTTATTGCATTTTTTTGTATTTTATGGGTGTATTATTTTCAATATATTTTTTTGTTATTAAGTGCTCCTCTCACTAGGTAAAATTATATTACATCCTATCGAATTGTTAAAAATTATAATCTTGAAGTATTTTTCCATTCAAACTTCAATAAAGTACATTGTCTAGTTATGGCATGTCTACGATTATTTCGTTTTCCAGAATATCATGCTAAAATCAGAATCCAATTGCAGTTTACTTGAAATGGATCTTGTGACATCAGATGTCGGTGTCATAAAGTCAGAACCGGACACAATCCCTCAAGACGAAAGTCCAACATCACCTTTTGAATCACTATTGCCGTTCGGGACTGTCAAACAGGAGACAGATGAAGCTACTGCGATCGAGTGTGACCCAGATACTCTAGTGGTAGAAGAAGTATTCTCGGAAATAGATATTGATTATCCTGACATTAAAAAGGAATGTTTCGTTCATCTTGAAAGGATCGACCAAAGTCTTGGTAAGCTATTCACTTATTCTTCCGATGACCTCTCCTATCGATAATTAGTTTACCCCGCAAACTGCCGCCCCGAAAAGCTCAGGAGAAAAAAAAACAAACCAGTAACTTCGGTTTCGATACGTATCACTGCTAGAATGTGATTTGGTTTTGATGATCTTCAGTTGGAATTCCTAATTTAATATTAATGAATCTCAGGAACTTATACTGCACTCTCTCAATTTTTAGTTGGAGAATCTTATAAAATGGAGCCCAGATTATTGCATTACACTAAAGATTACTTCTCACCAATCCAATGAATAGCAATTTAAAGAAGTTAATTAATTTTAAATCTTTCTCCGTTCTCAAAATAAACCATAAACATTTAATGGCCTTGTTAGTTATTTCATTTATATGAGGAATAAAATAAAATGCATTGTCAAAATCAATCCCAAGGTCCTTAATTTGCTCTACTCTTTTTAGAAAAAAAATTGTTAATGCTATTTTGATGCAATATGGGATTTTTGATTCGGGCAAAAGTTATTGTTTGACATTTTTCGATGTTATGAAACAGTTCATTACAGGTGCAACACTCTTGTAGCCATATAAGATTTAATTTTAATTCGTGACAGTCATGGAGATTAGTAATAGTTTTGTCAATTTTTAGATCGTCTGCATATATGAGTATTATAATATATTGACTTATAACTCCATCAAAAACGGTAGTTATGTTGTTGATAAACAAGAAAAACAATACTGGACCCAAATGTGACCCCTGTTGAACACCGGTGAAAATTTGAAAATACTGTGAATTGTGTTAGTTGAGTTTGACTGATATTTTTCCGGTTATTCCAAGAATTTTTAGTTTATGTATGGGAATTTTCTGTGAGACTTGGTCGAAGACTTTACTTTAGTCAGTATACACCACGTCTGTTTGAAGACGCTTGTTCACGTTATTAAAAAGTTATTCCTGAAATATCATTAAATTTATAAGAGTCTACTTTTTGCCATGAAAGCGATTTCACATCGACAACATGCGATGTGAAATCGCTTTATTTAGCTCGAGCGATAGTTTTAAGAGAAGAACGGATTCGAATAATTTAGGGATTGAAGACTGTATACATATAGGTATATAGTTAGAAATATCTGATTTGTGACCGTTTTTAAATATTGGACACAGAAAACTTGTTTTCCATTGTTTCGGTAAGGAACCACTTTTTAAAGATGAGTCAACAAGTTTTGTGAGAGGAGAAGTTAAGACTGATAAACATTTGGATAAGAATATTGGAGAAATGTTATCGGGGCCTGCCGATTTGTTAAGATCAAGGGATTTTTGTTCAGTTCTAAAATCATTTTCTTTAAATATAAATCGATTAAACTCGATCTTATTTTTATTTATAGCTGTTGTATTGTCGAACAATAGAGAATTATTTGAAGTATCATAGACTTAGCTGAAGAATTTAGCACACAGATTCACGACTTCTTGGGGGTTATCGGCCATTTAATTATCTAAATCATGTTTGAGGGTATACTTGAATCATTGTAATTAAGCATGTATGAAAATTTATAAATGTTCTGGTAACTGACAGAAGTCAATTCTTCGCAGTTACCGATGCATTTTTTGTAACATCACTTCTACACTTTTTGGTAATCTTTCTTAGTTCGCAAAATTTTGGACTATCGCTTTATGGGCAATTTTTAGTCTCTTATTACTCTAATAAGGTCGTTACTAAACCATTTTGGGTATTTATGCAAAATAATTTTATACACGGGTAAATACAGATCGATAGCATTATTAAGAATAAAGTTAAATTTATCTAACATTTCATTGACGTTTTCTTCAAAGTCCAAAAATTCCAGTGAAGAAAATATTGATAATTTGACTATAGTCTGTTTCAATATTGTTGATGTAGACCAGGGGTTCCCAACCTTTTTGTACTCTAAAGCACATTCTAAAATATCGGCAGGGTGGCGGGCACCACCTATTTTTAACTTGGGGCAGCAATCGCAATGAAAATGCCAACAATGCGTTACCAGGCGGGGAATGCTATTTGCACATCACTCCTTCTACACGCCGAAAACCCGAAGTGAGCCAATGATCGCCGAACCGATCGGGACGGTACGAGCACGTGACTACTGTCAGTTTGGCTGTCTGGGCCATGCTTATTGCTTTCACTGACAGACAGAGCTGGCAGAGTCATGTGCCATGTTGTTTGGCGCCTTCGGCGTTCATCGGCTCAGTTCTTGGCGTTCGTTCACTTCGGGTTTTCTGCGTGTACAAGAAGTAATGTGCAAATAGAACTCCCCGTTCCAGATTGGCGTAAAGAGTGCAGTCTGGCTCGCTGCTAGACAGGTTGCGCAAGTACTGTCAGCAAAGGAACCACTCATACATACAATATCGCAAACATGCGAATGTATTTAATGAACCTAGGCACTAAAAAAAATTAAAACTCTAAAAAATATATAAAAATAATTCACATTTTAAATTAATGTTTATGAAAAATTTGTTTCACTGTCGAATGATGGCGGGCACAAATGAATCTTTCCGCGGGCGCCATGGTGCCCGCGGGCACGGGGTTGTGAACCCCTGATGTAGACGGATGTTTTTTGATTATTGGACTGTAGAATTCAACCGTCAGAGGGGGATGATAGTTTTCGATTGGGAGAATGAATTCTTCAGATGCGGATACTTTAACGGGGGAAGAATTGGAAAAATACAAGATCGAGAAGACGAGAGTTTGCATTGTATGCATAGTTTAACTGCTGAAGGCTTAGAAAATTTGACATCTCGATTATTTCATGAGAAGTATGATTGATGTTGTCTGTGCACGAAGTTTAATTGTTTTCTATGTCCATATAACATAAACAGATTGTAGTTTCCTGTCGAGATCATAGTGGCAACAGGAAATTTTCTTCGCAATGTTTCAGCATCTAGGTAGTGGTCTTTATATAGTTGGGGGTCGGAAGATGGGGGAATATAGATACAGCCGATTATATTTTTTTCCTTTTTGGCAGACACCATGATGAATAGTTGTTCTAGATGTGGATTGATGCATTTGAGTTTACCTGAATTAATTTTTTTATGTATGGATACTAACACAACACCTCCTCTAGCTTTATTGCTAGTGCTTCTCTTTATTGTAAATGTTTTTATTTAGCCATGTCTCAGTGAAGGTGTCGTAGTCCGAAGAGTCGTAGTCCAAGTAAGGTAAGGTTGATTTCAGGTCCTGTAATTTAGTTCTTAGTCCACGTACGTTTTGATAGAACATTTTTATTATAGATTTTATGTTTTTGGATACATTTTGACAATTATTGGATTATTGTTAATTTATGTTTTGTGATGTCCGTTTCGCCAGATGTCTTTATTTTTTCTAGTTCGTCTCTTAGGTCAGATAACTGCTTACGCTGTAGAATTGTTTGATCATGGTAAAACCTTATATTGTTTATAAATATGTTTCTTGCCTAGTAAAATTTTCTGCCATTTTCTGAGAAGTCGACCTTTATTCCTCTCGGTTTGTTAACATTCCTTTTACGCAATCAGTAAATTTTTAGGTCAAGGTTTGTTGTTGAAATTTCAATGTTAACATTTTTTTCTTGACAGATGTTATGTTTAGCTGTCGAATAACGACGATATCATTATTAATTATTTCTGTTTTTCAGATTTTGTTTCATCGAAAATATCTGTTAGTGATACGAAACACCCGAATGCAAAAAAGTCTCTCAAAAGAAAAAACTTATTTTCCTGCCCTACTTGTACCTATAGGGCTAGGTACAAAAGTGTTCTGATTAGGCATATTAGAACACACACGGGCGAAAAACCATTCTCGTGCTCGATATGCACCTACAAAAGCTCTTCGAAATGGTATATGCTTTCTCATGCAAGAACCCACACCGATGAGAAACTATTCTCGTGCTCAGAATGCACGTACAAGTGCTTTCAAAAAAGCAATATGGTTTCACATACTCGATCCCACACCGGTGAGAAACCATTCTCGTGCACGGAATGCACGTACAAATGCTCTTTTAAAAGGAATATGGTTTCACATACTAGAACCCACACTGGAGAGAAACCATTCTCGTGCTCGAAATGCACGTACACGTGTTCTATTAAAAGCAGAATGGTTTTACATACTAGAACCCACACTGGAGAGAAACCATTCTCGTGCTCGAAATGCACGTTCAAGTGCTCTATTAAAAGCAATATGGTTACACATACTAGAACCCACACTGGAGAGAAACCATTCTCGTGCTCGAAATGCACGTACAAGTGCTTTATTAAAAGCAATATGGTTTCACATACTAGAACCCACACTGGAGAGAAACCATTCTCGTGCTCGAAATGCACGTACAAGTGCTCTACTAAAAGCAATATGGTTTCACATACTAGAACCCACACTGGAGAGAAACCATTTTCGTGCGCGGAATGCACGTACAAGTCCTATATTAAAAGTAGTATGATTTCACATACTAGAACCCACACTGGAGAGAAACCATTTTCTTGCTCGAAATGCACGTATAAGTGCTCTAATAAAAGCAGTTTGATTTCACATACTAGAACTCACACTGGAGAGAAACCATTCTCGTGCTCGGAATGCACGTACAGGTGCTTTATTAAATGCAATATGGTTTCACATACTAGAACCCACACTGGAGAGAAACCATTCTCGTGCTCGAAATGCACGTACAAGTGTTCTATTAAAAGAAGAATGGTTTTACATACTAGAACCCACACTGGAGAGAAACCATTATCGTGCTCGAAATGCACGTACAAGTGTTCTATTAAAAGCAGAATGGTTTCACATACTAGAACCCACACTGGAGAGAAACAATTCTCGTGTTTGAAATGCACGTACAAGTGTTATATTTAAAGCAGAATGGTTTCACATACTAGAACCCACAGAGGAGAGAAACCATTCTCGTGCTCGGAATGCAAGTGATTGGTAATTTAATGACAATAAAAGTGTCATTTGCGCCATATGTTCAAAAAATTGCTTTTGTTAGAAATCGTTCTCATGGTTGGATGAAATTTTTAGTTTAATAGTTTTATTTTGAAAAGCAAAAAGTTTTAGTATGTTACAGATGTATTAAAATTTGTATTATTATTAAACCTGTAATAAAAACACATAAATTTGTTTTTGACCACTATAGTTTTATTTTCACTCTACCGGTTTCGGAAGATCCCTTCCTTCATCAGGAGAATATTTAAAACTGATCTACTACACAAAATATTTACATATAAATACAAAAATATTAAGTGTTTGAGGGGTGGACCAAGTGGCAGGGGTAATTACGGGAATTCTAGGAAGAACAGAGCGGTTAACTGGAAATATGTCTAGAATAGGACTATAAGAAAGATTAATTTGGTTATTTACTATACTGGAGTTATTATTGAGGTATTTTCTGATTTCAAGTGCTTCTAAATTATCTAATTTTTTGCCTTTATTACTACGGTGAAGAATTTTAACCCCTGTATCTTTACTAAAAGTATGATCGGTGGAAATGAGATGATTGGCAAACTCCGAAAAATTATTGTTATTTAAACATCTTAAATGTTCCGTGATTCTAATATTATTTGCATTACTAGCTTTATTGCAACGGATTGTGAAAGTCTCAAAGATTAATATCCCAGTCAATGTAGAAAAAAAATCGACCCTAACTGGATAATACTAGGGGAAAGCTGAATTTTGAGAGGTGAGTAGTACCTCCTCCAGGAAGTATTTTCAAAAAAACCTACTGTTCCCACAATTTCTTCCTCACCTGCGCTCCCCCAACCATTTAATTTGAGGTTTCTACTTAAGCCATTATACCTCCTTAACTAAAAAATGTATCAGTAAATTGTTTCCATAAACAAATTTCTTATAAAATTACCAATAATTTAAATTTTTTTCTTATTTTTTGGTAAACTTATGTTTTGAGACAAGATTTTTTATGCATAGCACAAAGGGTAACAATTATTTTTATAAGCAATAATTATTAGCCTGAAACACGTTGGCAGGTCCCGTTAGCGTCATGTATCTTTTATCAGGAGATTTTTCAATGTGGATGAGTGTTTCAGGCTAATAATTATTGCTTATAAAAATAATTGTTAAATTTTTTTCATCTGCAATAGTAAAGACATTCTGTGCAATGAAACAGTTGAGCGCAGGATTATGAGTAAATACGAAGGTAAAAAGTTCAAGAACGGATACGACATTCCATCACGTTGATGTTCTCTCTCCCACTTCTATATTCCATAAATTTACTGTAACCCTGTTTTTGATTTTATATGTTTTTATAAACTTGATGAAGTTTCAGTGTGAACCGAAACTGGTTGGTTTTATATGTTGAAAATATATGCAATAAAGTAGTTTTAAGAATTAAGTTATTTTATTATAATTTTGTATATTCACATAGGAATGGTCATTATACAAACTATATACATATTTTAATTTCGGAATTATTATTATAATTATAATGGATTCAAAAGCGGAGACTTAACAAATGATTATAATTGCTTATTCATTACAATATTTTTTGGTGAACCGGGTTATTTCAAAGGATTCTAGTCTATCAAGTTTATGACATGTATTACAATTATGGAGAATTTTAACGTCTCTGTCTTTATCAAACGAATGTTTGTTTTATAATGATGAAGAATCAGACTTGAGTGGTCCATCAGGAAGTGTTAAGGGAGTCTGTGTGTGATGTAATCTAAGATTATTTTTAGATTTTCTAGATGCTTATTTTCCATGAAGGAGTGAATCATTTAAATTTACTGAATTTAATGTTAATGTTCTTTATACAAATAGAACGGCGTCATATGAGCCTCATATTTTTAACCTCATATGGGTGTTTAAAATGTTACCTGGCTATTGTAGACTTAGAGCCCTTGTGTTTTCTCGGTAGGGAAAAAATTTGATACCTAAATACCTTAATAATCTAAGGTTGATTTGATTTTTGATTTTATGGATTCTTTCGTAATCCTCTAACTGGCAAGGGTTTATAACAATACCCTTTTATTTTTCTAACCAGTACTGCGGCCCATTTGGCCTTATTACTATTACCATGTGAATGTTGTACTTACTTGGCTGAATTTACCTTACATTTATGAGTTTTATGAGGAAAATTCTTAACTGGATTAAAAACCTTATACAAAAAGACAGGAAAAAGAAAAAACAATAAGTTCGGAACTTTTTACTCTACTTTGCCATTATGATTTACTCAATGTAAGTATATCATTTGTTCATCTTTGGGCTGAGTCCTTTTCGTTTTGGTGGTCCTGCATAACTACATGATCGAAAAACAACGTTTGGGAGAATAACATTCTGTGAAATTAAAAAGGATACATGGACAATTATAATCTTCTTCTTCTTCTATTCTTCGCTGTCGCTGTCATCATTCTCATGGAACTTCGTAATGAGTTGTTTGGGCATCCTATGTTTGTAGTTGAAAGCGAGATCCGTTGGCGAGTTGTAATTACCCAGCGCTTTAAATAACGGATTATCCGGATTTAGTAATCTAAGGTTGTGGTGAAGTGTGTGCTTATATACATTTGAGCGATACTATTGATGATCTCTTGCCCCGCTACCCTTCGGCCGAGTTTGTTGTTCTGGGGGACTTCGATGTTCATAACGAACCATGGTTGAAGTTTTCAGGCCCAACGGACTCGGCTGGCCAACAGGCGGAATCCTTTGCCATTTGCTACCCTAAGAGCAATTGGTTCAGGAGCCTACAAGGGTTCCTGATGTCCAGACTCACCGCTCCAATCTGTTAGACCTATTCTTAACTACTGTGCCACACGGTCATAAGATTGACGTCACAGCGCCTCTGGGATCATCTGACCACTGCCTAGTAACGACATCGATCCCCGTTAGCCTCAGACCAACCAATGAGACGCTGAGGAGAAAAGTGTGGCACTATAAGTCAGCAGATTGGTTCGGTATGCGGGCCCATTTCAACGCTTTTCCGTGGTCAGCTGTTTGTTTTCGGACTTCGGACCCTTCAAGATGTGCCCAGGAGATTGGTGAAGTCATCAAATCGGCGATGGATGGCTTCATACAATCGACTACTAAAGAAACTGGTGTGGGCTCAAAGCCGTGGTTCAGTCGACAATGCTCCGAAGCAGTTCGACGAAAAAACGCGGCTTACCGAGCCTACAACACATCTCGAACGCCCGAAAGCAGATCAGCATACAACAAATCGGCAAAGGAATGCAAGAGAATCATTAATAGGTCAAAATTCGAACACGACCTGCAGATCAGCAAAAAGCTGGCTGCCTGCCCGCATGGCAGCAGAACATTCTGGTCGCTTGCGGGCTCAATAGGTCGGAATTTTCGCAAACCCAGTTTGCCACCTCTTACCAGACCTGACGGCTCACTAGCAAACACCGCCACCGAAAAGGCTAACTTATTAGGGAAAATGTTTGCGGAAAACTCGACCCTCGACGATGGAGATGCTGTTCCCCCGTCGGTTCCTCACTGCGGCTTCTATATGAAAAAGCTGAGGATCCGGCATCGGGATGTACTCCACGTCATACGGGGGCTCGATGTTAACAAAGCTAGTGGACCTGATGGAATACCTGCCCTGGTATTGCAGAGGTGTGCTGCGGAAATAGTTCCAGTTTTGACAAAGCTCTTCAAAATGTCCCTGAAGTGTGGCACTGTGCCCTCTGGTTGGAAAAAAGCGGTCATTCACCCTATTCCCAAGAAAGGTGACCGCTCCAACCCGGCCGACTACCGCCCCATAGCGATCACATCAGTTCTGTCCAAAGTGATGGAACGTGTGATCAACGACAAACTGCTCACATACCTCGAGAAGAACAAAATTATCAACGACCGTCAATACGGATTCCGGCGGAACCGCTCGTGCGGTGATCTTCTCGCGTATGTTATGCATGTTTGGGGGCGGTGCCTGGAACGTCACGGTGAGACCCAAACGGTCGCACTAGACATATCCAAGGCCTTTGACCGGGTCTGGCACCGAGGACTTGTCAACAAATTGCATTCTTACGGACTTCCCGCATCCCTGTGTACGTGGATTATTATTCCGTTTTGGGACATGCATACAATTTATTGGTAGATGTGTTGATATCATCATGTTGCATAGATGCTTAACCAAAGGATTTTTTTTTTTTTTAAAGAAAGACAAACATTCCCGGGTTACGAATAACCTGACAATATTTTAAAATCTCCCACTACCACCACAGTAAGCTGAAAATGTTGCTTGTGTTGTGATGGAGGACTTAACCGGCCGAGGAATTGAACACACTACGCCTGAGTGGGACCCAAGCGCGATGTCAACTCGGCCACCGACCGGTCTAGAAGATAATTACAAATTTTCTCGTAATCAGTTTTGAAAAAATGTTGGTAACTGAAAGGCAGTTTACAAGTATTAAAATGCACATTAGAAATAATAGGCACCAGCGGTTCACTACATTCTTCAATTATTAGTGACTGTAAGTTAGAAAAACATAAGTCCAGGGTACGATTATTTTCATTTGGTAAAGTATTTGCCTGATTCAGACGTAGGAATAACGCCAAGTCTATTATTATTGTCACTGTTCACCCAGTTCACATTTGGAAGGTTATAATCACCAGCAAGCAAAAATGTAGCACTAGGATTCCTTTTTAATATAGTTTCCACTTCCTCACTATGGCACTTGTGTACTTCATTGCTTGAATTTGGAGGAATATAAATACAGCCCACAATAATTATTTTATTTCTGGTAACATTCACTTATAGGAAAATTGTTCCAGTTGTTTATGTTTTGTTATAATTAAGTTTGATTTGTATTTTTTGCTGATGGCGATTAAGACCCCACCACCCCTGCGTTTAGCACTAGTCAATTAATTTCTGCCTAGTCTATGCACATTACGATTTATGAAACCTAATTCACTAGAATGAATATTTGGTTCTAACCACGTTTCGGAAAGTAGTACAAAGTCTTGCTCGAACATTGGTAGTGTAGACTGAAGGAAACTTAATTTTGTTTGTGTGTTGTTTCTTAACGTAGGTGGGTAGCTGGGGAACGGAAAGAAAGTCTGTTTTTCGGATTAACTTATAATAAATGTATAAAATACACAACACATTTCCGTATACATTATTGTAAATGAACAAGGGGACTTACCGACTGACCAACCTCTGCCTAGACAAAACACATTAGAACATGAAACGTAATGAAACGGTTCAATAAATGGTGACCGGATAAATCATCACAATGATAATTCATCACATCTTTAAAAAGTTATATAAAGTCATGGAAAGTGATGAAACAAAAACTTTATTAATTGTGTTAAGTAGGTTAGGTTATTTTTTTTCTTCTTCTTAATGACTTTATTTCACTTTTTAAAAGTGTTTCGAAGTGTCACTGTGTTGAGTTATCATGGAACCGAATGTGAAAGAAAGATGGTTGCTGTGAAATACCGTCCAACAATTACAGTTATAAAGTGATTTATTTTGAGGCTACCTCCTTCTTAAGCCAACGTTATCTGAACACTTTAGAGCATGTAAACTCGGCCAACCTGACAAATGGACAATTGCCGACCATTTAATCAAAACCGGAGATTACTTTGGATTTGTTTCTGAAGTCTTAGGGAGACCTAAAACATAAAGAGCACGACTGATTACCGAGGCAATTGAAATTCAAAAAATACCGTAAATATTAAAAGAGACTATGGAGCTTGTTACGGACGTACTGCTCCGGGCTCGGCCACGGTCGCCAATCTATAATCTACGCCAATCTGTCTAATCCTAAATTGTATAAAATGAAAGAAATGTATAAAATGTATGTCTGAACCCCTATGTAAACAATAAATGAAACGTCGGAGCTTGGCTAGGGGTCACGGGCAGAGAAGTATACCGAGAGAGCTGGTGGATTAATAGCATTTAATTATCATAGCATTTAATTCGGGCACGGTTATGAGAATCGTGCTTATACGAGAGGGAACGGTCGGCCGCGACCCGAAGCAAAGGGCCGTGCGCCGTCATAGCGTGCGAGGTGGTTTGCCGCCCGAACGTTCCACAAGCGCGATTCTGAGGACCGTGCCTGAACAAAGAGAGGCCGTGGTCACGTTCGGCCACGGGCCCAAAATTACCGGCCGAGAGGCGGTAACCAGACCGGCGGCGGGGCCGCGAGCGCGTCACAAAACACGGGCTTCGATTCCCAGAATCAAAGAGAAAGTTGGCCCGTGTGAGCGTCGCTCGGCCAGCGCCTGCCGCCGGTGGCCTATAAAACAGGGAACAGTCCCTTGAAAACGTCAGATAGCCAGCAACACTCACCAGCTCAACACCTCTCTCTCTGCTCTGCCCTCTACCTCGCTCCGACTTCTGACTCTGCTCGCCTTCTTTCACTCTGACCCCCGCCTCACCCTGGACCACGGACTGCCTACCCCTTCGGACCAGACTCGGAATCAGCTCAAGAACAAGCGACAAGTAATCGGACCAGCTCTACAGCGGCTTCAGAGACGGCCCCGTTCTACCCCTCCACGCCACTGAAGGACGACGTCTTCCGCCTCCACAGATTGGGATCACCGGCCCCTTACAGTCTTGTGTGTCACCCGTTTACGTCTGATACAGAGCTAAACTCAGTAGTTCTTGGTATCAGGTAATTGACGGCTACACCAGAACTAAACGCAGAAAACTGTTTTAAAATTATTTGTCAAAGTCAGCTCTTAGAGGGTTGGAGCTGGCAACACGGAATCGCATCTTCATATATATTTTTTTATATAAACTCCACACAGGAGGCCCTGAAGAAAATAATTTCCCTCAGGGCCTATGTCATCTTTGGGGATGCTGTGTGGAGGGTCTTTTTGTGGAGAGGAAGGAGTGAACCAAGTAAAATAGCTTTCAAACCAGGATAATATATTGCCACGTATACCAAGCTTTCCTAATTTCAAAATCAGAATTTTATGGGAAACTGTATCAAAGGCTTTACTAAAATCAGTACAGACAGAGTCTACATGTTTTTTTTCTTTAAAAGCTTTGGATATAAAATTTTCATAAATAATTAAGTTGAAATGAGTACTTCTACCTGGCATAAATCCAAACTGGCCAGGTGATATTACAGTTTTTATTTGTGTAAAAATTTTGTCAAGTATCAGACTTTCAAAGAGTTTCGGTATGGTGGATCTAATGCATATGGGTCTGAAATAACAAACATCACTTTTACCACCCTTTTTGAAAATCGGAGTCAGATAACTAATTTTACACTTATCGGGAAAACTTCCACTGGATAAAGATAGATTAAAAAGTTTGGATAATGGAAGACCAATTGCTTTTATACATTCTTTGATAAATATTGTTGGGATATTATACAAACCCGCAGATTTGTGGATATCTAAGGATTTAACTTTAGTAATTACATTAGAAAGACTTATGGTACACAGTGTAATATCAAGAGTTTCATCTAGAGTTGTTGTTGGAACAGGAGCATTATTAGAATCTGTTGAATACACAACAAGTTAACAATACCATCAGTATTATTGCTATGGCTGCTATAATGGTGCATAATACTCGGGAAATCAGAATCACCTTCTTTAAGAGATTTCGAGTATTTCCAAAAATAACTAACATTATTTATTATTGAGTTTTGATTTTCACTTATATAATTACGGTAACAGGTCTTAGACATTTTTTTACATGAAATTCTTAAATCTTTAAATTATATGTAATCAGAATATGTTGATATAATTTATATTCTTTATTTTTAACTTTTTTGGTGATAGGCAGATTTATAAGTTATTTGGACTACCATTTTGGATAGGTATTTGGTATTTACATGCCATTTATTACATATTTGTAACAAGCATTTACTTTGTGGCTCGTCATAACTTACAATAAAAGAAATAAATTTGTTTTACACCACTTTATTTTTAATTGTACTCTACCGGTTTCGGAAGCACCTTTCCTTGGTCAGGAGAGTAAACCGAAACCGGTAGAGTACAATTAAAATTAAAGTGTTCTAAAACAAATTTATATCTTTTATTATTAATTTATTCTTCCAATGACTTCTCCCATCCAAGATTTTTTTTTTTATTATCAATATAAAGTTTTTTTACAGGTTTTTTTTTCGATGTCTGTCTCACTAGGATAAACCTGTGTCGAGACAGACGTATTTGATACATTAAAAATGTTTACATATTTTTTGATACATTAAATATATCATTACATTAAATTACATTGTGAAAAAGATAGAAAATAATAAATAATTAGGAAAAGCTCAGCAGAAACAAATTAAATCAGTAACTTTGGTTTTGATGCACGGTTCTAGATGCCTCGTATTTTGTTCAATTTACCTCTAGAAAGTGATTTGGGTTATCTTTCTATTTTTTTTTTTTTTTTTTTTTTAATTTCCTTTATTTTTTCCCAATTTACATATTTCACATTACAAGTTTTATAATAATAGGAAAGGGAATCCACTAAGGCGCAGCCTGTGCGTGGGTAATATAAATTAATACATTAGATTTGTGTACCTAAAAATATATAACAGTAAAAATAAAATAAAAACAGTAAGCATAATAAAGAAATACGGTAGGATTATAATTAAAGTTTGTCTAAAAGATTGTGCAAGAGGTGCATATTAAAAATAAATCAAAGTGAAAATAAAGATTGTAAGATAATATAAATGAATTAAAGGAACACAAAATAAAATAATAATAACTATACAGAAACAAAATAGAAAAAAGTAAAAATTAAATGAATAATGCTTCAACATTTGCATTGTACAGCCACAACTTTAATTCTTTTTGGTATTGCGCTAGTTTTGTTGTTACTTGAATTTTTTTTTGGTAGTAGATTAAAAGTGCGAGGTCCAATAAAGCAACTGTGAGTTTGCATTAGTTTGGTATTGGTTTGTGGGGTATAAAATACATGATTTCTTCTAAAGTTGATTTTGGGTTCATATTTTTGAAATTTATTTTGGTTTTTCATGACATATTTCAGGCTTTGAAGTAAAAATAGTTTACGGAGATTGAATAGTTGAGATTCCTTGTACAATTGATCAGTCGAAAATGTCCTCTTTTTATTATATATAACCTTGATAATATGATTTTGTACTATTTGTAGTGGTTTTATAAATGTATCTAGTGCGCCACCCCATCCTAATATACCGTACATAATTGAGGATTGCACTAGAGAAAAATAAATCATTTTCAATTTGTCAACATTGAGTACTTCCTTAAGTCTATAAAATATGTACGTCAGATATCTTAATTTAGAAACGGTGTTATTAATTTGTGGTTGCCAGTTTAAATTTGTGTCAATATATATACCCAAATATTTGATCTTTTCAATTTTTCCAATTTCAAAGCAAGAGGTGCATGTTACTTTATTACAGTTAGCATTATGTAGTCTAATTTTAAGGTTATTGGGAGGTTGGTTTTTACTGTTTTTATAAAAAAGTTAGGTAAAATGTTTTACTATACTTTAAGAAAAGTCTATTTCAAGTTAGCCATGATAAGACATATGAAATACATTTTGTTGCATTTAAAAAAGTTTCAGGCCAGGATTTTCCATTTACTATTATTGCTGTATCATCAGCGTAAGATACAATTTTACCAGGGATTACAACATTACATAAATCATTAATATATATTAGAAACAGAATTGGCCCAAGCACAGTCCCCTGTGGTACTCCATTTTTTATCACTGTTTCTGTGCTATAAAAGTTCCCTATTTTAGTTTTTTGTAATCTGTCTTTGAGATAGTGAGTGAGAATTTTTAGTGCATCTTTTTTGAAACCTATTTGATTAATTTTGTTTATGAGTTGATTGTGATTTACAGTATCAAACGCTTTTCTTAAGTCTAAAAATATAGCTAGACTTTTTTATTTTGATCAACAGATGTATTGGCATCTAGTTTTTGGCCATTCGATAGATTCGTAGAACCTCGAATCTTCTCACCGTCATCTGTCCAAAGTATATTTACGCCTACATGGGTAGATTCACACTTTGTGTTTTCTTTTTTTAATCTTTCGTATCGATGCTGTACAAACTTTCCTGATATTTTCGTCATGAAGTAGAAAACATAACAACGAATTTTTCGGATTTCACGTATTTATACGAGTATATTTTTTTTTTATTTTTTTTTTTTATTCCTTTATTTTTCCCAATTTTTACATTAATTACATACAATATTATATATATCAATAAGAATAATGGGAACCCACTAAGGCGCAGCCTGTGTGTGGGTAATATATTTAAGTTATTATTCTCGTTATTATTCTCGAATCCACACCGGTTAGAAACCATTCTCGTGCTCGGAATGTACGTACGTGTCCTCTCAAAAAAGCCATATGGTTTATCATGCTAGAACCCACACCGGAGAAAAACCATTCTCGTGCTCAGATTGCACGTACAAGTGCTCTATTAAAAGCAATATGGTTTCACATACTCGAAACCACACCGGTGAAAAACCATTCTCATGCTCAGAATGCACGTACCGGAGCTCTAGAAAATCCGATATGGTTTCTCATGCTAGAATCCACACCGGAGAAAAACCTTTCTCGTGCTCGGATTGCACGTACAAGTGCTCTATTAAAAGCAATATGGTTTCACATACTCGAACCCACACCGGTGAAAAACCATTCTCGTGCTCGGAATGCCCGTACAAGTCCTCTCATAAATGCAATTTGGTTTCACATACTAGAACCCACACTTGTGAGGAACCATTATCGTGTTCTGAATGCATGTACAAGTGCTATAAAAAAAGTTATATGATTTTACATACTAGAACCCACACTGGCGAGAAACCATTATCGTGCTCGAAATGCACGTACAAGTGCTCTCAAAAAAGAGATTTGGTTTCTCATTCTAGAACCCATACTGGAGAGAAACCATTCTCGTGCTTGGAATGCACTCACAAGAGCTCTACAAAATGCCAAATGGTTTCTCATGCTAGAACCCACACCGGTGAGAAACCATTCTCGTGCTCGGAATGCACGTACGTGTCCTCTCAAAAAAGCCATATGGTTCGTCATACTAGAACCCACACTGGAGATAAACCATTCTCGTGCTTGGAATGCACGTTCAAGTGCTCTGATAAAAGCAGTATGGTTTCTCATACTCGAACCCACACCGGTGAAAAACCATTCTCGTGCTCTGAATGCACGTACAGGAGCTCTAGAAAATCCGATATGGTTTCTCATTCTAGAACCCACACCGGTGAGAAACCATTCTCGTGCTCTGAATGCACGTACAAGTGCTCTAAAAAAAGCTATTTAATTTTACATACTAGAACCCACACTGGAGAGAAACCATTTTCGTGCTCAAAATGCACGTACAGTAGCTCTTGAAAAAGCTTTATGGTGTCTCATGCTAGAACCAACCCCTGTGAGAAACCATTCTCGTGCTCGGAATGCTCGTGAATGGTATTGGAAAGTAAATCTAGACAAAAAATCAACCCTTACTGGATCAAAAAATGGGAAAGCTGAATTTTTGCAGGTGAATAGTACCTACTTGCAGGAAGTATTTTCACAAATGTTCCTACTCTTCTCCCGATGGCTTCCTAACCCGCGTTCCCTCATGCATTTAATTTGAGAGTTCTACTAAAGCCATTATATTTCATCAACTAAAACATGTATCAGTCAATTGTTTCCAGAAACGAAGTTCTTATAATATTACCTTAAAATATATTTTTTTTTTCATTTGCAATAGTAAGACAATCTTTTTGCAGTGAAACAGTTGAGCGTAGGATTATGATGAAATACGAAAGTAAAAAGTGCAAGAATGTATGCGATATTCATTATTTAGTAAAAAATAAATAAATATAAATTAACTCGATAAACTATTAGACTTTTCGTATAGCTCCATTTTTAACATATTCCCCCCCCCCTTCACCTATGGTTTTATTTTAGGTATTATACCTAATACGCAATATGTAAAAAATGTACCGTTCCTAAAGGATGGACGTCATATATTATTATTTCTACATATTTTTAGTATAGTGCAAAAATTTAGGTTTTTATTTTTTTATTTTTTTACTATCAATATAAAGTTTTTTTACAGGTTTTTTCGATGTCTGTCTCACTAGGATAAACCTGTGTCGAGACAGACGTATTGAATACATACATTAATGTTTACATATTATTTGATACAAATAATATTTCATTTCATTAAATGACAATGTGAAAATTATAAAAAATAATAAATAATAATAATAAATAGTAAATTGGTTAATCAGCATCTAGTACATGAAGAGATTTAAAAAAAAAATTGATCTTGGATCTGTCTTGGCTGATGATCCAATACTTGATGTCTGTTTTATATTTCTAAAAAAAATCGTTCAGTCTAATGGCTAGTGGGAGAGCTTTACTTATTTATTGACGCCCGTTTGGGCTTTTAAGTACATAACAATTACAAATTTCATTTTTAACAGTATTTTTAGTTGTTTTAGCGAAAGGGATTTGTAAGAGATTGTGTCCTTTGGTTGTAGTATCACGAGCAGTTTGGACATTTTCAATAGTGGTTTTGTGTTTGAAGAGGTATGCTAGTATGTTTTTGGCATAAAGTTGCCTAATGTCCATAACACTGATTTTCCTAAAGATCGGAGCTGCTTGTGATTGGTAGTTTGAGGTTAATCTTTATTATAAGTTTTTGAACTTTAGATATTGGATCAATGGCGACAGCGTTTGCTCCTCCCTAATGCTGTGATACCACACTCTATTAAAGATTGACAAAGTGCATCGGAGATTGTTTTGAGCTGGCTTAGGTTGAGAAAGATGCGAGTTTGTCTAAAAAAGTAAACGATTTTTTAAAGTTTGTTTGCTGTAGTGGTTATATGTTGTTTCCACTTCAAATTGCTGTCAAAAATAATACCCAACTATTTAATTTTAGTAACCTGTTCTAAATAAGGGCAATCACATGTTATCGTATTTGTCAGGTTGCAAGCACATATTTTTATTTGATTTTCTGGGGTTCTAAAGGAAGGATTAATACTAAATTCAATGTATTTAGTTTTGGTCACATTCGTTGTTAGTGTATTATTGTCTAACCATATTTTAACAACAGTTATGCCCCTTTTAGCTTTTATGTATACATCATTCCAATTGCTTGATTTGAAGAAGAGAATCGTATCATCAGCAAAACTTACGATTTTGGCATCTATTTGAAGATTACATAATTCATTTATGTATATTATGAACAGGGTAGGACCTAAAACGCCACCTTGAGACACGCCGTAGCTAATTGGTAATTGATTGCTATTGCAATTGTCGATTTTCACACTTTGCTTTCGGTTTGAAAGATAATTGCTAATAATAGTAAGTTCATCACCATTTATACCAATATTAGATAGGTAAGTTTTTAGATTCTCACGGCCAAAAGCATTTTTGTTGTTTGTTTTTGGGGTGTTAAGCCGTGTTGCGCTAACTCCTTCTTTAGCCGACGTTTCGGACAGCGTTGCAGTGTCCATCATCAGGGCAGATCCGGTAGATCCGAAGATGTGTAAATATAATATGTGTAATATAGAAACGTCGGCTAAAGAAGGAGTTAGCGCAACACGGCATAACACCCCAAAAACAAACAACAAAAACAATATTAGATAGTTTTTGTAAAAGTTTAGAGTGAGAGATACTATCAAATGCTTTGCACATGTCTAAGAATATTGATATACATTTTGATCCCTTGCCTAAGTTTTCATTTGTGATAGTATGTTATTTTGTTCAATGTATTCAATTAGTTGATTATGAATAGTTTTTTTTCAAAGACTTTAGATAGTGAATTTAGTAATGTAATTGGACGATAGTTAGTTATGTCCGCTCTAGAGCCTCCTTTATGTATTGGGATTATGATTCCGTGTTTTAGTTTGTCAGGGAATCGGCCTTTTAGGATGCTTAGGATAATAAAATTTGTTAAGGGAGTTGTTATATCGTTTTGTTTAAATTTTTTTAAGGCAATATTTGATATATCGTCCAAGCCAGTTGAAGACGAGTTTTTTAGTGAGTTTATAATCAATCTAGTATCTTCATTTTAAATTTGTTTAAGACTAAAAATGCTTCACGTAAAAAAAATATTTATGTAATTAAAACCTAAATCTATTTATCAACATACAATACATATCAATGAATAAATCAAAATTATTAAATGAGAGATTTTTTACAATCAAACTAAATACTAACCAGTTTTGTAAGACACTATGTAAAATACAAATGTAAAAACAACTGAATGAATAAATAATTTTTAAAAAAAGTTGAGAGCAGGATTTTGAAAAAAGGCGAAGTTCAAGAATTTATACGATATAATTAAAATACTGAAGGAAACAGAGAATAAAGCTCTATAAACATTTATGGCTCAGAATCAAAACTAACTGCACAAACTACCGCCTACGATTTCGATCACGTGAATGCTACAGATGACAGTGCTACTATTCTCGATCCAAGTTAAGAACGTCTCGCTCGGCTGGGTTCCTGTCTCCGCTCACAATTCGGTACATTATTTAACTCAGCTTTGGCATTAAAACCCATTTGAAACCACCACGCCCACCTCCTTATTCTTATAGAAAACGATTAGTGTGGCTTAAAGCTCAGATCTCATTGGTTAGAGCAGAAGGATTGGTTTGATCTCTCGCTCTCTACCATAATGACTCGGGTAACAGAAAGAGATGACGGAATGTTGACGTTAGACTTTTTTAAATCATTCAAACAAAATGAGAGTGGTTTATTTATACACGCGGGTTGTCACTTGCTGCCGAAATACTATCATTTCGCGTCGAAAATATTGCGTGTTAAAGTTGTTCGTGATAAAAATACAATATAAACCAGTATAGTGTTAGCGAGTCACAAACATATATTTAACCTACCTACGTAAGTTCAAGTTTAAAGTGAATTGACAGTTTTTAGGTCATTCGTTTGGGATTTTGTTAACCTTTCCTCATCTGTGGTGTGTATTTACAACACATTGCTTCTAATAACTTTAATAACTCTATAAATATAATAAATTCATGGTTCAGATTTTAGGTATTCCTCCGTTATACATTTATGCACTGAATTAAAAAATAATGTTTTTCGTAGTTTTCAAATTCAATTAAAAATCAGAGTTTTTTGTTAAAAATCGGGAACAAATACACCAATACAATCAACCGTGTGATACTAAATACGCGAAGAGTTTGCGAGGAAATGACACGCTATTGATGTCCCGCTTTAATTCGCTATGCGGGAACATGTCGTTTGTTGTTTGCATACAGTTCGCGTCAAATAATGTCTATTTCAATTATGCCTATTTCCGTTACAATGGAGTTAAGATCTTTTTTTGTGTATACCATGACTCCGTCGTTCTGGCTATCATGTTTCGTCGAATTGAAGGAAGAGTTGTGATTTATTAATTTAAGAGTTTAAATATTTGACAACCAACATTCCGTGAGAATGATTTTATCAAAGTCTTTATTTAGGTGGTTAAGCTGTATCTAGAGTTCATTAAAATTTTTATTAATTTCCTTATATTTTGGTGCATAATAGAAGTGTTTTTTACCACTGCTATAAGATATTTACAAATTTTGGCATCTGATATGGTAAAAAGGTTGATTTGATCCCCTTGTTCTTCATATGCATGATTAATGATTTAGTAAAACTAACCAACCAAATTATCATTTATTTATTTCAGCAGATCAAAACACAGTTGTCACTCGATTATAGGTATTGTTACCCCTTCAAGCACTAGAATACGGTTACAATCAAATGAGGGTCCTCGTATGACGAACAAAAATGCATTTCTAAGAGTTTTGTATGTGCAAACCGAGCACTAGAATAGTTTGTCTCCAATGTATATTCTGGCACGAGAAATAATATAGCTTTTAAAAAAGGTGTATTTTGAGCGAGATAATGGTTTCTCTCCAGTGTGGGTTCTAGTATGACGAAGCAAATAGATTTTTTTAGAGATCTTGTTAGATCATTTCGAGAACGAAAACGGTTTTTCTCCACTGTGGGTTCTAGTATGACAAACCAAAATTCTCTTTTGAGAGCACTCGCACGTGCATTTCGAGCACGAGAATAGTTTCCCTATAGTGTGGGTTGCAGTATGATTCACCATACTGCTTATAACAGAGCACTTGTAAGAGCATTCTTAGCACGAAAATGGTTCCTCTCCGGTGTGCGTTCTAGTATGACGAACCAAATGGCTTTTTGTAGAGGACTTGTACGTGCATTCTAAGCACGAGAATGGTTTCTCTCCAGTGTGGGTTGTAGTATGAGAAACCAAATCTCTTTTTGCCAGCACTTGTACGTGCATTTCTAGAATGAGAATGGTTTCTCTCCATTGTGGTTTCTAGCATGACGAATCATATTTCACTTTCGGGATGACTTGTAAGAGCATTCCGAGCAAGAGAATGGTTTCTCTCCGGTGTGGATTCTAGCATGAGAGACCATGTAACTTTTTTGAGAGCACTTGTATGTGCATTCCAAGTACGAGAATGCTTTCTCTTCAGTGCGGGTTCTAATTTGTGCAACCAGATTAGTTTTAAATCCAATTCCGGATGTAAAAGGGAGGCTGGAAAGTAATTTCTTCGTCACAGATTTGTTTTCATTCAGGTATGTTGAACAATTAATGATTTTTTGGAAACTAAATCTGAAAAAACCGAAAGAAAGATTAATGATATCGTGGGTACTCCACAGCTTAACCAAAAATTAAAAGTGAAGCAAAAAGGAACAAAATTGGGTTCGTGTTATTCAAAACTTTATTTTTTAAATGCATGTTTCATAATATTTTTTGCATTACAGAATATTTAAAAATATATATATATTCAAACTAAGACAGAAATGTGAATAACACCGATGCAGGCCGACAAAATACCTAAGCTAAACAGAGGTTGAGATGAGCAATGGACCTTCATCGAATGACCAAATATTGAACTAGCTTACAGTTGAAAGATATCCCAAATCACATTATCGAGGTCGAATGGATGGAAGACGTGCAAACCATGTCATCGAAATCGAAGTTAATAGCTCAAGTTTACTTCTGCTGAATTGTCTGCAGGGTTACTAACTTAACTAAGAAGAGAGGGAACTGGAAGAATATCTCAACTGCTTACCTAGACTTTGGTCGCTCCTTTCAAGATGAACGAAACATTCTTTTTTAATATCAGGATAGTCAAAATCTATTTCGGAGTATGTGCCACATTCTTCGGCATGTTCCTCTGCCGCTACAGTCCTCGGTTCACAATTGATCATAGTAGCGTCTTCTGTCTCCTGTTTGACAATCCTAAACTGCAATATTGCTTCACAAGGGTATGTTGGATTCTCTTCTTCAGGGATTGTCTCCAGTTCAGACTTGATGACACCCACATCTGAGGTCACAAGATCCATTTCAAGTAATCTGATTTGTAAATCTTATGTTAGCAAGATATTCTGGAAAACAAACAGACATAGGTATGTCATATTCATATCGCACTCCCCAATTAAACTGTCGTGAACATCAAGCCGAGACAATAGACTTTATGCAGTTTAATAACCAAAATGCTTCTAGATTTTAATGTTTTACAGTGAATAGGGACCAAAGACTACAACAGGCGTTTATGGATAGGAATGCAAACATTAATTCAGCACACAATTCAGCACACAATTCGTTCGTATGTCGCATAAATATCACCAATATTTCATGTTTTTTTTTATAAATATGATTTGAATAAAGGAACGTGTTTCTTTTTTCTTTATAAAACAAAACGCCTTTCTATTGTCATCGCGATGTTTCGAAGCGTCGACGAACGCAGTTTATTATGACGCCAGTTTAATTTAAGAGTTGACTTTTCATTGAGAATCATCTTTTCTCAAGTTATTATCGACGTTCCACATCGCTAGGTGAATTATCTAAGTCCATAAGCAATTTATGTGAATTTAGGTGAGATTAAAGTAGCTATCCAATTATTTACGTAAATGTTAAATTTGACATGGGTCACTGCTGATGCCTCGACTAATTAGACCGTTCTTAGCGAAGAATTTCGTACTTAGCGAGATACAGAGCAACTAATTTACGTCTTGATTACGTTTGTTTGAGATTTGACAATTTTCTTTGATGCTTTGAAGGTAGGTACCAAACGAAAAACTGATATCTAAACAACCCATTCCAGAATTTCAGCAGTTTAGATTGCTAATCGTTAGGTGAAACTGTAACATTGATTGCTAATGGGTGGGTGATGAAAGGATTAATTGTATAAATTAATGATGGATCTTTCGATTGTGACATTAATTGGTAAATTACCGAATACAATTATCTAGTCATCTACGCACACGCACTAACTCAATGTAGGTAGGTAGTGATGAGAACTTATAAGGAAGATTAAATAATAGAATATTTTAAATAACAACAGACGCTAATTTATTAAAACAATTATTAAAATAATTAATCAAATAAAATAAACATGAGACTCTATCAAACAACTTATCTCCGGGCGTGTCAAGAATGAACGTGTGTTTAACGCCATCTTGATAAAGTTTTGACTAACGAACATGTAACAAAATTTAAAACATTAAAATCTTGTAAGGAATGTCTGAGCGGGCGCCAGCGAGTTATAAAATAACTACGCAAGAAGTTAAAATGAGTAATCCCTATTTGAATTATAAGTACATTGTTAAAAAGTTATAAGTGAAAAAGACCTTTCGTAGTTTGCACAGTAGACCCTCATTGTTCTAGCGTCGCACGAACACACCGTAGGCTACCGAGTCCAGCAAGCAACTGAGCTCGACGAAGTGCTCTCCGCACTCATAGCTCGAAACAGTAGTGCCAATTGTAGAATGTTGGCCAATGTTTATTAAAATCGGGTAGGAACTGCCCGTCCAGAAGTACGCACTGCTACATTACCCCCCTTCCAAAGGAAAAAAATTTTCGGCAAGATAAATTTTTTTTTTGATTATCTCCTCATGCCTCCAAATCCAAGTCCAATAAGTGGTAAAGAGTCACAAAATGCAGATAATGCCTTAGAAGAAGAGTCCAGCACGTTCTGTAGAAGTCCGTGATGTGCTCGCTGAGCAAGGATTGAAGCGCCAACACCCAGGAAGTAGAAGGAAGAATTCTCGCTGATGGAATATCTGAATGATCCTCTTCTGACATCAGTGAAGAAGATTGAACTTGCTTGGCGAAGATAATGAGCCCCGATAATTGTATCACCATTCTCCAATGTTGACAACAAATGCAATCTTGAGAAGCTGCACCCTCTTTCTGATAGCAGTGAACGGCCAGGTAGTATCCTATTAAACTCTTCCCGTAGAAGAATGTTGCTTCCCTGAAGACTCGATCTTGAACAAAATTGCTTCCTCGAAGAATTGATAAAAGTTTGTAAATCTTGAAATTTTGTATTATCTTGAGTTATCTTGACGTGAAGAACCGAAGAGTGATGAAGGCGACTGACTTCCTTGAGGCAAGTGAAAAGAAAGGTATGCTATGCTTGACAAAATGGATTACTGAGCAAGGAATTTAACAACTACTAAAGTGTAAACAAAAACTTGAATAGAATAACAAATGAAAAGATAAACTGTAGTAAAGACTAACAAAATTTATTAAAAAAAAAATTTATAAAACGAGTCTAGCTAAAAGTGAAAGCTGAGCGCCCAACAAAAGTTAAATTTGAAGCTAAAGAAAACACTATAAAATGAAAATAATAACGTCTAAATCCACATTGAAGTTACTGCCCTCTGCGAGCAGAGATGAAAAATTATAAAGTTATCCCAGAAACAAACCCAAATTCATGAAAAGATAAAAGTGACTGGCTCAAACAGAACCATATATTGATGACCCAATATTGACAAAAATACAGCTAAGTCCAAATGAAATTGATGCGACTTGTCTTGAGCACAGAGAGAAGCCACAGCAATTGCATGTGAAAACGCATAGTATTTGTTAAAAGAAAATGTAAAAAAAAATTACTCATTTACATTCTTAATAATATGAACAAACATCATTTTAATAATAATTCAAGCCAAGGACATTAAGAGCAAATAAAAGTAAAAAAACTTCATGAAAGGATGCAATTTTTAAAAGTTAAAAATATGATTATGTAAATCTCAAATAACCTGAGCGAGTGAAAACTCACTAAATTACAAAATAAATATTAAAAATTAATTAATTATTAGATTAATTATTATGACGTAACATTTTTTTTTTTAAATATTTGAAAAGTGTATTAAACAATGACTAAATCAAAGAAAACACCATGCCAATGGTTTCCTAAAACCAGAGAAAAATAGAATGTTATGAGCATCTGAGGCTATCGCGGAAAACTGCATGAAGTATTTTCTAAATTATTGAATTAAAATAGTCAACCAACACCAAGGCAAACTAAGGTACTAAAGAACAACATATAAAAAACAACCATGCACACAATTAAAATGACACGAGGACCAAACTCGGTACAGAACTGTTAAACCGAAATACAGCTTCGTATATGCCATAATTGAAATACAGTATGTCCCTCTAGAAAGGACAAACCGTACCTCAAAACAAGTCGCCATCGCGTACTTAGTTCATTAAAGAACAATTAGTATAATCTCACAAAGTAAAATCAGCTATTAAAAGATCCCTCGAACAGAAAAATAGCACAAAACAGTGGCCAACTGAGATTGTGAACTTCACTGCCCTAGGATAACGCATAAAAAATACAATGGATTCAAATCGTGAGATTACAAAATGTTCAATACAATATGATTGCACTTAAATCCAAAAAAATGTGGATTCAATGCGTGAGATTAAAAAAACGTCAATCCCCCGCGTTGAATCGGAATGGACAAATTACTCCCCAAAACACATACTACACATGTACACAAAGACAAAACAAAACTTATACTAAAATACACTCAATGTGAAGACATGACTGGTATTTTTATTTGGCATAACTACAAAATTAAAAATTTTCTTAACATTACCAAGAACTACCGGAACCGCAATTTTGTGAACGCACTCCACAGTATGACCCGTAGCAGAAGTGAGTGAAAATTTTTTCTTAAGAACAGAAAGATTTAACCCTAGATTTAAAAATTTACGATGAAAATTATTACCAATAATTGAGATATGCGAACCAGAGTCAAGAAGGCCAGAAAAGTTGGAACCCAGAACCTGGAAAATGATGAGTGGACGGCCATCCCTTTTAGCCGCACTCACCACCTTCGAAGTCCAAAGGTTCTTGAAGAAAGTTCTGGTTTCCGACAGCACAGCAAGCCGATGCCTGGCGGTGATGTCAGCGAACGGTGTCGACTTCCCGCTCGCAGACAGGACCCCCAGGACATCTAGTTTTTTGCCTGCCGGAAGTTGCATGAAGGCGCCTTCACACCAGGACGGCCACAGCGGAAACATTTCACCTCCCCAGAACTCATATTTGACGGGCTACGTTTACTGAATTCAAAAGATTGACGATGATTCCTGAAATTGGGATTATTCTGAGACATTCTGTTATTCCCTCTGCTAAATGCATTATTTGAGGAGGAATGAGAAACATTATTAAAATTAACAGTATCTGCATTTGGCGGGGAAGGTCTGGAATCAGACCGACTGTCTGCAAGTTCAATCATTTTTCCCAATCTTTTCAAACAATTAATGTCCGAGATGACAGAGAGCGATAATTTTTGAATGTATCTCGGTAACATATTACATTGCAATATTTCCAGAATTTCGTCATCTGGTAATTTTGACGACAATTGATTGTTTAAAGTCAAGACACGAGTTATGAATGAACCCAGGTTCTCTTTTTGTTGCTGGTACGTGGCTCTGATCTGAGCAACTAAACGTCTTTCATGGTCCAGAAGCTCAAATTCTTCCTTTAGAGCAATTACAATATCCGTCCATGACTTGAAAGAAGAACGGTTGACTCTAAATGAGTCTAAAGCATGACCTGTAAAAAGTTCCACCGCAGATGAAAAAAGAGAAGCTGTACTTACGTTCCGAGATATAGACAAATCATTGACCCGTTCAATGAAATTATGCACGTTCCCAGTACCGTCGAAGGTTAAGTTCCATTTGTGAACCGAACTGTGTTAGACGCGACCGCCGAATTTGCCGAAGTAGTGCCATCCTCTGGTTTAGACATGATTAACGCACGACTTCTTGTTAAAATGGTCGAATCCGTCATACCTAACTAACAGGGTAGGTAGAAAAAAAATTATTAGAACATGCAAGCAACAATACAACAACCACAATCGCCGCAAAACACAAAAAAAAAAATAAAATAAGTGTGACGTCAGCGTACTAACGAACACGATAATAAGACGAAAACGTCATGAGTTGTGCCAGATAAAAAGCTGCGTAAAATGAAGAATTAATAAAATCTCAGTGACACGATGTATATCGAACAACACCCGAACATCTACCATGCAAAACGAAAGGTCTTTTTCAGGGATTATACAAGAAATTCATAAAAAAAAAATCAGACATCGCAATACAAGATTAAAACAAGGAAAGAAAAAAAAATACTGCATTATTATTTAGTCAAAAATTAGGTTCACCCACAAGGGCTGCCATTTGTAACATTGATTGCTAATGGGTGGGTGATGAAAGGATTAATTGTATAAATTAATGATGGATCTTTCGATTGTGACATTAATTGGTAAATTACCGAATACAATTATCTAGTCATCTACGCACACGCACTAACTCAATGTAGGTAGGTAGTGATGAGAACTGATAAGGAAGATTAAATAATAGAATATTTTAAATAACAACAGACGCTAATTTATTAAAACAATTATTAAAATAATTAATCAAATAAAATAAACATGAGACTCTATCAAACAACTTATCTCCGGGCGTGTCAAGAATGAACGTGTGTTTAACGCCATCTTGATAAAGTTTTGACTAACGAACATGTAACAAAATTTAAAACATTAAAATCTTGTAAGGAATGTCTGAGCGGGCGCCAGCGAGTTATAAAATAACTACGCAAGAAGTTAAAATGAGTAATCCCTATTTGAATTATAAGTACATTGTTAAAAAGTTATAAGTGAAAAAGACCTTTCGTAGTTTGCACAGTAGACCCTCATTGTTCTAGCGTCGCACGAACACACCGTAGGCTACCGAGTCCAGCAAGCAACTGAGCTCGACGAAGTGCTCTCCGCACTCATAGCTCGAAACAGTAGTGCCAATTGTAGAATGTTGACCAATGTTTATTAAAATCGGGTAGGAACTGCCCGTCCAGAAGTACGCACTGCTACAAAACATATGAAAGGCTTACGAAGTGACAACTCAGTAACATTTTACTTACCTCTTATATGGCTGAATAGAATTAAACATCGGATTATATGTTATACGCACTTTCTTATTAGTACTCACAACACAACCACGCTGGTTGCCGTTATTTTTCAACTTTAATTATTTAAAATAACAATATTTTACCTATATTTCAAATCCAATAAATATCATCCTTATAACAAACGATGACAGAAGTAAAATGATGTCATAGACAAATAGTACCAAAGTCAAATTAATAACTCTATAGTAAAAACGTTGTAGATTGCATTCATCCAATAATTTAAATTCGTATTAAAATAACCATTCACGGCAAACAGAAAATTTAAATGATGTCAAATAACACCAAAGACTCACCAGCAGAGATGCCAATTCGATTTTCAAAACAAAGCCAAACGTCACCCGAATAGGAACTAAAAATAGCTGAAGTATAAATGAACCACTCACTAGATCAATATCTTCCAGTTTTTTGTACTGGGTCCTAAATTTTACCATAGATAAGCCTATTATAAGCCTGTTCCTGCAAAATATACGTCACCACACGTCATACTTACCATCGACTAGGATAGAAGAAATTATAAAAAAATGCGTAACCATAGACAATATAATTCTCTTTCGCAGCCCACCCCATTCACTAGCCTAAAATCTTGTTCTGAGATGAACAATCAACCTGTCGTAAAAATAAACGGAAATGAACTAAAAAATAAACTAAAATGCACCCTTTTCTCCAATTCCTTAATGTCTAGTTTCTGGGAGGTGGGGGTTTCCGAGGCTGCATTAGCATATGATTTTCTGGTAATGGGTGGAGCCAGTTGTTGCTAGGGAAGGATGATCTGCTGATAGGTCCTTTTGTACCAGGATGGCCTCAAAGAAATACTTGCGCGCGTGCTATTGCCGCAGTGTGTGAGACAGCCATGTCAATCAGGATTTTCTTAATGTCATCCAGTTGATCGAGATATGACGTCCTGTTTTCCTAATTAGACTTCGTTTTCCCATTTACGATTGTTCTTGTAATTTTACTAATATTCATCAAGATAAGAGTGAGGGTTCCAAAGTTAAAGGAGCTGTCATCACCGCTGGGGAAAGATTCCTCACCTCGCTGCCTATTGCGAGTTGCCTGGTTGGGGGAGGTTCTTGTTTTGTCACTCACCTCTATCTCAATGGGACGGGTAGGTTCCTGTGGTGCCTAGTTAATAGACCCATCCTCCAAATTCGATGCAGCCTCAATTAATAAGTTGCCATGGATACTGATGTAAGGTGAAGCAGGTCACTCTTGAGATTCGGTAGGGGGTGGGGAGACATGTGTAGACATTAGATTCTTAAATGCTGTTAACCTTTGAGAACCTTTTCCCTTCCCCTTGTCTTTACACTTATTCGTTAGTTTTTGCCAGCTCCTTCCTCGAGTAATCACCATCGTACGCGTCGTGCGAAATCTAGTTGTGTTTCTTTTCGAGAGAAAAGAAACTCGACTAGATGAGTAATTAGGCAAGGAAAATAATTATAAATTAAGAGTACAAGAGCCCGGCCGATCCCGGTGATGTTAGCTTTGAACGAGGCTCTAAGCAGAGAGCCTCTCAACTCGCTGTCGAGTCGAGCCCACTAAAACCAGCACGACTTGGCTAGAGAAAACTGGAGATGGCGTTAGCTTTTCAACAGACCTTACAGAGACTGCCGCCATATGGTCTGACCTGTCTGGGGCCTATAAGTATCTTAGAAAACTTCTCAGCTGGACGCACAGATGGCGCTATCTGCACCATCAATTTGGGGGAGAACCCCACATAGCCTTAATCAAAATATGTATACACCTGTTTAGAGCCTAGAAGTAAAATGATTAATCAGACGCAAATTTTCTGCTGGTGGCACAGATGCGCTACCAGGGTAGGAGGTGAGCCTTACACAGCTGAGATTAGCAAAAAGATAAACCTTTTTGGGGCCCAGTACTAAGCAAACGAAGATAGGTATAAACCGTCAATATTGTACGGGTTGACTATACTAACACAAACACACGCTTAATTAACAGAACCGACTGAGCAGCGAAAATAAAGTACCACAACCGACGTTTTGAAAGTTCTAATATGTTCTGGAACCTTCCAGAATATTTCTCATTAGGAGTAAGAAAGGCCATCCACATTACTAATCATTTTTATTATTATTTTTTAAACACAGATAATGGTTTTAGTTTTTGTGGTATTGAGAAAAAAAATGAGTCGGGTAGAAAGAGCGCCAGATAGTCACGATGGACAGTCTTCCTTTAATTTGAGCTGTAGCAAATTTGACATAATTATCACTTCAAAACTAAATTTCACCAGGTAATGTTCAAACGTTCAAATGTTGGAAAATAACCCTCTTTACGGGTTTTTTTAAACGCACCATCGAGTATTGTAATTAAAAGAGAAGCACTATAAAAATATTTTCCTAGTTTTCACGACGATTTATTGAAATACAAATAACCGGCACGAAACACTGGGGAAAACATGACTGCTCTAAGATAGAGCTAGTATTGATCTGATCAATGACATCCCCAGCAGCCATCGAGAGGTGAATCAACTTCACGAGTGTTCCAGGCAGCACGACTCCTTTTCAGAAAATAAGTTACCTAGTTTCAATAAATTAAATGGTGGTGATTTGTTACTTATTTCACTAAATAAACCTTCAATCAGTAGAATATTGTTGTATTAATAGATGCCATTCCGGATAACTTGATAGCAGACCACCACAGATTGTCCAATGTAGACGTGCAGTGAAAAGCGATTAGTGTAGACCGTAGATTTAATAACAACTGCCGACATTTTATTGAGTAAAACATTGTTATTTAATTTGAAATATCCAAAAAGTGTGTATTTCAGAACGAAATTTGACAAAGTCTTCTAAACTTTTGCCTCTTATCAGGTTTCAAGAAAGTTTGAAAAGAGTTCTTACAGTAAAATACATCAATGCACTAATCGCCCACAGGAAATTTTTGTACTAACTATGATGGCCAAAGTAGGCAACAGAATATGTGCTTGTACCGGTAAATTTTAAAGTTCATCCTGACGACGAGAAAACTTTCTTGTAAGGGCGGTTTTTCTTCAAATGATGTCGTAAATTTAACCAGTAAGTGCATTTCAAGCACTAGAAAGGTTTCTATGAAGTGTGAGTTCTAGAATGACGAACCAAACTGCTTTTATAAGAACACTTGAATGTGCATTCCGAGCACACGAATGGTTTCTCCCGGGTGTGGGTTCTAGTATGATCGATCAAACTGTTTTTTTGAGAGCATTGGAACGAGCATTCCAAGCACGAGAAAGGTTTCTCTCCAGTGTGAGTTCGAGTATGAGAAACCATACTGCTTTTGACAGAGCATTTGTACGGGCATTCCGAGCACGAGAATGGTTTCTCTCCGGTGTGGGTTTTGGCATGAGTAACCATATGGTTTTTTTGAGAGCAAACGTATGCGCATTTCGAGCACGAGAAAGGTTTCTCTCCAGTGTGGGTTCGAGAATGAGATACCATACTGCTTTTAACAGAGCACTTGTAGGTGCATTTCGAGCACGAGAATGGTTTTTCTCCGGTGTGGGTTTTAGCATGAGTAACCATATGGCTTTTTTGAGAGCACACGTATGCGCATTTCGAGCACGAGAAAGGTTTCTCTCCAGTGTGGGTTCGAGTATGAGAAACCATACTGCTTTTATTAGAGCACTTGTACGTGCATACCAAGCACGAGAACGGTTTCTCTCCGGTATGGATTCTAGCGTGAGACACCATATAACTTTTTCGAGAGCACTTGTAACTGCATTTTGAGCAAGAGAAAAGTTTCTCTCCAGTGTGGATACGATAATGAGAAACCATACTGCTTTTAACAGAGCAATTGTACGGGCATTCCAAGCACGAGAATGGTTTCTCTCCGGTGTGGATTCTAGTATGATCGATCAAACTGTTTTTTTGAGAGCATTGGAAAGAGCATTTCAAGCACGAGAAAGGTTTCTCACCAGTGTGAGTTCGAGTATGAGAAACCATATGACATTTTTGAGAGCACTTGTAAGTACATTCTGAGCATAAGAATAGTTTCTCTTTAGTGTGGCTTCTAATATGTACAACCAGATTGGATTTAAACCCACACCTGTAGTTACAAGTAGGGCAGGAAAATAGTTTCTTCGGTGTATCAGATTTTTTTTCATTCGAATATTTTGCACAGTTAATTTTTGAAACGAAATCTGAAAAACAGAAAAAAAATGGTATCAAGGTTATTCAACAGCTGAACGTTCAGTTAAAAGTAAAGCATGTTATGTGAAATTTGGAATTATGAATAAAAGCGATTTCAATTCTATTTCTAAATGTCACGTTTTAACTTTGCTATGTTAATTCGATAATTAAAAGCACCATCACCGATACCTACACATGTGAAAAAAATACACACACGTGAAAAAATGACGGTTCGTTGTCATGTTCTGTTGTTTGACATAAAAACCTAAAATCTTTGCAAAGCACTGAAACGGGAGATTTCAAAATTGAACGTTGAAACAAAGACAGAAATGTAATTCTATCCATGATTGCCTAAAAATTTAGGATAGGCAGGATGAGAAGGGTAGAGGTGATTCATGAAATCACTAAACACTGAATTAGCTGCTAATTGAAAGATAACCCAAAATACTTTCTGGAGGTACCTAGATTGAATGGAAGAAGTACGAACCATGGCACCGAAGTCAAGTTAACTAGTTCAATTCTGCTGAGTTGTTCCGAGCTGCGGTCTGCAGGATAAACTAACTGCTAAGAGGAAAGGGCACTAGAAGAATTATTTAATTGCTTACCTTTAGTTTTATGAACGACGGATACGTTTTGAAAATCGGGAAAGTCAATATCTACTTCAGAGTGTTCGCCACATTCTTGGGCATGTTCCTCTGCCACTAGAGTCCCTGGTTCAAACTTGATTGAAGTAGCATTACTAACTGATATTTTCGACGAAATAAAATCTGAAAACACAGAAAGAATTAATAATGATATCGTGGTTATTCGACAGCTAAACGATATGTTAAAAGTAAAGCGATACTGAAAAAATGCAAATTCAATTTCATTTCATAAATGCCCGTTTAAATAATTGTTAACATTGAGTTGCTCATTCACAGCACTTCTGTAACCTTGAGCGAAAACCATATAGATGTGAAAACAGAAAAAAAATCGTTGTAATGTTAGTCTATTTCATGACATAAACAACAAGAAACTTTGTGCAGCATTGATAAGGAAGATTAAAAAAAGATAACACACAGTCATCCATGTGAATCTACCAATGCAGGCCTAATATAACTTTGGACAGATGAAGGTGAGAATATTAGAAGTCCAACATCGAATGGCCAATAATTGAACTAGCTGCCATTGGAAAGACAAACAAAATCACATTCTGACGGTGATATGTATCGAAACCGAAGTTACTGGTTTAAGTTATTTCTCTTGAGCTTTTCGGGGCGGCAGTCTGCGGGGTAAACTAATGTTCGATAGGAGAGGTCATCGGAAGAATAAGTGAATAGCTTACCAAGACTTTGGTCGATCCTTTCAAGATGAACGAAACATTCCTTTTTAATGTTAGGATAGTCAATATCTATTTCCGAGAATACTTGGGCATGTTCTTCTACCACTAGAGTATCTGGGTCACACTCGATCGCAGTAGCTTCATCTGTCTCCTGTTTGACAATCCCGAACTGTAATATTTCTTCATGAGGGGATGTTGGACTTTCTTCATCGGGGATTGTCTCCGGTTCAGACTTTATGACACCGACATCCGAGGTCATAAGATCCATTTCAAGTAAAACGACTTTCTGATTTTGAATGTAGCAAAATATTCTGTAAATGAAACAGTCGTAGGTATGTCATATTCATATCACGCTCTGCAACTACACTGTCGTCAACATCAAACCGAGACAATGGACTATATCGAATTTTGAAAGCAGAAATGCGTCATGAATTTAATTTTTTTCAATTTGATAGCATGAAACATAATATTATTATTTTTTTTTTTTTTGACAAACATGTAAGGAGGAAGGTATGGCACTACAGAGCAGCAAAATGGGACGGCATGCGGTCTTTCTTCGGCGCCTTTCCTTGGAGTACTGTATGCTTTAGCTCCGAGGACCCATCAATTTTTGCACGCGAGGTAGGAGAAGTAATCACATCAGCAATGGATTGCTACATTCCCTTCTCCGTCAAATCCTCTGGAGCGGGCACAAAACCATCGTTTGACCATCGCTGTGCTGAAGCTGTCAGACTCAAAAATACGGCTTTTAATGCACTCCGGAAGATTAGCTCAATGAATAACCTTTCGGAATACCGAAAACGGGCAAGGGATTGTAAGAGAGTTCTAAATAGAGCTAAGAGCGATCACGACCAGAGAATTGCGAAAAAGCTGGCTGACTGCCCCACTGGTAGCCGTGCTTTCTGGTCACTCGCTAGCTCGATCGGAAGAAATTTCTGCAGAACCACTTTCCCACCTCTGACCAAGCCTGATGGTCGGCTGGCTAACTCGGCCCGCGAAAAAAGCTGAATTATTAGGCAAAATTTTCGCGGAAAACTCAACTCTTCAAGATAACGGAGAGACTCCCCCTTCCATTCCGCACTGTGGTTTTCAAATGGAGGAACCGAAGATCCGGAACAGAGAGGTTCTCCGAGTCTTGAACGAGCTGAAAGTCGACAAAGCCAGTGGGCCGGACGGAATACCTGCCATGGTCCTCAAGAGGTGTTCTGCAGAAATGACTCCAGTGCTCGCCAAATTATTTAGGCTCTCTCTCAAAGGTGGAAAGGTGCCAGATCTTTGGAAAAAGGCAATCGTCCACCCAATCCCAAAAAAGGGGGACCGCTCCGACCCTTCTAACTACCGCCCCATAGCCATCACTTCCATACTCTCGAAGGTATTAGAAAGGGTGGTTAACAACAAATTGCTCACATATCTCGAGAATAACAATATCCTAAGCGATCGGCAATATGGATTTCATCGAAACCGATCGTGTGGCGATCTACTCGGATATGTAACGCATATTTGGGGGCGGTATGTGGAACGTTTTGGTGAAACCCAAACCGTTGGGTTGTATATCTCCAAAGCCTTTGACAGGGTCTAGCACCGGGCGCTTATCGGGAAGTTACCATCGTATGGGATCCACTCAACCCTGCATAGTTGGATTGCGGACTTTCTGAGGGGAAGAACAATTCAAACCGTGGTTGACGGCTCTTCTTCCTCACCGCACCAAATCAATGCGGGGGTGCCACAAGGATCTGTGCTGTCTCCGACGCTGTTTTTATTGCACATCAACGATCTCGTTGAATGTGCACCAATTCACTGCTACGCTGATGACAGCACCGTTCACGAGGGTTATCTTTTTGACAGGCCCCCTTCCATCTATGATGTCCGAACTGCTCGGGAAGTTTTGAAGCAAAAAATTGACCACCACCTAGAGATGGTTCGTGCCTGGGGTAAGGCCAACTTGGTCAGTTTCAACGTCTCAAAAACCCAAGCGTGTCTGATTTCGGCAAAGAGGGAGATCAATGAATGTCTGGTGCAATTTGATGGGAGCACTCTCCCCAATAAAGACTCCATTGAAATGCTTGGAGTTACTATATCAGACCAGCTCAAGTATCGGGGATCCATAGAAGCCCGAGTAATTCAGGCCTCCAAAAAATTGGGCGTCTTGTACAAGGCTAGAAGATTCTTCAACAGTGACCAGCTGCTGACCCTGTACAAGTCTCAAGTCCGCCCAACTATTGAATTTGGGAGCCACCTTTGGGCTGGTGCCCCAAAATACTTGATAAACCTGCTTGAGTCTGTGCAAAGGAGAGCGATCCGTCTGATTGACAATCCGTTGTTAACAGACCGATTGCCTTCTCTAATGCATAGACGCAATGTAGGCATGCTGTGTCTGTTCTACAGGTATTTCAATGGAGCCTGCTCCGAGAAGCTAGCAGCATTGATTCCTGATGCACCGGTGCACGTGCGCGAAACTCGACGGACACGAACTGAACACCCGTTCACGGTTGACGTTGGCTTCATGAGAACGGGCCGTTTTTACGACTCGTTTTTGTGTAAGTCGGCTCGTATGTGGAACGAGCTACCGGCATCTGTTTTTCCTCCCTTCTATAATCCGAGCCTCTTCAAGGCCCGCATTAACAAATCCCTTCCTACAGCCCCTACCTTACTCCGCCTCACAACGCCGCCCAACCGGGTGGTGACATAGTTCCCCTGTCTGTGCACTGCACAGGCAGGGACACTCTTGTGAGGTGTCACATAAAAAAAAAATAAAAATAAAATACCGCAATTGTGTCCCAGCTGCTCCCAAGCGTCTGGAGCCAGTGAGACTATGGCATCCCCAATAAAGTTCAACACTTCTATTAGAATGGGGCTATAAGCAAGGCCACTAATTGTAAATAGCATTTGTTTTGATGGAGTCAGTGGAGTCAGTGTCAGTGTGAGTCAGTCACTATCCATAAAATTATGACAAACTAACCGCAAACTAACACAAACTGTTCTCACATCTGGAACCTTTAAAATCCTTCAAATATCTTAGCCGACTGTTTTAGATGGAGAATAATATTTTATCAATTAATATTATCGACCTTATTCATTGTTCAATTCTGATAAAAGTAGACAATTTGGTGGGATGAAAGAAGGTACACGATTATTTACGTAAATGTCAAATGACATTATCACCGCTCACGCCTCAGTGTTTAAAAACAGCACTGCTTTGCGGCTTTCAAGGATTGAGCGGTCAATTTATATTTATTACTGGAATACCGGACCTCAAAGTCTCGACTACTGATAGCAGCCCTAAATTACCTTACTATGTACAGGGTTTTACAATAAAATGTGTTGTTTTGAATAGCCCGCTATTTCGGTAGATGTTACTTTTGAAGCTGTCATTTTTTGACATTTGACAAGTAGAAACTACGCTATTAATAAAAATGGAACGATACACGCTTCAACAACGCATAGAAATTATTAAAATTCACATGCAAATCATCTTGAGTGATGAGGCCCATTTCCACCTCGATGGCTTCGTCAACAAGCAAAATTGTCGCATCTGGGGCTCGGAAAACCCAAGAGTTATTGTTGAAAAGCCTCTCTATCTTCAACGTGTGACTGTTTAGTGCTGTTTATGGTCCGGCGGAGTCATTGGACCTTACTTTTTCGAAAACGAGGCTGGAGCAACAGTTACGGTGAATAGATTGCGCTATCGAGAGATGATTAATGATTTTTTATGGCCGGAATTGGATGGTATTGATCTGGACAACGTTTACTTTCAACAAGACGGCGCTACGTGCCACACAAGCAAACGAAACCATTGATATTTACAACTTAGTAAATTAACTTACCGCTCGACTGGTTGGTTAGAATTGGACATCGGGTTATTTTATATTATTATTATATAAATACTTCCGCAATAGTGCCGACGAGACTACGACGCTGGTGGGTTTTATTTTGCAAATTTAATTATTTAAAACCAAATATTTGAGAGGTATCGTGTATCCAGTTCCCGTTAAATCAGCGTCAAACGATGACAGGCTGTCAGGTAGGTAAAATGATGTCATAGACAAATAATATCAAAGACAAAACAGATCACGGTACGACAGTTAAAAAAATTCAGAAAAATTATATGATGGCGCTGCGAGGGTTTATAATGCTTTGAGGATTATTTTTTTAAACATGAGAATTAAATCATTAACCGGATAAAAAAAAATCTGAATGTAATGCGGAGGAGATAGCTCAGTTGGTAGAAAGCTAGTTTCGATAAGATTATAAATAAACCACTGTATGTTTATGAGAGATTTAAAGGCTGACAGAGATATTGAAAAAAAGGTTAATGCAGGTAATAATGGTGGGGTGACGTTGTTGACAGTAACAAAATATTCTCCAAAGAAGCGAAGCTAGCAGTCCACAATGAAGCGTTGGTACCTCCTTTGATGTATGGCAGTGAGGCATGGAACTGGCAGAGGGAGGATGAAAGTAAACTGGATGCTGTAGAAATGAGATCCCTGAGGAATAATTATGGTCATATATGATCATGTGATAAATGTGGATATACGCAAATAATGCAAGTCTGATGTTAGCGTGATGAGTAAAATTATGAAAGGTACGCTTAGATGGTTTGGGCGTGTAAAGCAAATGAACGAAGAAAGTAATGTAAGGAGATTAAATTACGCAAATGTGGTAGAAAAAAGTGGGCACGCCCGACGAAGACATGGCACGATCAAGTGAAAGAGATTATTGAGTCAAGCCATGTCAGGAGTCAGAATAATAGAAGAGCATGTATGAGACGACGTGTGAATGTGAATGACGCAAGAAGTGTGTGCTAAGACCGATTAATTAATCTTTTTTTTAAATGATTATTCCCTATTTTTTTTATCATTAAACAATTGAGTTCATTTCATGTTTCTAATATAAATATAAATCAAAGTCGCTGTTCTTGTCTGTCTGTTTGTGCGCCTAGTTCTTCTTAACCACGCAACGGATTTAGTTAGGTTTTTTATTATCATTTAGAAAATTTCTTCCGAAAGGTTTATATATATAATACAAGCATATTATATTTGTAGAAAATAGAGGAATGTCTTTGTTTTTTAATCGAGTCGTAAAAATATTTATTTTTGGGCGCTTACATTGCTAACGCTGGCTTAACCTTACGAGATACATCTAAACAATGTACTACGGAATTGTATATCTTAAAAACGTCTACCTAAAAGTAATAGACAGCATATGTCTAACTCCTTTGTTAACCCCCAGCGACGCCGGGTACACGTCAGCTAGTTTGTGTGTATATCTGAAGTGACCAGCCAAGTAAAATAGGTTTTTCTATATCTGTTTGTAAACAATAAGTATGTTTTTCTGAATCTGTTTTTAAATAGTGAACTCAGATAGATACTAGGAGTTTGTAAAAAATTACACGGTGCCCTTAAAATGATTTTTATCCAAAACGGTTATAACCATACAAGTTTTTAAATAATTATAAGCAATAATTAGTCATCCAAAATACTAATAAAAACTTAAAATATCTCCCGAGTAAAAATAAATGCCGCCAACGGGAATTGATCCCGTGCCTTCTAGTCATCATCTGACCATCAGAAGACACGGGATCAATTCCCGTTGGCGGCATTTATTTTTACTCGGGAGATATTTTCAATTTGTATTAGTATTTCAGATGACTAATTATTGCTGTTAATTATTTGTTATCTTTTATGCAATGCATAAAACATTGTCTTATAAACGTTAGTTTATCATTTAAAAATAATACAAGATTTTATTTATTTTTGATTTTTCTTTATTCATTGTTTTTTTGGTTTTTTATAATTTTTGGGGGTGTTAAGACCACCAAACTAGGCACATAATAAATTTCCCGTAATGCACGAATTTTTTACGAACTGGCAACTCTATAAGCTGCTGTCAGTCAGAAATTGGTGTTGCAATTGTATAAATAAAACAAATTAATTTTTTATTATTGTTATTAGTACATATAAACATTGATCTGTTTTAATTACTTCATGAGATGATATTTTATGATTTGATGTTTTGAGAGATAAAATCAGACATTTATCAGATAAGCACGAGAGTTAAAAATGACATAATCTCCTTCATTTGAAAGATTAAGAAAATAAAAAAAAACTCGTTGAAACCTTGAAAGTTTTCGTCTGTTCAAAAATTTCCTACGTTTGCGCATGTTTAAATAATGTAATGTTCCATTCTTCACTACTTCTGGCAAGAACGTAACTCTAATCTCTAATCTCTGTTTCTCGGATTACCTTTAGCCATGTTTAGTGACCAGATCTTTACCACCTTCCTCTTCCTGTCTCCTTCTTCTCCCAAATACTATCGACCTCAAAACATATCCCATTTACGTTTTATTCCATTTACGGTACCGTAGTCTCACTTTTGAGTACCTTAAGCAATGTTGTGTGGTAACATGACACACAAAAAGATTTTGAAATCGATACGTTTTACCCGGATATTTCATAAATAATCAATCCCGGTGTTGCCATTGAAAGCATTATGATGCATTATGAGCGACGGCAGCGCCATCGTATTATGTTTTCCAAAAACTTTTTGACGGTACTGTGATCTGTTTTGTCTTCACTGTTGTCTATGACATAATTTTACCCACCTGGCTGCCTATTTTCGTTTATTCTTACTCCAATTATCAAATATTTAAGTAATTATACTGAATACACAACATATCTCAAATATTTGGTAAGTTTTATTTTAATTATGAATAAATTTTCAAAACAACGGCTTCCAGCGTCTAAATAGTATAAAATAAAATCGCCATCCGCGTATATCTGTTTGTGTGCTTAGTTCTACTAAACCACGCAACGAATATTGATAGGATATTTACTATCATTAAGAGAATTTCTTCCGGAAGGTTTATATATATAATACTTGTATGCTATACATATTAAAAATAGAGAAAATTCGAAGTTTTGTAATCAAGTCGATACACATTTTCAGGCGCTTACAATTGTTAACGCTGGCTGAACGTTATAAGATACATCAACATAATGTTTTACGGAATTGTATATCTTGAAAAGGCCTACAGAAAAGTCCTGCACGGTATATGTCTATCTCCTAAAGATAACCCCTACCAACGCCGGGTACACGTCAGCTATTATTATATAATCCGATATCTACTTCTAAACAACCAGTGGAAGCGGTAGTGCAATTAGTGTTAACTTGTCACCTTGTGAGATTTTTATTCAATTCACCATAAGGATTCACAATCACAAGACGATTGAAGTTCTAATATACCTACTTGATGAGCCTCAAAGCAGATTTATTTTTAGTTAGCGAGGCGTTAGCAGTGACACCTGTCAATTTTGACATTTACCTAAATAAATGCATACCTAATCTCATCCCAGCGGAATATACGTAAATCGCCCACTTTTACCAGAATGTACTTCGATGGTTCATGAAGTGAACGAATATCGATAATATTAATCTTCTATAAATATAAAAAAATAATGTTTCTCCGGTTATCCCCTGTAGACTCAAAACAATATGACCGATTACGCTGAAATTGTTTGTTCTTATCAGTATCAGGAGTGTTTGGAGAGTTGTTTGAATGGTAGGAGAAGTCGAGGGTGAACTTCGGTTTATGGGCGAAATTCCTAAAAAATAAAACTAGTTATTTTTATACTAACTTTGGGCCGGGGAATCCGAATCTGAAAGAATTAGATTGGGGCAAGCAATATTAACTGAATTACACGACTTTAAAATTTCGACGCACAAACAATTTAACTAGCCATTTTGAACGCTTTCTGACAATAAAACTAGTTATCTTTATACATCTTTATACTAACTTTGGGCCGGGGGAATCCGAATCCGAAAGAATTAGGTTGGGGCAAGCGATATAAACTGAAATACACGACTTAAAAATTTTCGATGCAGAACAAAATACAATACGCCATTTTCGACACGTTGTTGACAATAAAATCCATAGAAAAATAACCAAAGATATATCACCATATAAAATTATGTGTTGCCAGTAAGCAATAATATCAATAACGTAAAAAAATATGTTTATAATTTCAGTAATAATTTTATTATTTATGTATTACTCCGCTGCACGGTTAATACGCAATATTTCTTATTCAAACAGTTAGATTTAGCTTTATTATCACGAAAGGTGAGTTTTTATGTCGGGGAAGACGAAAAAATATGCATTTTATATTTTAATTTTGCTAACATTAATTCATTTACGTAAAGTATTCAGCCTAGTGAGCGGACTTTTTAACCGCAGATTATGGAAAGTACACTTCATTTCAAGAATAATTACTACAAGAAACAACTACTTACGTGCACAAAATAGGTTATTAGGTTGTTAGTTTGGGTAAACTAAGTAATGCGTGCGTATTTAGATTGAAACAATATTTCGCAAATGTCAAATTTGAAAAAAAAAAATGGCGGCAAAGGAAACAAGTATTATCCGTGCAGCGGGCTTATACATATTTACCATTATTTTTTATACATTTTATTCACTTTTGTATCACAAACCATGTTACACAAACCTAGCTTAGCCGCTAAACTACTTGAAAACTAGGATGTTTTCTTGCCTTGACGCGAGTAAGCGCTACGAAGGGGGCACTTTTCTTTTCTATCACAAACCATGTTACACAAATCTAGCGTAGCCGCTAAACTACTTGAAAACTGGGATGTTTTCTTGCCTTGACGCGAGTAGGCGCTACGAAGGGGGCACTTTCTTTTCTATCACAAACCATGTTACACAAACCGACAAGGTATGTTTTTCTGCTGTTATCTATTCACATTGATCCACCTCCCCCCCCCCCCCCATGAAATTTAACTTTTCGGAATTGGTATTTCCTGAAACCCCGAAATTTTATTTTCCCGAAATTCACTAGCCACCCCCCCCCCCCCTCATGAAATTTAAATTTTCGGAGTAGGTATTTTCTTTACAAAATATTTTTTTAGGGGAATTTTCAAGTAATTGGCGGGATTTTAGGGGTTTTTGATTCAGTTTTAGGGATAAATATTTTTGAGAGTTGGTAACAATGTATGTAATATCTTTGGTTATTTTTCTATGGATTTATTGTCAAAAGCGCATCGAAAATGGCGTTGTATATTGTTTGCATCTAAAATTTTAAAGTCGTGTATTTCAGTTTATATTGCTTGCCGCAACCTAAATCTTTCAGATTCGGATTCCCCGGCCCAAAGTTAGTATAAAGATGTATAAATATAACTAGTTTTATTGTCAGAAAGCGTTCAAAATGGTCAGTTATATTGTTTGTATGTCGAAAATTTTAAGGTCGTGTAATTCAGTTAATATTGCTTGCCCCAACCTAATTCTTCCATATTCGGATTCCCCGGCCCAAAGTTAGTATAAAAATAACTAGTTTTATTTTTTAGGAATTTCGCCCATAAACCGAATTTTTTCCGAAGTCGGTAACACCCAATGATATAAAGGGATTCACACTTTTTGGGTTTGATATCTGCTAAATTGGCCTATTTAATGCTCAATTAACTATTATTTTTTTGGTAAACTAATGTTTTAAGACAAGATTTTTTATGCACAGCACAAAGGTTAACAATTCATGTATCTTTTATCAGGAGATTTTTCAATGTGGATGAGTGTTTCAGGCGAACAATTATTACTTGTAAAATAATTGTTACTCAATCAACTAGATCATATTAAAATTAATACTAAAAAAAAAAAAAAATTTGAATTTCTTTGGCATACCTATCCATATGCACGCTTTTTGCAAATGTTGGTCTTTCCACGTGCAATATTTTGTGCGTATCTTCCCTCATTAATAGTAAAACACGAAACTCTTGATGCATTTCTGCTTTCAGAACTCGATAAAGTCAATTGTCTCGGTTTCATGTTTACGACAGTTTAGTTACGGAGTGCGATATAAATAAGACACACCTAAGACTATTTCTTTTTCCAGAATATCTTCCTACCATAAGAATCAGAAAGCAGTTTACCTAAAATGGATCTTGTGCCTTCAGATGTAAGCATCGTAAAGTCCGAACCGGAGACAATCCGTGAAGAAGAGAGTTCAACATCCCATTGTGAAGCAATATTGCAGTTTGGGATTGTCAAAAAGGAGACAAAAGAAGCTACTGCGATCAAGTGTGAACCAGGGACTCTAGCGGTGGAGGATTATGCGCAAGAATGTATCGCATCCTCTGTAATAGATATTGACTCTCCTAATATTCAAAATAAATCTTTTGTTAATCTTGAAAGGATCGAACAAAGTCGAGGTAAGGAATGGAATTTTTTTCCAGTTCTCTCTCCTATTGGAGGTCAGTGTAACAGCTCAGCAGAAGTGAATTTTAACTATTAACCACGGTTTAGATGCCATGGTTTGCACGTCTTCCATTCAATCTACCTCAATGCTTCTCATGCTGTCCACACAGAGTTTTTTAGGCATGCATGGGTAAATTCACATTTCTGTCATTGTTTCTACTTTATTTAAATCTCCTGCTTCAGTGCTTTGCAAATATGTTAGATTTTTATGACAAATATCAGAATAGTCAAAACATAAAAAATGTTAATAATAGATAAACATAAAACATGCAAATTGTTAACCTTGATACAGACTTAGTCCTAGTGAGGTTAATTTTTATGTAAAAAACGTCTTTTATGTATAATGAGATGCAATAAATAAATAAAATAAATAACAACGAACCGTCCTTTTATGTGAAGTGCTATTAATTAGCAAATTAAAGTAACTAAAGTGATCAAACGTGCTATTAAAAAATAGAACTGAAATAGCTTTTATTTATAATTCACATAAATAGATTTACATAATAAGTTCAGCTGTTGACTAACCTCGATACCATAATTTTTTTTTCTGTTTTTCAGATTTCGTTTCGAAAACATCTATTAATTGTGCTAAACATCCGAATGAAAAAAAATCTGATGCAACGAAGAAATTATTTTCTTGCCCTACTTGTACCTACAAGTGTGGGTTTAAAGCTAATCTGGTTGTACATATTAGAACCCACACTAGAGAGAAACCATTTTCGTGCTCGGAATGCATGTACAAGTGTTCTGTTAAAAGCAGTATGGTTTCTCATACTAGAACCCACACTAAAGAGAAGCCATTTTCGTGCTCAAAATGCACGTACAAGTGCTCTTAAAAAATCCATATGGTTTATCATGCTAGAACCCACACTGGCGAGAAACCATTCTCGTGCTCAGAATGCACGTACAAGTGCTCTCAAATAAGCCATATGGTTCGTCATACTAGAACCCACACTGGAGAGAAACCATTCTCGTGCTCGAAATGTACATACATGTGCTCTGAGAAAAGCAGTATGGTTTCTCATACTAGAACCCACACTGGAGAGAAACCTTTCTCGTGCTCAAAATGCGCGTACAAGTGCTCTAATAAAAGCCATATGGTTTCTCATGCTAGAACCCACACCGGAGAGAAACCATACTCGTGTTCGAAGTGCACGTACAAGAGCTCTGTTAAAGGCAGTATGGTTTCTCATACTCGAACCCACACTGGAGAGAAACCTTACTCGTGCTCAAAATGCTCGTACGTATGCTCTCAAAAAAGCCATATGGTTTCTCATTTTAGAACCCACACGGGAGAAAAACCATTCTCGTGCTCGGATTGCACGTACAAGTGCTCTATTAAAAGCAGTATGGTTTCTCATACTCGGACCCACACTGGAAAGTAACCATTTCCGTTCTTGTAATGCACGTTCAAGTGCTCTTAAAAAGCAGTTTGGTTGATCACACTAGAACCCACTTGGAAGAAAAACGATTCTCGTACTTGGAGTGCACGTATAGGTGCTCTGTTAAAAGCAGTATGGTTTTACACACTCGATCCCACACTTGACAAAAACCATTATCGTGCTCGGAATGAAATTGCAGGTTCAATAAATGGTGTCGTTTATTTCATGAAAAACCGCCCTTACCAGGAAAAATTCTCATCTTCAGGATGACCTTTATAGTATATCAGTTTAAGCTCGTATTCCTTCGCACTCTTCGGTAATCATAGTGCGCATAAAAAACCAATTAGTTTTGGATTCATGTATTTTCAAAAGGTCTTCGTAGAATTTATATCAGTAAGTATATCAACAAATATAATTTAACAAACTGTTTAACTCTGCTTCCACTTATTTATATAATCCGAATCTCCTATTTTTCCTTCTTGCGTGACGGAGTTTTTTGTTTTTATGGTGTTTTGCCTGCTTAGTTCTTCTTTGTGTTAAAAATAATAAACATGTTATTTACATGTAAAAATAATAAACTTGCTGGTTTAAATCTAAACAATTTAATTTTACTGTAACAACTTCCATTGTATACTTGGGTGATTTTTAAAATCACACCTTTGAAACTTTTTTAAACTCAGAAAAAGGCAACAATTGAGGCAACAAAATGCCAAATTTGAACTGTGTGACATTAAAATTGAAGGTAAAATCGTGACCTTCGCTGACGATACAGTTCTTCTGTTTCAAGCAGACACATGGAAAGATGTATTTATAATAGCCGAAAAAAGTTTATCAATTGTCCGAAAATGGCTAAACAGTAATACTCTTACCATTAATACAATTAAAACAAAATACATCACACACAGTATAAAACAAAGAAGCCAACCTCCAACTAGAGGCAGAAGAAGCTACTGCGATCAAGGGCTACAAGAATGACAATTGACCCAATTCAAAAGGCGATAGTTAAAATAGTCCTAAAAGTACCATTCGACACAGAATCAAGCGAATTTTACAAAACATTAGAAGTCTTGTCAATAAGACAACTTTATGCCAAATCTGCATTACTACACCTCCTCCAACACAAACTCCATAATCCAATTCAACCAAAAACCTCGTTTAAAACCAGATCCTTAAATAAAACACTAAACATACCGATAACACACACCACACACGGACAAAGACACTTTCAATACTACGCTACTAAACTGTTTAATTGTATGCTCATTACTCTGAAGCAACTACTAACTGCAAATACATCCGAAAACATTCACAAAAAACATATCACAACCTGGATCAAAAACCAAGCCAAACATAACTAAACCATAAAAAGTGTATAATAAATCAACACGTTTTTCGAGATTTTACCAACTATACTCACACTAGCAATACAAATATATGCACTTACATATACGTTAATATATATTATAATTTTTTTCAACATATTTATTATGAATATTCAATTTACAAAAATCATTAAAATTTTATAAATATTCAATTTACAAAAACCAAAAAAAAATAAAAAAACAAAAATTAAAACTTATAAAAAATAAAAACTTTCTTCTACAACACATAAAAACTTGTCACACCTATATATAACCACGTAAACACCTCAGCACAAGTTCTCCTAGTGAGGTGTTCACGAAACATAAAATATTACTCACATACAGTTTCACCTTCTCAAACCTACCTTACACACAACGTATTATAGTTATAAGCTTGAAATATATCATGTACAAATATAAATTATTATGTGAACACTGTAAATATTATATAGAAATAAATAAAATTAAAATAAATTAAGAAAATCATCGATTTTATTCTACTTTCTGTACATAATTATATGTACAGAAAGGAAAAAACAATTTTATTTAATACTATTTAGAGATAAAGAACTCCGGAAGGTTTCCAGCTCCCACAGAAATGCAGATAATTTATTTATAAACCTTCTGAAAAAATTCTCTAAGTGATAGTGAAAGAACTAATGGCACAAACAGACAGACGCGGATAACAATTTTATTTAATACTATTTAGAGATAAAGAACTCCGGAAGGTTTCCAGCTCCCACAGAAATTGTATCTGTTACAGGTGCAAACTCATCTTAAGAATCACTTGAATCAAATTCATCTTAAGATTCACTTGACCCTTCAGATCACCATAATATGTACTTTTTGAAGCGTCTGGAGCCAGTGAGACTATGTCATCTCCAATTGGGGTATTTTGGGAAGCTGAAAGTAATTGGGAGGGTAAGGATTCATTTGAGATGTCACCAAACACGGGCAAAGTCATTTCAAGCAACATTTCAATTCTGAATTGTGGTCAAACACTAGGGCGATACTGAGAGTATCTTCCATTCACGAACTTGCCGCAAATATAATGCGTTTACATATACTTATAATAATGCCGGAATTAGAACCCGCGACCTTTGGTTTTTTAGTCGAGAGCCTTACTCTTCGACCACAAAGGCCGTCAAATTAATTAAATCACCACTTATATTTCTCATTTATTCGCTTAATATTAGAGTCAGGAACAGTAATTTGGAACGCGCCACATGATGTTAAGTTTGGTAGATTAGAAAAAATATATTTTCTGAACCTGTTACATTTGAAGTCCTACCATTAAATAAACTACTTACAAAAGTATGAACGATTGCAGCATAGACATATTATTTTTTGTACCGTTTCATGTACTAATGTGTTTTGTCTATGGTCGTATTTGTCTTTGACATCATTTTACCCATGGACCTATCTGTCATCACACGTCTCTCAATTTTCAATTAGTTTTTCAGTAATTAAATTAGAAAAATACCCGCAACTGGCGATTCATGCACGTCAACACAAAAACGAATGTGCATATATATGTCTCATTCTAACCAATCAGTCGAAACGGTAAGTGCAATTACTTTTAAGTTGCGACCTCGTGAGACATTTATTCAATTCACAATCTCAACAGGACTTGAAACTCTAATACCGGTTGGTTTGATCTCATTCCTACGTTTGGTACCCACCTCTTGTCATAAAAAATAATCCACATCTCAAAAAACCGTAGTTGAGTCCCGGTATATCAGTAGCTCCGTATCCTCGCTAAGTACGATATGCATCACTCAAATTTAAGCAGACAAAATCGGCGGCTCAATCCTTGAGCCGCAGAGCAGTTCCATTTAAAGACGGCAAGCCTTTTGGAGTGACACTTGTTAAGTAGACATTTACATAAATAATACCTGCTTTCTTCGTCTCACAGAAATTTACGTACATTGCCTACTTTTATCATTATCAAATTTAATGCCTCATTGAGCTCAAACTCACTCTAAAACAGTCCGGTAAGGTATTTAAAAGATTATAAAAGTTCTTATGTGGCAACAGTTTGTGTTCAGCGGTTATTTTGTAATAATTTTATTAATATAATTGAAATCCTTATTCCCACCACAAACCCGATAAATATTTTGACATCTGCTGATTATGAGTTTCATCGAATTTCTGTCGTCAGTGATTACTTCATTTAAGGTGAGATATCAATATTTTCTACTCGAATTAGAAATATTTTAACACATAAAGACGTGTTCTATAATAAAAACAACTGTTCGATTCACTGTTCACAGTAATTAGCCAGAAAATCGTTATTGAATTTCAACGTTCATTCAAATTAAAAGAAAAAGGGTGAAAGGGGTTAAAAGCAACCGATATTTACACACCTTTTTACATTTGATAAGTATAACGAAAGCATTAAGCAAATTCAACTCAGGATTCGTTAATCTAGACAATACTGTTTTCAGTCAGAGGGGCGAGGATTTCATTTCTTTTATTAATGAAATCGCGACAATAATATACATGAGTTTGGTTTGCAAAGATAACAATACACGTTTCTCTATGAAAATCTTATTTATGAAAACAACAATATGTTGGTGATATCTATAGAACTTATATAAGGATTATGTGCCTAACCGCGTTAAAAAGCCACTGATATACCGAGCGTCAGACCCATTTTTGTACTTGATATCCGCTTAACTAGCACATCATACATACAAGTATTTAAAGCCCAACTAACTAGATAGTATAACAACAATCAACGGTTGGAAAAATAAACTGAATTATGATTAATGTTTGCAAAACCTGTCCATAAATAAGCTTATTGCATTTTTTGTATTTTATGGGTGTATGATTTTCAATTTTTTTTTTGTTATTTATAGTGCTCCTCTCACTAGATAAAATTATATTTCATGCTATCGAATTGTTATAAATTACAATCTTCCAAACTTCAATAAAATCCATTGTCTTGGATTAATATTCACGATAGAGTAGTCATAAAGTGCCATAATAATATGGCATATCGACGATTATTTCGTTTTCCAGAATATCATGCTAAAATCAGAATTAAATTGCAGTTAACCTGAAATGGATCTTGTGACCTTAGATGTCGGTGTCATAAAGTCAGAACCGGACACTATCTCCCAAGAAGAATGTCCAACATCACCTTTTGAAGCACTATTGCCATGCGAGACTGTCAAACAGGAGACAGATGAAGCTACTGCGATCGAGTGTGACCCAGGGACTCTAGTGGTAGAAGAACATGCCCAAGAATTCTCGGAAATAGATATTGATTATCCTGACATTAAAAAGGAATGTTTCGTTCATCTTGAAATGATCGACCAAAGTCTTGGTAAGCTATTAACTTATTCTTCCAATGACCTCTCCTATCGGACATTAGTTTACCCCGCAGACTGCCGCCCCGAAAAGCTCGGGAGAAATGAAACAAACCGGTAACTTCGGTTTCGATGCGTATCACCGCTAGAATGTGATTTGGTTTTGATGATCTGATTCAGTTGGAATTCCTAATTTAAAATTAATGAATCTAAGGAACTTGTACTGCACTCTCTCAATTTTTAGTTGGAGAAAATTATAAAATGGAACCCAAATTATTGCATTTTACTCTAGATTACTTCTCACCAAACCAATGAATAGCAATTTAAAGAAGTTAATTAGTTTTAAATCTTACACCGTTCTCAAAATAAACCATAAACATTTCTTAGCCTTGTTAGTTATTTCATTTATATGAGGAATAAAATATAATGCACTGTCAAAATCAATCCCAAGGTCCTTATTTTGCTCTACTCTTTTTAGGAAATTTTGTTTATTCTATATTGATGCAATATGGGATTTTTGATATTGTTTGACATTTTTCGATGTTATGAAACAGTTCATTATGGGTGCAACACTCATGTAGCCATATAAGATTTAATTTTAATACGTGACAGTCATGGAGAAAGTAATAATTTTGTAAATTTTATGATCGTCTGCATATATGAGTATTATATATATGGAGTTATAACTCCATCAAAAACGGTTGTTATGTTGTTGATAAACATGGAAAACAATACTGGACCCAAATGTGACCCCTGTTGAACACCGGTGAAAATTTGAAATTAGTGTGAATTGTGTTAGTTGAGTTTGACTGATATTTTTCCTGTTATTCCAAGGATTCTTAGTTTATGTATAAGAATTTTATGTGAGACTTGGTCGAAGGCTTTACTTAAGTCAGTATACACTACGTCTGTTTGAAGACGCTTGTTCATGTTATTAAAAAGATATTCCTGATATATCATCAAATTCGTAAGATTTTTTTTTTGCCAGAAACCATGTTGTCGATGTGAAATCACTTTATTTAGCGCGGGCGAGAGTTTTATGAGAAGAACGGTTCGAAGAATTTAGGGATTGACGACTATATACATATAGGTTTATAGTTAGAAATATATGATTTGTGCCATTTTTTTAAATATTGGTCAGAAAAACTTGTTTTTCATTGTTTCGGTAAGGTACCACTTTTTAAAGACTAGTTAAAAAGTTTAGTGAGAGGAGAAGTTAAGACTGATAAACATTTGGATAAGAATACTGGAGGAATGTTATCGGGGCCTGCCGATTTGTTAAGATCAAGGGATTTTAGTTTAGTTCTAATATCACTTTCTTCAAATATGCATCGATTAAACTCGATCTTATTTTTATTTAAAGCTGTTGTAGTGTCGAATAATGGAGACTGTTTGAAGTATCATAGACTTCTCTGAAGAATTCAGCAAACAGATTCACGACTTTTTGTGGGTTATCGGCCATTTAATTATCTAAATACATGTTTGAGGGTATACTTGAATCATTGTTATTAAGCATGTTTGAAAATTTATAAATGTTCTGATAACTGACAGAAGTCAATTCTTCGCAGTTACCGATGCATTTTTGTACTATAACTTTTACATTTTATGGTAATCTTTATTAGTTCGCAAAATTTTGCATAATCATTAGCTTTATGGGCAATTTTTAGTCTCTTATTACTTTAATAAGGTCGTTACTAAACCATTTTGGGTATTTATGCAAAATAATTTTAGACACGGGTTAATACAGATCGATAGCATTATTAAGAATAAAGTAAAATTTATCTACCACTTCTTTGACGTTTTCTTCAAAGTCCAAAAATTCCAGTGAGTAGAAGACAAAAGATTGATAATTTGACTATAGTCTGTTTTAATATTGTTGATGTATACCAGGGGTTCCCAACCTTTTTGTACTCTAGTGCACTTTCTATAATATCGGTAGGGTGGCGGGCACCACTTATTTTTTATCGACAAACTCGGGGCAGCAATCGCAATCAAAATGACAACAACGCGTTACGAGGCTTGGTGTAACTATAAGTGACCAGATCAGGTACGGGGGCTACATCGAAGTCAGAGTAAATTTGGCCTCTCGGAAGCTGGGCGTACTGTACAGGGCCCGCAGATACTTTAATAGTACACAACTGCTGACCCTGTACAAATCGCAAGTGCGCCCTTCTGTCGAACTTGGCAGCCATCTCTGGTCCGGAACCCCAAAATACCTGAAAAAAGCCCTTGAATCTGTGCAGAAACGGGCGGTCGATTGATACATTCCCCAATCTTAACAAACGGACTGCAATCTTTAGAGCACAGGCATCAGGTAGGTATGCTGTCCTTGTTCTATCGGTATTACAATGGAAGATGCTCTGAGGAACTAGCGTCATGATCCCTTCGGCACCGGTGCGTAGTCGGGATACACGCCAAATGCGCGCTCAACATTTGTACACGGTTGACATTTGTCACATGAGAACGGGTCGCTTCTACGATTCGTTCTTAGGTTCAACAGCTCGGCTGTAGAACGAACTGCCGGCCTGTGTGTTTCCTCCCTCCTACAACTTGGGACTCTTCAAGACCCATGTTCACTCCTTCCTCTCCACAAAAAGACCCTCCACACAGCATCCCCAAAGATGATACAGGCCCTGAGGGAAATTATTTTCTTCAGGGCCTCCTGTGTGGAGTTAATATAAAAAAAGGCGGAGAATGCTATTTGCACATCACTCCTTGTACACGCCGAAAACCCGAAGTGAGCCGATGATCGCCGAATCGATCGGGACGGTACGATCTCGTGACTACTGTCAGTTTGGCTGTCGGGGCCATGCTTATTGCTTTCATTGACAGACAGAGCTGGCAGAGTCATGTGTCATGTGTTTTGGCGCCTTCGGCGTTCATCGGCTCAGTTCTTGGCGTTCGTTCACTTCGGGTTTTCTGCGTGTACAAGAAGTAATGTGCAAATGGAACTCCCCATTCCAGACTAGCGTGAAGAGTGCAGTCTGGCTCGCTGCTTGACAGGTTGCGCATGTACTGTCAGCAAAGGAACCATTCATACACACAATATCGCAAACATACGATCGTATTTAATGAACCTAGGCACTAAAAAAAATGAAAACTCTAACAAATATGTAAAAATAATTCACATTTTTAATTAATGTTTATGAAAAAATTATTTCACTGTCGAATAGTGGCGGGCACAAAGGAATCGTGGTTGGGAACCCCTGATGTAGACGGATGTTTTTTGATTATTGGACTGTAGAATTCAACCGTTAGAGGGGGATGATAGTTTTTGATTGGGAGAATGAATTCGTCAGATGCGGATACTTTAACGGGGGAAGAATTGGAAAAACACAAGATCGAGAAGACGAGAGTTTGCATTGTATACATAGTTTAACTGGCGAAGGCTTAGAGAATTTGAGATTTCGATTATTTATGAGAAGCATGATTGATGTTGTCCGTGCACGAAGTTTTATTGTTTTCTATGTCCATGTAACATAAGCAGATTGTAGTCTCCTGTCGAGATCATAGTGGCACCAGGAAATTTTCTTCGAAATGTTTCAGCATCTAGGTAGTGGTCTTTATATAGTTGAGCGTCGTAAGATGGGGGAATATAGATACATCCGATTATATTTTTTTCCTTTTTGGCAGACACCATGATGAATAGTTGTTCTAGATGTGGATTGATGCATTTGAGTTTTCTTGAATTAAATTTGTTTTGTTTGGATACTAACACAACATCTCGTCTAGCTTTATTGCCTGTGCTTCTATCTTTTCTATTTACGTATGTTTCTCTTTATTGTGTATGTTTTTATTTATCCATGTCTCAGTGAAGGTGTAAGAGTCGTAGTCCAAGTAAGGGAAGGTTGATTCCAGGTCCTGTAATTTGGTTCTTAGTCCACGTACGTTTTAAAAGAAAAATTTTATTATTGATTTTATGTTTTTGGATACATTTTGACAATTGTTGGATTTTTTTTGTCATGTCCGTTTCGCCAGATGTCTTTCGTTTTTCTAGTTCGTCTCTTAGGTCAGATAACTGCTTACGCTGTATAATTGTTTGATCATGATAAAACCTTATATTGTTTTTAAAAATGTTTCTTGCCTTGTAAGATTTTCTGCCACTTTGCTTCTGGAAAGTCGCCCTTAATTCCTCTCAGTTTGTCAACATTCCTTTTACGCAATCTGTAAATTTTTAGTTCTAGGTTTATTTTATTTATTTATTTATTGACGCCCTATTGGGCTTTTAAGTACATAAAAATTACAAATTTCATTTTTACAACATTATAAAACAAATATTAACAGTATAAAACAGGTTGTTGTTGAAATTTCAATGTCAACATTTTTTTCTTGACAGATGTTATATTTTGCTGTCAAATAACGAGGATATCATTATTATTTTTTTCTGTTTTACAGATTTTATTTCATCGAAAATATCTGTTAGTGATACAAAACACCCGAATGCAAAAAAATCTCTCAAAAGAAAAAACTTATTTTCCTGCCCAACTTGTAACTACAGGGCTAGGTACAAAAGTGTTCTGATTAGACATATTAGAACACATACCGGCGAAAAATTATTCTCGTGCTCGATATGCACCTACAAAAGCTCTACAAATTGTTCTATGCTTTCTCATGCAAGAACCCACACCGATGAGAAACCATTCTCGTGCTCAGAATGCACGTACAAGTGCTTTCAAAAAAGCAATATGGTTTCACATACTCGATCCCACACCGGTGAGAAACCATTCTCATGCTTGGAATGCACATACAAGTGCTCTTATAAAAGCAGTTTGATTTCACATACTAGAACCCACACTGGAGAGAACCTTTTCTCGTGCTCGGAATGTACGTACAAGTGCTATATTAATAGCGTTATGATTATACATACTAGAACCCACACTGGAGAGAAACCATTCTCTTGCTCGAAATGCACGTACAAGTGCTCCATTAAAAGCAGAATGGTTTCACATACTAGAACCCACACTGGAGAGAAACCATTCTCGTGTTCGGAATGCACGTACAAGTGCTCTATTAAAAGCAACATAGTTCGGCATACTAGAACCCACACTGGAAAGAAACCATTCTCGTGCTCTGAATTCACGCACAAGTGCTCTGTTAAAAGAAATAAGGTTATTCACACTAGAACCCACACCGATGAAAAACCATTCTCGTGCCTGGAATGCACGTACAGATACTCTTATTAAAGCAATATGATTTCACATACTAGAACCCACAGTGGAGAGAAACCGTTCTCGTGCTCGAAATGCAAGTGATTGGCAATTTAATGATAATAAAAGTGTCATTTGCGCCATATATTAAAAAAAAAATGCTTTTGTTAGAAATCGTTCTCATGGTTGGATGAAATTTTTAGTTTGATAGTTTTATTTTGAAAAGCCAAAAGTTTTAGTTTGTTACAGTTTGTATTGAAATTCGTATAAATTTCCGACACAGAGATATATTTTACGCACATGAAAAATATACCGTCCATTTGCATGACTAGCTTTATTGCAACGAATGACGAAAGTCTCAAAGATTGATATTCCAGTCAATCTAGACAAAAAATCGACCCTAACTGGACAAAACTAGGGAAAAGCTGAATTTTCGCAGGTGAGTGGTACCTCCTCCAGGAAGTATTTTCACAAAAGTCCCTACTCTTCCCACAATTTCTTAGTCACCTGCGCTACCCCAACCATTTAATTTGAGGGTTCTACTTAAGCCATTATATCTCCTGAACTAAACAAAAGTATCAGTTAATTGTTTCCAGAAACCAACTTTAAAATTACCTTAAAATAATGTAATTTTTTTTTTCATCTGCAATAGTTAAGACATTCTGTGCAGTGAAACAGTTGAGCGCAGGATTATGAGTAAATACGAAGGTAAAAATTGCAAGAATGGATACAATATTCCATCACGTTGATGTTCTCTCTCTCACATCTATATTCCTAATAATATACTGTAACTCTGTGTTGGATTTAATATGTTTTTATAAACTTGATGAAGGTTCAGAGTGAACCGAAACCGATTGGTTTTATATGTTGAAAATATGTTCAATAAAGTTGTTTTAAAAATTAAGTTATTTTATTATAATTTTGTATATTCACAAAGTGTTTGCTATATATGAAGGGTGGGGGAGAGGGGTGGTCTACAAGGGTTTTTAATCAATTATATTAATTACATATTTTGTTACTAAGTCGTTTTAGACTGTCGATATCTAATTATTTTGGTATTCCCAGTAGGCTTATTACCAGGGGTTTGTAGTTTGTTTCAATATTGTTCAGGGAAAAACCTTACAAGTAATACGAATTCTTAATGACCGAATTTTATGGTCAAATCGTTATTATGATATATGGGATTTCTTTAAATTATTTTTTGTTGTATTTTGAAGGGATGTGTTTACATTGGTATAGGGATGGTCATTATATAAACTATATACATATTTTAATTTCAGAATTGTTATGAAAATCATAATGGATTCAAAAGCGGAGACAAATGATTATAATTGCTTATTCATTACAATTTTTTTAGTGAAGCGGGTAATTTCAAAGTATTCTAGTTTGTCAAGTTTATGACCTGTATTACAAGTATGGAGAATTTTAACGTCTCTGTCTTTATCAAAGGAATGTTTGTTTTATAATGATGAAGCATCAGACTTGCGTCCATCAGGAAGTGTTTATGGAGTTTGTGTGTTATGTAATCTAAGATTATTTTTTGATTTTCAATATACTTATTTTCCATGAAGGGGTGAATCATTTAAATTTACTGAATTTAATGTTAATGTTCTTTATACAAATAGAACGGCGTCATATGAGCCTCACATTTTTTACCTCATATGGATGTTTAAAATGTTACCTGGCTATTGTAGACTTAGAGCCTTTGTGTTTTCTCGGTAGTGAAAAAAATCGTTACCTAAAAACCTAATAATCCAATGTTGATTTGATTTTTGATTTTATGGATTCTTTCGTAATCCTCTAACTGGCAAGGGCTTATTACAATACCCTTTTATTTTTCTAACTAACTAGTACTGCGGCCCATTTGGCCTTATTACTATTACCATCGAATGTTGTACTTACTTGGCTGAATTTACCTTACATTAATGAGTTTTATGAGGAAAAACTCTTAACTGGATTAAAAACCTTATACAAATGACAGGGAAAAGAAAAAACAATAAGTTCTGAACTTTTTACTCTACTTTTCCATTATGATTTACTCAATGTAAGTTTATAATTTTTTCATCTTTCGGCTGCATCCTTTTCGCTTCGGTGGTCCTGCATATCTACATCATCGAAAAAAACGTTTGGGAGAATTACATTTTGTGACATTAAAAACGATACATTGTCAATTATAATCTTCTTCTTCTTCTATTTCTTCGCTGTCGCTGTCATCATTCTCATGGAACTTCATGATGAGGTGTTTGGGCATCCTACGTTTGTAGTTGAAAGCGAGATCCGTTGGCGAGTTGTAATTACCCAGCGCTTTAAATAACGGATTATCCGGATTTAGTAATCTAAGGTTGTGGTGAAGTGTGTGCTTATGTATGAAGATGCGATTCCGTGTTGCCAGCTCCAACCCTCTAAGAGCTGACTTTGACATATAATTTTAAAACAGTTTTCTGCGTTTAGTTCTGCCTTAGCCGTCAATTACCTGATACCAAGAACTACTGAGCTTAGCTCCATAGTCTCTATTCTATTAATATATACGGTATTTTTATGAAATTCAATTGCCTCGAAAAAGATATGGGTTCAACATTAGCAGATTTTTTTTTTCAAAAAAATTGGCAACAGAATATGAGCACAGTTGCCTGTGAAAGGGCAGCGCAGATGACTGTTGGACAATCACACTATCCATTATGGCATAACTAAAGGTATGCTAGGATTACCGTATCTAAGACCCATGAAGCTTCTCATTGTCAACCCATGGAAAGCTACCTCGTTGAGAGCATTCTAGGTTCTAAGCTAGTAGACACTTAGTTTCTCAGGCCTGGCAGAATTCTAGAGGCTGAAGTACCTATTTAAAGAACTGTAGCAAATACTTCAAATAATGTTTGAGAAAAGTGGCCTTACTCTTTCCAATCTGCATTCTTTTTTTGGTGCGTCTCCAGACAATTGCGTAGTAGAAGTCAAATGTCCAATATATATATGGCTTTCAAAAGATATTTCACGGACGCCATGGAAAAACCCAGTGATAAGTACATAGCTCTCATTTAATTTGTGTAGCAAAGCCTGACTTTGGAAGTTCAAAAGATGTTTTTGTGTGTTTCATAGAATATGATCAAAATTACTGCCAATGGACAATTGCTTTACATTTTGGTCCCAAGCTATTTATAAGAAATCAAAATTTATATAGTTTCAAGTGTTTAAATAAATCTCTTTTTTATCCCGTTTTTTATCTCCTGTGATGAGTTTCTGTAGTGTTAAATAAAAAAAAGTACAAAAAGATAATTTCCACCAGTCTTTTCGTCAAATGCTTTGTTCATAATGTTACTCTTTTCATTGGTTTTTCCCTCAGTTAACATTGTAAGACTTATCATGGTCTCTTTGTTTACCCACGGTAAGGAATATATTGCAGTATCCATCACAAACTATAATAATATTGTAATCAATTATGGGAATGTGATTTCGATCAGTGATGCATTCTGAGTATTTGGAATTCTCTAAATCTACTTATGACACGCTCTATGTGAATACGCAATGTGGCAATTCTTTTGGACTGCTTCACTTCTTCGCGGCTAGAATGAATGTTTCCAAAAACACTTGGTGAGCGAATCAGTTTTCAGTCCATCTGCCGCAAAATATGGGGAATATTTTTAAAACCCCAAACCAAAGTGAAGTGCAAGAATGGCGAGAGATCGTCAAACCTATTTTTTTAAAGTGAAATTAAAACATTTACTGCTTCTGTAGGTACCTTTGCAACTACAATAGAAATAATATGGTACATTTCCTTAGGGATTCCTAAATAGAATCCATGCTCTCTCTCTCTGTGACTAGCATGGAAGATTGTCTCATGGTCAGATTTGAAACTCCAGTATCAATCTCAGAGGGAGTGTGGTCTGAATTATTGTTCACGGAACTAGTGGAGATAATATCTATGTTATCACAATGAGTAGGCAAGCCACCTTTGACTGAAATAGGCTTTGCGGTGAGGACTTCAATTGGGAGAAAGCTGTCAGGTATGATTTTCACGGTCAAATGTATTATATTGCTTTTGGAGTATTATGCCGTGTTGCACTACCTACTTCTTTATCCAAAGTTTCGGACAGTTTGCAGTGTCCATCATCAGGGCAGATGTGTAATCTAAGGTTGACTTTTTTTTTGATTTTATGGATTCTTTCGTAATCCTCTTAAATACCCTTTCATGTTTCTAACTGACTAGTACTGCGTCTCATTTGGCTTTATTACTATTACCATCTGATGGTTGTATTTACTTGAATGATTTTACGTTACATTCATGAGTTTTATGAGGAAAAATTCTTAACTTGATAAAAAACCTCATTTATAAGGTTGACGTGAAATGTTGAAAAAGACAGAGTTGAACAAGACTCAAAAGGCTGTGCTTTCCTGCCTTTCGTTCACAATGTGACAGACAGAATTGCCAGGCTGTTGAGAAAAGAAAACATCAAAACTGTCTTCGGAACCACCACCAAAATCCAAGACCTACTGAGGTCTGCAAAGACTAAGTTTCTTCTGGAAGCAGATGGAGTGTACAAACTCAGCTGCTCTGGTTGTGACAAGGTTTATATAGGCCAGACAGAGCGGACGATTTCCAAAACGATAGCAGAACATTTTCGTGCTTGTAAACTTGGCCACCCTGATAAATCGGCAATCGCCGAACACTTAATTGAAACCGGCCATTACTTTGGATTTGCTCCCGAGGTCCTGGGAAGACCCAAAACTTATAGATCACGCCTGATTATGGAGGCAATTGAAATCTACAAAAATCCATTTAATATCAATAGAGACGACGGAGCTAAGCTCAACAGCTCTTGGTATCCGGTAATTGACGGCTACACCAAAGCTAAACGCAAATAACATAATTCGCCACAAGATGGCGCCACTTCCGTTGGCATTTCGCATTTGGACGGGCCCCAGGCTAACATAAATACTGTGCTTTCAGAATTCGACACAAGATGTCGCCACTTCCGTTGGCATTTCGCACTTGGACGGGCCCAGGCCACAAATAAATAAGCACAAACTCGACAACCAACCAACCAACCAAAAATTTACACATCTTCGGATCTACCGGATCTGCCCTGATGATGGACACTGCAACGCTGTCCGAAACGTCGGCTAAAGAAGGAGTTAGCGCAACACGGCATAACACCCCGAAAACAAACAACCAAAATGCCTTTGGCCGTGAGAATCTAAAAACTTACCCAAATAAAATACTTTTTTGTTTTAAAACCACGATATTTATTAATTTAAGAACCGACCGGTTTCGCTTTACTTAAGCATCATCAGGGTACAAATTAATACTAATTAATACTAGTATTAATTTGTACCCTGATGATGCTTAAGTAAAGCGAAACCGGTCGGTTCTTAAATTAATAAATATCGTGGTTTTAAAACAAAAAAGTATTTTATTTTATTAAATATTGTTTTTGTGTTTAATTCGTAGAACTACATTTTTTTAGAGAAATTTAATTCAAATCAAATTTAATAATATAATTATTAAGTTCTGCAAGTATGTTTTGGTTTTTGTTATTGTGACAGATTTATCGGCTTTCAAGGCCATTTTCAGACTGTGGTTTTAGCCACGTTTAGACGATTTATTTATATGATTCTATACTGTATTCATTGTCTTGTATTTATTTGATTCTATACTGCTACATCATTATTAAACAATTAAGATAACATTAAAATGTGGGGAAAACAGACTTTAAAATACCCCCACAGAATATGAAATCTATTGTCACAATTATATTATCAGTAAATCGGTTTTACCGACAGTAAATCATTTTAAATTGGGTGAGGGTAAAATAGAATCATATAAATAAAGTCGTCTAAACGTGGCTAAAACCACAGATTGAAAATGGCCTTGAAAGCCAAAACATGTAACAATAACAAAAACTAAAAAATACTTGCAGAACTTAATAATTATACTATTAAATTTGATTTTAATAAAAAAATATATTTGTATACATAAATATATGTGTATATCAATACAAATTGATCGTATGGGAAGTGTGAGATTGCAATAACCTCCCCTCATCATAGAAAAATGCTTTTACTGTAATTATTTAACTTTACTAATTTAAGCAATAAAATAAATGTCAATGAACAAATTCACTCAATGTCAACATAACTTGTTGGACGGTATTTCACCGCCAAAATTTTTCGTACACATTTTATTATCATTATTTGTGAACCTTTTATTATAGAATAATTATTTTGTATTTGGTATCATTTGTCTATGACATCATTTTAGTTCTGTCATCGTTTAAGGATAATATTTATTGGATTGAAATATATGTTAGATATTATGTTTTGTAATCATTAAATTTGTGATATAACAGTCACCGGAGTCGTCATCTCGGCAGTACTATCACGAAAGTGCGTAAAATATAATCCGGTGTCTAATTCTAACCAACCAGTCGAAGCGGTAAGTGCAATTACTTTCAGTTGTCACATCGTGAGGCTTTTGTGCAATTCACCATAACTGTTGGAGTTCTAAAACGGTTGTTTAGATCTCAGTGTTAAGTTTGTCACCTCTAGTCATCTCACGTCTAGTCACATCTCACACAAAAGTAGTTAAGACTATGAGGCCTCGTATTTTCCTTATAGTTCCGTATCTTCGCTAATTACTGATATTCAATCTACAACAATCTGGTAAGAAAAGGAAAATTTTGTATCGATCTAATGAGAACAGTCTTAATCCAGCAAAACTAATGCTTTTTATAATTAGTAACCGGCGTAAAAATGAACTGCATTCATTGACATTTTGAACCATTACGACGACAGTAGACAAGTTTAGTTTTGCAAAGAAAATCAATCTTTTATCCATTAAAATCATATTTATAAATAATATTAAATATCTTATATTTGGTGTTATTGTTATTTTTGTTTATTGGAGAATACACAGATACATACAATAAACAAAACAGTAAAAAAAACATCAATTGGAGAAATCGCCTGCGTCCTACCTATTTCTCACTCTTTAACCCAGCAACTGATAAAAACATTATAATTGCTTAGGATAATATTTACCATTCTTCCCATCATATACCTACTGTCATACCTACTATCCATTTCCTTTCTTAAAACAGCCTTACCCACACTTGAAAAGAAGAAGATGATTTGTTGTATTGTAAATTGACCCAAGTACAGCATTCGAATTCTTGTCGTGTAGCAAGAAGGTGCAATCGTAGTATTCTCATTGTATTATTCAAATGCTTTGTGCTCGGTTTGCAAATATCAAAATCATATTAAAGATTATCTCGTTTCGGAGAAAATTTCACCCCGTGAACAGTGCAAGTTCATCGACAGCCCTATTGCCGAGATTCTGGGGAATTCAAGGTAGGCTGTTCCTTCATTCCACTTTTTCCCGTGATTTATTCAAAACCAATTTAATGAGCTTTACATTGTCGTTTTTTGTGGATTTGATTTACAGTTCATTTACGTGAAATAGAACACGTTACAATAATAGTGAACCTAAATATTCTACAATAATAATCCTATCTTAATATATATATATAAATCACGTTTTACTGTGTTCGTACACGCTAATCTCTGAAACCGCCCACCCGATATAAAAAGTTTTTTTTATATGTGTATGGTTGGTTCCTACTTGAATCATAGGATTGTTTTGGACCCGATAAAAATACAATCATTTAACTTCTCTACACCACTTTTATTGGAAAAAAAGCTTCGTAAATTGTTTTAAGGTAGTGTGAGCTTTATCTATTCATATTGGCAAAGACGGATTGCCAGAAAATATTGTTCGCCAAATCGCACTACATCAATATTGTCAATATTTATTTACCTCGTGTATAACATTTAATTTTTATCCTTTATCTATTAAGAATCTTCGTTTTGTTTATAACATTTGAATATGAAATGAACATGTAAAATAACATGCTTATTCGTTGTTTTTAAAGTAAGAACTATTGTGTTAGACTATGTTCTTATTGCCTATGGCAACAGGTGGCACGAGAGGAGAGCGGAAGGACGTCACTCTAGAAAACGGCTAGAAGGCACCCGCTCGATAAGTCCGCGATGGTCTTGTGTAATCTGTTTTAATTAGAGAAGGGGTGTTGATTCGCGACGAAGGTTATGTTATCTTAACAAAAATACACGTGGCGTATGTTTCACATTAAATTCGCACTGTGGGATTTGATTATTCTGTAAAACTTGAGTAAAGAGGATGAAACGTGACCGTGAACCCATGTTCTTTTCGAGAACGTGGTGTTGAAGTGAATCGGAAAACGTGAAAACCGTAATAACGCTCAATGCGTGATTATGAACCACGTGCCCGCTTCGCTCCTTACTACCTTCGTGCTACTCTACTGGATGATGAGATCTCATTGACAGCTGAATTCCGCTTCAGGTCTGGAGATCTCAGGGTACACCTTTGCTGCCACGTCATCCGTGTTGGGGATGAACTGATAAAGCCGAGCCTCTCGCTCCGGACCGGTGCTGACTTCATCGGTGGATCAAATAGCAGTTTTAGTTAGTAAAAACATTTTAGGCAGAGGTCAGTCAGTCGGTAAGTCCTCTTGTTCATTTACAATAATGTATACGGAAATTTGTTGTGTATTTAATACATTTATTATAAGTTAATCCGAAAAACAAACTTTCTTTGAATTCCGTTCCCCAGCTACCCACCTACTTTAAAAAACAACACACAAACAAATTTAAGGGGGCTAGGATTAATTCGTACGAAAAAGGGCATTTTTTTGTGAATTTTTTGTGACAACACAGCTAAAATCTCTTTATTAAATCTAATAAGACAGTAAAGTATGACATTTTAAGAATGTTGTATAAAATTTTCACGGAGAAATATTAAAAAACACGGCAATTGCAGCAATTATTCGGACATGTCTCAAAAAAACTCGGTGCTGGGTCATCTGAAATCAAAAAATCAAAGTTCATTCGTTAGATAATAGTTTTTCCCAGGTAAAACTGGGAGGGTTTTTGAAATTTTAATTTTTCCCTTTTTTGGAACACTTTGAAGGGAAAAACGCTATTTTTAGTGAAAAAAATCGGCTAATTTGTTATTGTTAAATAATAATTATTAACAAATTTGAAAAAACTCTCCAGCGTTACCTCGTAAATTATGTACAGAAATAGTTTTCAAAATTTCAAATGGATCGGTGCAGTAGTTTTAAAGTTATGACGGGCACCGACTTTGAAAACGTGAGTTGTGGGAAAAACGCTATAAAGTTTTGAACACTAAAAAATCTGGTATTAAACGTTTATAAGCAAATTTTATCGGCTTACCTCACACTCAATCATCAATGCCAGGTACATAAAGGATGTTGCTATCATCCATGATGTCTAAAGCACCTTTTTGCTCCTGTCTACGCCAAATCCTGCCTTCTTTAGTTTGTCTCTCAGCTTCCTGCTCTGCTCGGCTTAAACGTATGGTCGGGTAGGGATTAAAATCCGACAGGTATAAAAATACTCGTAACTTCGTCAATTTTGCTCCAATCAACTTGAAATTTGAACACAATATTCTTAACATATTAAGCATTTATTTTAAAAAAAATTAAAAAATGCAAAAAAAATATTTTTTTTAAACCCTAGCCCTAGCCCCCCCTTAAGTTTACTTCAGACTACACTACCAATGTTCGAGCCAGACTTTGTACTACTTTCCGACACGTGGTTAGAACCAAATATTCATTCTAGTGAATTAGGTTTCATAAATCATAATGAGCATAGACTAGGCAGAAATTAATTGACTAGTGCTAAACGCAAAGGTGGTGGGGTCTTAATTACCATCAGCAAAAAATATAAATCAAACTTAATTTTAACAAAATATAAACAACTTGAACAATTTTACTACAAGTGAATGTTACCAGAAATAAAATAATTATTGTGGGCTGTATTTATATCCCTCCAAATTCAAGCAATGAAGTATACAAGTGCCGTAGTGAAGAAGTGGAAACTATATTAAAAAGGAATCCTAGTGCTACATTTTTGCTTGCTGGTGATTATAACCTTCCAAATGTGAACTGGGTGAACAGTGACAATAATAATAGACTTGGCGTTATTCCTACGTCTGAATCAGGCAAATACTTTACCAAATGAAAATAATCGTACTCAAGACTTATGTTTTTCTAACTTTCAGTAACTAATAATTGAAGAATGTAGTGAACCGCTGGGGCCCATTGATGCTTATCATCCTCCACTTGAAGTTATTATTATGTAAATTGCCTCTCATTTACCAACATTTTTTCAAAACCGATTACGAGAAAATTTGTAATTATCTTCTCTCCTTTGATTGGGCATCTAAGCAACATGATGATGTCAACACAGCTACCAATAAATTTTATTCTGTTTTGGGACATGCTATTAGCATGTAAATACCAAATACCTATCCAAAATGGTACTCCAAATAACTTATAAATCTGCTTATCACCAAAAAATATAAAGAATATAAATTATTTCAAAAAAATACTGATTACATAGAATTTGAAAATTTAAGAACTTCATTTAAAAAAATGTCTGACCTGTTACCGTTATTATATAAGTGAAAATCAAAACTCAATAATAAATAATGTTAGTTATTTTTGGAAATACTCGAAATTTCTTAAAGAAATTGATTCTGATTTCCCGAGTATTATGCACCATTATAGCAGCCATAGCAATAATACTGATGGTATTGTTAAGAGTGGGTTATAGCGTAGAATGGTGATTTGCTGGAAAACGGCTTAATACTACATTTCGTATGTCATTCTCAGACTTCATATTTGTTTTATACGAATTAATGGACTATTATTTTTCAGTGTGCCTATTTTTTTGTAGTTGTTGTAGGCATTCGACAATAAAAAATAAAAAGATTGATACACCATACAACCCACTTTTAAAACTTCGATCCATGATTATCGCATTAATAACGGTTTTACACAATATTTTTAATTTAAAATATGTATATAATACACACATCTGTAGAAGTACGGCCTCTTATTATCGTTATGATATCTGTGGATATTAACAATTAAATAAATACTTCATCTTGCACCAAATTTTCAACACATTTCACGGTCTTTTACTTATTACGGGAGAGAAGCCCCCGATAACGGTGGTGAAACTATCGCTCCCTGTTTCACGGCGTATATATTTCTAAAATGCCATCAAAATGTTTAATTTCTGGGTCTAAAATAAGAATACTGACTCACTTAAAGCATTGCAATAATCTAAAGAAGCTACAAAAACGGTAAGTACTCACAAATACTCTTTATTCACGTAAATTTGTCGCATTGTATTTTTTGAACTGTCATATTCTTTGAAACGCATAAAATACAATATTCAATGTGCGTTCCTTTTCCTAACCGTTAGCACGAACGTCACGATGTTGATTTGCGTGCCCTTTATGCAAGTGTGTGTGAGAATTCACTGTCGCTCTGATTCAATTGTGAGATTGAACATTTTTTCATATCGCGTTTGGTAATCAAACCAAAAATTACCATCTCACGCCAAATCATTTTTAGTTTGGTAAAATTGGCAATTTTAAGTGATAACAAGTCTTTCACTTGCGACCTTACATGGTAAGGCGTATAAGGAGTAAACAAGTTTATTACCGTTTTGTATCTTTAGATTAAACAGACAAAAAAAACTTTTTAAGTAAATTTACGATTATATCACCTTTCTGCGTATACACACGTAACCATTCACACTTTGTCAAATCAAAGGTATTCTATCTATGTATTGTGTTGTAAAGTTCCAAATAATGAGGGTTTTTTAGGAAACAATTTTTTCCCTACCGAGAAAACACAAGGCCTCTAAGTCTATAATATCCAGGAAACATTTTAAATACCCAAATGAGGCAAAAATTGTGAGGCGCATATGACGCCGTTCTATTTGTATAAAGAACAGTAACTTTAAATTCAGTAAATTTAAATGATTCACCATTTCATATATTTATTACGCGTCAATACATCTTAAACAATAGGTCGAATCGTGGATTCGTTGGATAATATTTGTATTTAGGTATTATATTTCAACCCATTGACATAATTTTTTTCAATAGCGTTGGTCGTTAAATGAATATAACTATTATTTCCAACGGCTAGTTATATTTTGATACAGTACTAGTATGCCTTGCACTATAGCTACTGCCATGGTAAAAACAGATTATTGTTTAGTTAACACTGAATAATTTAACAAATATATAAATTTAAAAAAAACTTTCTTTTATTTTTCGAGGTCAATATTATTAATATGTATAGATATTCTATCAAATATAAAATTTTTAAATCTACCAAATAAATCCGCCTTCGATTTTCTCGAAAACGAAAGCTCAAATTAAAAAAAATCATAACCCAAAATTGACTTTAAATGAAAGTTAAATTCATTCACAAGCTATACCGTTTATACCACGAGTTTCCGAACACCGTGCAAAACAACCTTTCTTTGTATAGGAAATGTTTCTTAAATGCGATTCGTAAAGCCAAAAGCCGTTCAAATCAAATTAGATTTAACAACAGCAAGTGAATGATAAACATTTATAAAAAATTTCAAAGTAAATACTTTACCAAAATAGTAGTTTCTGCAAATAAGTCATACCTTTTTACTAAGCTGTTTGTTTTACTGAATATTTCCGATTTCCGATTGCGTACGTGATGATGCGCGACATGAACGCACATTTGACGTTGTATTTTGACAAGTTCATTAATGTACAACTACCGCCCTCTAGCGACAAAAAAATGAAGAGATTTTGACAGTTTGAGAAAATCCGCTGGCATATAACAAGCGCTTAACGTATTTGCAAATGTTTTTAATGTGTGTATTCGACAGATTCTAATAATGCTCCTGTTCCAACAACAACTCTAGATGAAACTCTTGATATTTCACTGTGTACCATAAGTCTTTCTAATGTAATTACTAAAGTTAAATCCTTAGATATCCACAAATCTGCGGGTTCGGATAATATCCCAACAATATTTATCAAAGAATGTATAAAAACAATTGCTCTTCCATTATCCAAACTTTTTAATCTATCTTTATCCAGTGGAAGTTTTCCCTATAAGTGGAAAATTAGTTATCTGACTCCGATTTTCAAAAAGGGTGATAAAAGTGATGTTTGTTATTTCAGATCCATATGTATTCAATCCACCACACCGAAACTCTTTGAAAGCCTGATACTTGACAAACTTTTTACACAAATAAAAACTGTAATATCACCTGGCCAGTTTGGATTTATGCCAGGTAGAAGTACTCATTCCAACTCAATTAATTATGAAAATTTTATATCCAAAGCTTTTAAAGAAAAAAAACAAAGACTCTGTCTATACTGATTTTAGTAAAGCCTTTGATACAGTTTCTGATTTTGATTTTGATTCTGATTTTGAAATTAGGAAAGCTTGGTATACGTGGCAATATATTATCCTGGTTTAAAAGCTATCTTACTGGAAGACAACGAATTGTTAGAATAAAATCCTCCCCGTCAGAAAAAATTAATGCAACAAGTGGAGTTCCACAGGGTTCACACCTTGGCCCAATCTTATTTAGATTGTTTATAAATGATCTTACAAAAATATTTTATGATGTATCTATCTTATTTTTTGCTCATGACCTCAACATTTATAGAACTATTCAAAATATTTACCATTGCAACATTCTTCAAGACAATATCAATAACGTATTAATTTTGTGTAATGAAAATAGACTTTACTTAAATATCTCCAAATGTCAAATAGTTAGATTTTATCGAATATAAAATCCAGTGATTTTTTATTACAACATTGATAACAATGCTTTTGAGATATTAACACAAATCAAAGACTAAGGCATCACTTTTCAATCAAATCTTTCATTTGTTAACCACATAACAGAAATCTCTAATAAGGGCTTAAAAATCATGGGATTTATAACTAGGCTAACCAGAAATTTTAACAATATATCGTATATTAAATTGTTGTATTTTGCCTATGTAAGAAGTAAACATTAGTACAATTCTCCTGTCTGGAACCCACATTAAAATATACATGTACAAGTTGTTGAAGGAAAACAAAACAAATTCTTGCGTTTTATAAATTTTAAAATGAGTATTCCAGCAATTATGTTGAACTACTACACTCTGTAAGAACTTTCACTGACTTGGTATTTCTATATAAAATTCTAAATGATTTAGTTGATAGTCCGGTATTGCTAGAATTGGTAAGCTTCCGGATTCCACAAAGTAATAATAGATTTCAGGATTTATTTCAGTGCAGAAATTTTAAGACTAACTACCATATGTATTACTCTTTGCCCCGAATACTTATGGAGGGAAACAATTATACCAATTCAGTGTACATCTTCAATTTATCTTTAAAGAAATATAAAAATTTGGTAATGAAGCAATTCAGTTATGTACAATGAATAATGTATATTTCTTAATATCCTCATGTAAAAGCCCCGAAAAAGGGCGTTAATAAATAAATAAATAACATATCTTAACCCACGCCCGTGAGAAGGTATAGTAGGCGATGTCTGGTTTCAGACATACTAAACTATTTTATTTTTGTTTGGCGTGCCCTAAGGGCAATGTCTGATTCCAGACCGACGGATTCCAGAAGGATTCTAGGTAGCAATTTTCCATTTAGCACATGTACAGGCTTCTTGTTATTTTTTACGGGTGCATTATTTTGTGTGTATTTTTGTCAGTTATTACACAGTTTTTTTATTGCTCTTATCACTAGGTCACGTTATAGTTCATGCTATCAAATTTAAAAAAATACATGTTTGATGCTTTTTTTGCATTCAAACATCATTAAAGTCTCGGATTGATGTTCACAACAGAGGAGTCGCGGAGTACGGTACGAGAATGACATAAATACGACTATTTTGTTTTCCAGAATATCTTCTTAAAATCAAAATCTAATAGCAGTTCACATAAAATGGATCTTGTGACCTCAGATGTCAGTGTCATAAAATTAGAACCGGAGCCAATCCCTGAAGAAGAAAGTCCAGCATTATTGCAGTTCAAGATGGTCAAACAAGAGATAGAAGAAGCTACAACGATCGAGTGTAAACCAGAGCCTCTACCGGCAGAGGAACATAAGCAAGAAAGTGACGCATTCTCTGAAATAGATATTGACTTTCCTGATATTAAAAAAGAATGTTTGGTTCATCTTGAAAGGATCGACCAAAGTCTTGGTAAGCTATTAATTTATTACATATTTCTAATAAGCATTTACTTTGTGGCTCGTCATAATTTACAATAAAAGATATACATTTGTTTTACACCACTTTAATTTTAATTGTACTCTACCGGTTTCCGAAGCACCCTTCCTTCGTCAGGAGAATTTTAAACCGAAACCTGTAGAGTAAAATTAAAATTAAAGTGGTCTAAAACAAATTTACATCTTTTATTATTAATTTATTCTTCCAATGACTTCTCCCATCCAAGATTAGGAACAGCTCAGCAGAAACAAATTAAATCAGTAACTTCGGTTTTGATGCACCCTTCTTGATGCCTCGTCTTTTGTTCCATCTACCTAGACAGTGATTTGGTTTAATTTACTCTATGATTTGATTTACTCTAGAAAGTGATTTGGGTTATCTTTCTATTGGCATCTAGTTTTCGGCCATTCGATGTAGAACCTCGAATCTTCTCACCCTCATCTGTCCAAAGTATATTTACGCCTACATGGGTAGATTCACACTTTGTGTTTTCTTTTTTTAATCTTCCGTATCGATGCTGTACAAACTTTCTTGATATTTTCGTCATGAAGTAGAAAATATAACAACGAATTTTTCGGATTTCACGTATATATACGAGTATAGTTTTCGCTCAAGTTTACAGAGATACTGTGAATGAGCGACAATTAGGTGAAAGTGCATATATAAAATGATATTGAATTTGCTTTTAATCAATATCGCTTTACTAAATAACCACAACATATTTATTTTGTTTTTTTTTCAGATATCGTTTCGTCGAAAATATCTGTTAGTGTTGCAAAAAATAACTTATTTTCCTGCCCAACTTGTACCTACCGGCCTAGGTGTAAAAGTGATCTGATTACGCATATTAGGATCCACACCATTGAAAAACCATTCTCCTGCTCTTAATGCACGTTCAAGTGCTCATATAATAGAAGAATGGTTTTACATACTAGAACCCACAATGGAGAGAAACCATTCTCGTGCTCGCAATGCACGTACAAGTGCTCTGAAAAAAGATATATGGCTTATAATACTAGAACCCACACCGGTGAGAAACCATTCGAGTGCTCGAAATGCACATACAAATGCTATGATAAAAGAAATATGGTTTCACATAAGAAACACACCACCTTGCGAACATCGGTATTAATAGAGTGAAACAGTGGCTGGACAGTAATTTGCTTACATTAAACATATCTAAAACCAAATACATAACTTTCAGCGCTACTATTACAGGACAATCCAAAACACCTCACCAGCTCACAATACATAAAATTGACTGTAGTTTTGGAAATAATAACTCTCCATGTAATTGTGAAACTCTTGAATGTGTTAAATTTATTAAGTATCTTGGAATTATAATTGATAATAACCTGAAATGGAAATACCAAATAGAAAATTTAGCTTAAAGAGTGCGTTCACTGATTCACATATTCATTTCATTGCGGGAAATTTTAAAAACACACCACTTAAAAAATATATATTACGGACTATGTAATTCGATAATAACCTACGGCTGTATTGGATGGGGAGGTTCGGGAATAACAATATTAAACCCGCTATCAAAAGCACAGAAATCGATCTTACGAGTTATTATGAAGAAACCTTTCAGATATCCGAGCGACGCTCTCTACAGGGATTTTAATGTACTCGATGTTTGACAGAGTTACATAAAGAAGACAATAATCTATGCTCATAAAAATAAACATAAAAAGAAAACAATCGAACACCAACATCAAACCAGAAGCAAAGGCAGAAATGACCTTTATATTCCAACAAGTACCACAGCGGCTTTTCAAAAAATATTTTCATACCTGGGACCAAAATTATATAACAAAATTCCTTCGCAACTAAAACTGTGTGAAATGCCATCCTTTGGCCCAAAAATAACAAAATGGTTACTAGACTTAGGCAGGTTGGAGTCAGAAATACTGTTAAAAAATATTGTATGATAATTATGTGTTACAAGCGCCTGATTTATTTCTTAAGTCTTATAGTCTTATTTCGATGTTAAAAAATATTGTATGATAATTATGTGATACAAGCGCCTGATTTATTTCTTCTGTTTACAAATTTAAATTTTTATTACAAATTTTTATTTTTATTTTATTTTATTTCATTTTAATTTTATTTCTATTATTTTAATTTTATTTTACGTTAAATAATAAGATGTTAAAAAATATTGTATGATAATTATGTGATACAAGCGCCTGATTTATTTCTAATGTTTACAAATGTAAATTTTTATTACAAATTTAAATTTTTATTTTTATTTTATTTTCTTTTATTTTTATTTTTATTTTTATTTTATTTCTATTATTTTCATATTATTTTACTGTTTATTTTATTATGTATTAAAATATAGTAATATAAAGGCTACACGTATCCTCGCTTTCACTCTTGTAATTTCTCAAAATAAATTGTATCGGTGATTTCACCATTAAGTATATTCACTGTCAATTTGACTGTCCTAGAACGGGAGACCTTCCTAGTTGGACAGTCAAAATCTATGCTGTAATATTTTTGTAACAAACAAATAAATAAAAAAATAAAACATACTCAAACCCACACCGGTGATAAAACTTTTTCGTGCTCAAAATACACGTACAGGAGCTCTAGAAAATACTCTATTCTTTCTCGTGCTCGAACTCACACCGGTGAGAAACAATTCTCATGCTTGGAATGCACGTACAAGAGCTCTACAAAATGCCAAATGGTTTATCATGCTAGAACCCACACCGGAGAAAAACCATTCTCCTGCTCAGATTGCACGTACAAGTGCTCTATAAAAAGCAATATGGTTTCACATACTCAAACCATTCTCGTGCTCGGAATGCACGTACAGGAGCTCTAGATAATCCTATATGGTTTCTCATGCCAGAACCCACACCAGTGAGAAACCATACTCGTGCTCGGATTGCACGTACAAGTGCTCTATTAAAAGCAATATGGTTTCACATACTCGAACCCACAGCGGTGAAAAACCATTCTCGTGCTCAGAATGCTCGTACAAGTCCTCTCATAAATGCAATTTGGTTTCACATACTCGAACCCACACCGGTGATAAACCTTTTTCGTGCTCCAAATGCACGTACAGGAGCTCCAGAAAATGCGAAATGGTTTCTCATGCTAGAACCCACACCGGTGAGAAACCATTATCGTGCTTGGAATGCACGTACAAGTGCTCTAATAAAAGCAATATGGTTCGTCATACTAGAACCCACATTGGAAAGAAACCAATCTCGTGCTCTGAATTCACGCACAAGTGCTCTGGTAAATAAAATATGGTTATTCATACTAGAACCCACACCGGTGAAAAACCATTCTTGTGCTTGGAATGCACGTACAAGTGCTATTAAAAAAGCTATTTAATTTTACATACTAGAACCCACACTGGAGAGAAACCATTTTCGTGCTCAAAATGCACGTAAAAGAGCTCATGAAAAAGCTATATGGTTTCTCATGCTAGAACCCACCCCGGTGAGAAACCATTCTCGTGCTCGTGAATGGCAATGGAAAGTAAATCTAGACAAAAAATCAACCCTTACTGGATCAAAAAATGGGAAAGCTGAATTTTTTCAAGTGATTAGTACCTTCTTGCAGAAAGTATTTTCACAAAAGTCCCTACTCTTCTTCTGGTGGCTTCCTCACCCGCGTTCCCTCAACCATTTAATTTGAGAGTTCTACCAAAGCCATTATATCTCATCAACTAAAACATGAATCAGTAAATTGTTTGCAGAGACGAAGTTCTTATAATATTACCTTAAAATATTTTTTTTTTTTTCATTTGCAATAGTAAAGACAATCTTTGCAGTGAAACAGTTGAGCGAAGGATTATGATGAAATACGAAAGTAAAAGTGCAAGAATGTATACGATATTCATTCTTTAGTAAAAAATAAATAAATATAAATTTACTCGATAAACTGATAGACTTTTAAATAGTTCCATTTTGAACATATTACCCTCCACTCAACCTATGGTATTATTTTAGGTATAATACCTAATATGCAATCATGTAAAAAGATGTTCCGTACCTAAAGGATGGACGTCGTAGAAATAAAATATATTTTTAGTACATCGCAAAAATTTAGTAAATGCATCACGTAAAAAAATATATTTATGTAATTAAAACCTAAATCTATTCGTTAAGATATAAAACATATCAATGAATTAATCAAATTTATAAATGAGAGATTTTTTACAATCAATGTGGTAGATGTTACTGCGAGCGAAGTCAACAAAACTGTGTTTCGATTACCTCCTTATCATTGTGAGTTAACCCCGATTGAATTGGTGTGGTCAATGGTTAAACAGCACTTGAAAGTAAACAATACCTCCTTCAAAAGAAGTGACGTAAGACGACTCATGAAAGAAGGTATGTAAAAAGTTACACCAGAGCATTGGAGTAACTTTGTTCGACATATTATTGGTTTCGAAAAAAAATTTTGGAATATCGATCAGATTGTTGATGAACTCGAGGACGATAATAATAATTCGTTAGCTTTTGACATTTCAAATGGATCATCTGAGGAACATTTTTTTTTCAATCGCAATGATATTTTCAACTTTGGATTTATTTCTTAGCCTATTTGATAAATCTGATGCCAAATAAAGTACAATATATTTGGTGATACTATCATCATCATTATTTGAATGTATAAAATGTTAAATTTGTCGGTAGACAAGTAAAATAAAATAATTAATTTGTTGAAACAGTGGGTCTGAATGTGTTAACGCTCGTCCTTGAAGAAGCGAGGAGAGGGGGCGGAGACATGCGCGTCTACGGGTTGTTCTAATGTTGGACCAAGAATAGTCGTGCGTAAATGGAACGCAAATATTTGTAGGAACTTAACCATAACTAAGAGTATCATGTATAATTAGCATACTACCTGTATTTCGCATTTTTTCGCTTAATATTAGAGTCAGGATCAGTGATTTGGAACCCGTCACATTATGTTAAGGTTGGTTTTCTAAAGCTGTTAGATTTAGAAATCTACTAATAAATAAACAATCTTACAGTATGATGAACGATTGCAGCGTAGTCATATTATTCTTGTACCGTTTCATGCTCTAATCTGTTTTGTCTATGGTTTTATTTGTCTTTGACATCTTTTTACCCATGGACCTATCTGTCATCACACGTCTCTCAAGTTTCGATTAGTTTTTTAATAATTATTAAATTAGAAAAATACCCGCAACTGGCGATTCATGCTCGTCAACACACATACGAATGTGCAAATATATAATGAGATGTCTAATTCTAACCAATCAGTCGTAGCGGTAAGCGCAATTACTTTTAAGTTGTGACCTCATGAGCCATTTATTCAATTCACAATCACAACAGGGATTCAAACTCTGATACCGGTTGATTGGATCTAATTCCTACGTTTGGTACCCACATCTAGTCATAAAAAATAATCCACATCTCAAAAAAACGTAGTTGAGACCCGGTATATCAGTAGCTCCGTATCCTCACAGTACGATGTGCATCACTCATATTTAAGCAGACAAAATCGGCGGCTCGATCCTTGAGCCGCAAAGCACGTCCATTTAAGGACGACAAGCCGATTGCAGTGACACTTCTTAAGTAGACATTTACATAAATAATACCTGATTTCTTCGTATCACATAAATTTACGTACATTGCCTACTTTTATCATCATCAAATTGGATGCCTCATTGAGCTCAAACTCATTCTAAAACAGTCCGGTGAGGTATATAAAAGTTTTTAAAAGTTCTTATGTGGCAACAGTTTGTGTTCAGCGGATATTTTGTCATAATTTCATTACTAGTACCCTGACTCCAGAAAACGAATTCTATTCCTAATTAAGTATCCTTGCACGTAGGACCATTAACTCGTTAATTAAACCGGCGTAGAATAAACTGCGTTTGGTGACATTTCGAAACATCGCGAAGACAGTTCACAAGAGTTTAGTTTTGCAAAGGAAAATGAAACGTATACCTCTTTTGAAATTAAATTTTTACAAAATGTGAAATTTTGGTGATATCTGTTCTTATAACATATATACGGATTTCGTAAGCTCGACATTCCAACCAAACCGCGCTTAACCCTTTCATCCCCAGTATTAATTCAAATTAACACGAGCTTTGTGTTTCTTTACCGTCACGGTAGTGATTTAGAAAAGCCATTTTTTTTTTCTTATAGTTTGTAATCTTTTCTGTGACGTATATTTTTTCCGCTCTATTGAAATCCTTATTCCCACCACAAACCCGATAAATATTTTGACATCTGCTGATTGTGAGTTTCATCGAATTTCTGTCCTCATCGATTACTTCATTTTAGGTGAGATATCAATATTTTCTACTCGAATTACAAATATTTTAATACATAAAAACGTGTTCTATAATAATAACAACTGTTCAATTCACTGTTCACAGTCATTTGCCAGAAAATCGTAAATGAATTTTCTACGTCCATTCAAATTAACACTGGTAGTGACGGACATATTTTTTGATTAGAATGGTGAATTTTTAAAGATAATTATCCTAGTTTATTTCTGAATGAATTTTTGTTATAATGTTATTTGTTTCAAACCCCAGAGATTAGCACTACATTGTAAATGTGCATTTTTGACATGAAACATTTATTTGTATTACTTTTGGGTTATGTGTATTTTACCTTACTATTTAAAAAATTTCCAGTGACATCCAATGTTAATCTTAATCAATAATAGGATAATTTCTAAAAACAAAAACAAAAATTAAATACCACAAATTTTTAAATCATTTTTTTGAGTTAACATCAAGCATTTCATATTTCATAAATGTGGAAACAATAATGCGGGTGTGAAAGGGTTATAAGCAACCGATATTGTCAAGCATAATGATTTGACGTAGAAGAACTTCACACACCTTTTTACATGTGATAAGTATAACAAAAGTATTAGGCAAATTAAACTCAGGATCGTGGATCGAGACAATACTGTTTTCAGTCAGAGGGGCGAGGATTTCATTTCCTTTATTAATGAAATCGCGACGACATTATACATGAGTTTGGTTTTGCAAAAAAAACTATACACGTTTCTATATTAAAATCTTATTTGTTAAAACAAAAATATGTTGGTGATATCTATAGAACTTATATACGGATTATGTGCTTAACCGCGTTAAAAAGCCACTGATATACCGAGCGTCAGACCCGTATTTGTACTGGAAATCCGCTTAACTGGCATATCATACATACAAGTATTTAAAGACCACCTAACTAGATAGTATAACAATAATCAACCTTTAGAAAAATAAACTTAATTATTATTAATGTTTGCAAAACCTGTCCATAAACAAGCTTATTGCATTTTTTTGTATTTTATGGGTGTATTATTTTCAATATATTTTTATGTTATTAAGTGCTCCTCTCACTAGGTAAAATTATATTTCTTGCTATCGAATTGTTAAGAATTATAATCTTGAAGAATTTTTCAGTTCAAACTTCAATAAAGTCCATTGTCTAGTTATGGCATGTCTACGATTACTTCGTTTTCCAGAATATCATGCTAAAATCAGAATCCAATTGCAGTTTACTTGAAATGGATCTCGTGACATCAGATGTCGGTGTCATAAAGTCAGAACCGGACACAATCCCTCAAGACGAAAGTCCAACATCACCTTTTGAATCACTATTGCCGTTCGGGACTGTCAAACAGGAGACAGATGAAGCTACTGCGATCGAGTGTGACCCAGATACTCTAGTGGTAGAAGAAGTATTCTCGGAAATAGATATTGATTATCCTGACATTAAAAAGGAATCTTTCGTTCATCTTGAAAGGATCGACCAAAGTCTTGGTAAGCTATTCACTTATTCTTCCGCTGACCTCTCCTATCGAACATTAGTTTACCCCGCAAACTGCCGCCCCGAAAAGCTCAGGAGAAATAAAACAAACCGGTAACTTCGGTTTCGATACGTATCACCGCTAGAATGTGATTTGGTTTTGATGATCTTCAGTTGGAATTCCTAATTTAAAATAATGAATCTCAGGAACTTATACTGCACTCTCTCAATTTTTAGTTGGAGAATCTTATAAAAGGGAGCCCAGATTATTGCATTATTCTAAAGATTACTTCTCACCAAACCAATGAATAGCAATTTAAAGAAGTTTATTAATTTTAAATCTTTCACCGTTCTCAAAATAAACCATAAACATTTAATGGCCTTGTTAGTTATTTCATTTATATGAGGAATAAAATATAATGCACTGTCAAAATCAATCCCAAGGTCCTTAATTTGCTCTTCTCTTTTTAGAAAAAAATTGTTAATGCTATATTGATGCAATATGGGATTTTTAATTCGGGCAAAAGTTATTGTTTGACATTTTTCGATGTAAAGAAACAGTTCATTACGGGTGCATCAATCTTGTAGCCTCATAAGATTTAATTGTAATACGTGACAGTCATGGAGATTAGTAATAGTTTTGTAAATTAAGATCGTCTGCATATATGAGTATTATAATATATATGGAGTTATAACTCATTCAAAAACCGTAGTTATGTTGTTAATAAACCACAAAATTAATACTGGACCCGAATGTGACCCCTGTTGAACACCGGTGTAAATTTGAAATTACTGTGAACTATGTTAGTAGAGTTTGACTGATATTTTTCCGGTTTTTCCAAGGATTCTTAGTTTATGTATGGGAATTTTATGTGAGATTTGGTCGAAGGCTTTACTTAAGTCAGTATACACCACGTCTGTTTGAAGACGCTTGTTCACGTTGTTAAAAAGTTATTCCTTATATATGATTAAATTTATAAGAGTCTATCTTTTGCCATGAAACCATGTTGTCGATGGGAAATCACTTTATTTAGCTCAAGCGATAGTTTTAAGAGAAGAACGGATTCGAATAATTTAGGGATTGAAGACTGTATACATATAGGTTTATAGTTAGAAATATCTGATTATTGACCTTTTTTAAATATTGGACACAGAAAACTTATTTTCCAATGTTTCGGTAAGGAAACACTTTTTAAAAATGAGTTAACAAGTTTTGTGAGAGGAGAAGTTAAGACTGATAAACATTTGGATAAGAATATTATAGAATTGTTATCGGGGCCTGCCGATTTGTTTAGATCAAGGGATTTTGGTTTAGTTCTAATATCATTTTCTTCAAATATAAATCGATTTAACTCGATCTTATTTTTTATTTATACCTGTTGTATTGTCGAACAATAGAGAATTATTTGAAGTATCATAGACTTAGCTGAAGAATTCAGGAAACAGATTCATGACTTCTTGGGGGTTATCGGCCATTTAATTATCTAAATCATGTTTGAGGGTATACTTGAAACATTGTTATTAAGCATGTTTGAAAATGTATAAATGTTCGGATAACTGACAGAAGTCATTTCTTCGCAGTTACCGATGCATTTTTTGTAACATAACTTCTACATTTTTTGGTAATCTTTCTTAGTTCGCAAAATTTTGCATAATCATTAGCTTTATGGGCAATTTTTAGTCTCTTATTACTCTAATAAGGTCGTTACTAAACCATTTTGAGTATTTATGCAAAATAATTTTAGACACGGGTAAATACAGATCGATAGCATTATTAGGAATAATTTAAAATTTATTTACCATTTCATTGACGTTTTCTTCAAAGTCCAAAAATTCCAAGGAGTAGAAGACAAATGTTTGATAATTTGACTATAGTCTGTTTCAATATTCCCAGGGGTTCCCAACCTTTTTGTACTCTAGAGCACCTTCTAAAATATCGGTAGGGTGGTGGGCACCACCTATTTTTAATCGACAAACTCGGGGCAGCAATCGCAATCAAAATGACATAAGTGACCAGCTCAGGTACGGGGGCTCCATCGAAGCCAGAGTAAAATTGGCCTCTCATAAGCTGGGCGTACTGTACAGGGCCCGCAGATACTTTAATAGTACACAACTGCTGACCCTGTACAAATCGCAAGTGCGCCCTACTGTCGAATTTGGCAGCCATCTCTGGTCCGGAACCCCAAAATACCTGTAAAAAACCCTTGACTCTGTGCAGAAACGGGCGGTCCGTTTGATAGATTCCCCAATCTTAACAAACGGACTGCAATCTTTAGAGCACAGGCGTCAGGTAGGTATGCTGTCCTTGTTCTATCGGTATTACAATGGAAGATGCTCTGAGGAACTAGCGTCATTGATCCCTTCGGCACCGGTGCGTAGTCGGGATACACGCCAAACGCGTACCCAACATTTGTACACAGTTGACACTTGTCACATGAGAACGGGTCGCTTCTACGATTCGTTCTTAAGTTCAACAGCTCGGCTGTGGAACGAACTGCCGGCCTCTGTGTTTCCTCCCTCCTACAACATGGGACTCTTCAAGACCCATGTTCACTCCTTCCTCTCCACAAAAAAACCCTCCACACAGCATCCCCAAAGATGACATAGGCCCTGAGGGAAATTATTTTCTTCAGGGCCTCCTGTGTGGAGTTAATATAAAAAAATATATATGTTTCTTGCCTAGTAATATTTTCTGCCACTTTGCTTCTGGAAATTCGACCTTTATTCCTCTCGGTTTGTCAACATTCCTTTTACGCAATCTGTAAATTTTTAGGTCTAGGTTTGTTGTTGAAATTTCAATATCAACATTTTTTCTTGACAGATGTTATGTTTTGCTGTCGAATAACGACGATATTATTATTAATTATTTCTGTGTTTTCAGATTTTGTTTCATCGAAAATATCTGTTAGTGATACAAAACACCCGAATGAAAAAAAGTCTCTCACAAGAAAAAACTTATTTTCGTGCCCAACTTGTACCTACAGGGCTAGGAACAAAAGTGTTCTGATTAAGCATATTAGAACACACACCGGCGAAAAACCATTCTCGTGCTCGATATGCACCTACAAAAGCTCTACAAAATGGTATATGCTTTCTCATGAAAGAACCCACACCGATGAGAAACCATTCTCGTGCTCGGAATGCACGTACAAGTGCTTTCAAAAAAGCAATATGGTTTCACATACTAGAACCCACACCGGTGTTAAACCTTTCTCGTGCTCAAAATGCCCTTACAGGAGCTATAGAAAATACCATATTGTTTCTCATGCTAGAATCCACACTGGTGAGAAACCATTCTCGTGCTCGGAATGCACGTTCAAGTGCTCTAATAATAGAAGTATGGTTTTACATACTAGAACCCACACAGGAGAGAAACCATTCTGGTGCTCGGAATGCACGTACAAGTGCTCTCTTAAAAGCAATATGGTTTCACATACTCGATCCCACACCGGTGAGAAACCATTTTCATGCTCGGAATGCACATACAAGTGCTCTCATAAAAGCAGTTTGATTTCACATACTAGAACCCACACTGGAGAGAAACCATTCTCGTGCACGGAATGCACGTACAAGTGCTTTCGTAAAAGCCATATGGTTTCACATACTCGATCCCACACCGGTGAGAAACCATTCTCATGCTCGGAATGCACATACAAGTGCTCTCATAAAAGCAGTTTGATTTCACATACTAGAACCCACACTGGAGAGAAACCATTCTCGTGCACGGAATGCACATACAAGTGCTCATACAAAAGCAATATGCTTTCACATTCTAGAACCCACACTGGAGAGAAACCATTCTCGTGCTCGAAATGCACGTATAAGTGCTCTATTAAAAGCCACATGGTTCGTCATAATATAACCCACACTTGAAAAAAACCATTCTCGTTCTCTGAATTTACGCACAAGTGCTCTGTTAAAAGAAATCTGGTTATTCATACTAGAACCCACACCGGTGAAAAACCATTCGTGCTTGGAATGCACGAACAGGTGCTCTGATAAAAGCAATATGATTTTACATACTAGAACCCACAGTGCAGAGAAACCATTCTCGTGCTCGGAATGCAAGTGATTGGCAATTTAATGACAATAATAGTGTTTTTGCGCCATATGTTCAAAAAAATTGCTCTTTTTAGAAATTTCTCATGGTTGGATGAAATTTTTAGTTTGATAGTTTTATTTTGAAAAGCCAAAAGTTTTAGTTTGTATTGAAATTCGTAAAATAATTAAGTAGTATTTGTTTTAGTATGTATTTAGTATGTATTAAGTAGTATTTATTTTAGTATGTATTGTCGTAGTATTTGTTTTAGTATGTATTAAAATTCGTAAAATAATTAAATTAAATTTTTTATTGTCATTGTACAAGACACAGAGATATATTATACATAAAACATATCAGGTCCATTTGCATGACTAGCTTTATTGCAACGGATGGTGAAGATTAATATCCCAGTCAATCTAGACAAAAAATCGACCCTAACTGGACAAAACTAGAAAAAAGCTAAATTTTCGCAGGTGAGTAGTACCTCCTCCAGGAAGTATTTTCACAAAAGTCCCTACTCTTCCCACAATTTGTTCCTCACCTGCGCTCCCCCACCCATTTAATTTGAGGTTTCTACTAAAGCCATCATATCTCCTTAACTAAACAATGTATCAGTAAATTGTTTCCATTAAGAAACTTCTTATAAAATTACCTTAAAATAATTTAATTTTTTCATCTGCAATACTTAAGACATTCTGTGCAGTGAAACAGTTGAGCGTAGGATTATGAGTAAATACGAAGGTAAAAAGTGCAAGAATGGATACGATATTCCATCACGTTGATGTTCTCCCTCCCACTTCTATATTCCTGTAAATATACTGTAACTCTGGTTTTGATTTTATATGTTTTTATAAACTCGATGAAGTTTCAGGGTGAACCGAAACCGGTTGATTTTATATGTTGAAAATATATGCAATAAAGTAGTTTTAAAAATTAAGTTATTTTCAATGTAATTTTGTTTATTCACAAAGTGTTTGCTACATATGAAAATTTATTTAATTATAAATCACTCCGTAAATTCGTACTAAATCTTATATTTCTATTTTTGAAACTGACAATTCATGGTGGAATTCCATTATAATAAAACAAATATGAAACTTTTTTCCATTTTAATTTTACTGACCGTAACCGGTTTTAGCTCGTTAAAGCCATCTTCAGACTGGTACAAATTATTCTTAGTCCTCGGTTTAAAAACATAAAATATGGGGGAGGGGGAGAGGGGTGGTCTACAAGGGTTTTTAATCGATTATATTAATTACATATGTTACTAAGTCGTTTTAGACTGTCGATATCTAATTATTTTTGTATTTCCAGTAGGCTTATTTATTTTTATTTTTATTAGGTACAATATTTTTTACAATTCAAGGTTTTCAGTAATGTAGGCCTCACTGGGTGGCTTGCCCGTGCAGAGGCCTTCATTTTATAATATAGAAAAAACTACATAATACATTTAATGAGAAAAATTATACATTTAAAATTAAAAATACATAATAATATATTAAAAATTTAAAAAAAAAAAAAAAATAGTACATTGAAAATAATCTTGTGTGTTTGTGAGTGATGTGTGTTTATATTGGTTTTGTGTGTTACGTGTAGGTTTTATTTTTATTCTATGCTATGAAATTTTGGTAATATTGTCTTTTTTGTTCTTCAATCCATTTTGTAATTTTGTGTGTGAATTTATTTTTATTTTCCTCAATTTTAATTTCAAGTTTTAAACTGTTGAAAGCTTTTATTGCGTGGTATTGGTAGTGTCTTTGTCCAAAGCTTGAATTTACTGTCGGAGTTTTTATGTTTTCTTTGTATGCTTGTCTAACTGGTCTGTTAGTGTTATTTTGTGTATGTTGAAATTTATTTTTTTTGTCAAAAATGTAGTTTAGTAGTGTTTTAACGTGTAATTGGCGTATATCTAGTACGTCACAGCTGTTGAATATTTGGTCTGTATCAGTCAGTCTATGTTTTTTTAGTATTACCTTTAAGATCGTTTTCTGTGCGGTTTCTATGTAATTGATAGCCGAGTTTGTTGCTCCTCCCCAAGCAATAATTCCATATTCTATTATTGATTGGCAAAGTGCAAAATATATTGTTTTCAATTGTTTTATCTTATATATGTTTCTTATGTTTAGGAAAATGTGTATTGTTTTGAGAAGTTTATTTGTGATTTGTTTGATGTGAGGTGTCCATCTAAGGTTATGGTCAATTACGATTCCTAGATACTTTATTTGTTCTGTTTTTTCTAGAGGAGGGCAATCGCAGATGTTGGTGTTTAAACATTCGTGTATTTTTATGGTGTTTGTGTTGTTTTTTGGCTGTCCCGTGCTATTTATACTGTATGTTGTGAATTTTGTCTTTGATATGTTAAGTGTAAGTATGTTTGAGTCTAGCCATGTTTTCACTTGCGAGATTCCCAAATTCGCTATGTTATATACATTATTCCAATCCTTAGATTTGAAGAGTAAAACTGTGTCATCAGCATAGCTAACTATTTCACCGTCTATTTTCATGCTGCAAAGTTCATTTATGTAAATAGTAAAAAGAACGGGCCCTAGTATGCTTCCTTGTGGAACTCCATATGTAATCGGCAGTGGTTTACTAGTATGGTTGTTAATTTTGACTTGTTGTGTTCTATTACTCATATAACTTTTTAATAGTTAAAGTTCCTTGCCTTTGATACCCTTGTTTTCTATTTTTTTTTAAAGTTAATTCTGGCAGATTGAGTCAAAGGCTTTAGCTAAATCTAGATATATAGCTATGCATTTGTACCCTTGATCTAAGTTGCTATATATATAATCTATTGTACGTGCCAAAGCTTCTTACAAGGGGGTTGTAGTTTGCTTCGATATTGTTCAGGGAAAAACCTTACAAGTAATATGAATTATTAATGACCGAATTTTATGGTCGAATCGTTATTATGATATATGGGATTTCTGTTAATTATTTTTTATTGTATTTTGAAGGGATGTGTTTACATTGGTATAGGGATGGTCATTATATAAACTATATACATATTTTAATTTCGGAATTATTATGCAAATTTTAATGGATTCAAAAGCGGAGACTTAACAGATGATTATAATTGCTTATTCATTACAATTTTTTTAGTGAAGCGGGTAATTTCAAAGGATTCTAGTCTATCAAGTTTATGACCTGTATTAAGAGTATGGAGAATTTTAACTTCTCTGTCTTTATCAAACGAATGTTTGTTTTATAATGTGGAAGCATCAGACTTGCGTCTGATGTAAGATTATTTTTTGATTTTCTAGATACTTATTTTCCATGAAGGGGTGAATCATTTAAATTTAGCGAATTTAATGTTAATTTTCTTTATACAAATAGAACGGTGTCATATGAGCCTCACATTTTTTACCTCATATGGGTGTTTAAAATGTTACCTGGCTATTGTAGACTTAGAGCCTTTGTGTTTTCTCGGTAGGGAAAAAAATTGTTACCTTAATACCCTAATAATCTAAGGTTGATTTGATTTTTGATTTTATGGATTCTTTCGTAATCCTCTAACTAGCAAGGGCTTATAACAATACCCTTTTATTTTTCTAACTTACTAGTACTGCGGCCCATTTGGCCTTACTACTATTACCATCAGAATGTTGTACTTACTTGTCTGAATTTACCTTACTTTAATGAGTTTTATGAGGAAAATTCTTAACTGGATTAAAAACCTTATACAAATGACAGGGAAAAGAAAAAACAATAAGTTCCGAACGTTTTACTCTACTTTAAACACAAGGACTTTTCAAAACATTAAGTCAATTAAATTACTCTACTGCTCTCTTGTGAGATCGCACCTAGAATATAGCGGTAAGAATAAGCCGTAAAGCCCTAGGCCGTAGAAGTTGGAAGATAGGAAACCTGTGTATCCGTTTATAATAGATGGCAATAATCTCTTATTTTTTTCCATAACCGAAAAGATGGTCCAACTTTATCTTTTACGGTTACGGATTACAGAAAGCTGGGATATATACCGAGATTTATGTATTTTCGGTCGATACTCTATGGTATCTACTATTGGACAAGAGTGGTTTATTCATGTATTTGACAATCGAACATGAAACGAATACTAAAAGATATTATCACTTACAATAATGTGATAACTAGTCTATGTTCCGGACTTAAAGGCTCACGTCTGCTTCGTTTTACTAATTTGTGTTGTAGAAGTCATAAAAATTTATAGAAATTGGTCTGCGACATTCTTGTATATTTCTTAAATTGATCGTTGTCTACTGTCGCCATGTCTTTAAACAAATTATGGAAATGTCCTGTTTTCTTCCTTTTATGATTAATGGGACGCACACTCCAATGTCGTTTTTTCCTTATTTTTTTCGTCAACTGTGCATTTTCATCTCCTATTGCAGCGTAAATGACAAAAACATTCCACATGCAACAATATCTGATGAATCCATCGTTTCAATATTTATTTATATAAAACAATTATAATTTTATAAGATGGAGGAAGAATATACTCTCTGCTCTCGGTAGACATATACAAGCGACAGCGTCATAGTCACTTCTATGGACGTATTCTATTCTATTCCTATTCCAATTATAAACGATGATCTAAAATATTACGGATTACGGCACCGGCCTATTCTTACCGCTTATTCCTATTATAAACGGGCCTTTACTTACACCGCTTGGAGAAAGTACAAAGAAAATTTCTTCGATACGTTCAATTCAAATTGAGACAGCCTTTAATTGATTATCTGCTACAATACATTAATGTCTGGTCTAAATCTACCACTTCTTTCTACCCGGCGAACTATTGATGATATTCTTATACTTTTTAAATAACTGAACAATTTCATAGACTGCCCTCAAATGTTAAGTGTTATAAATGTTCGTGTCCCTGTTAAATCAACTCGACTCCACCACCTTTTCCACAGTCACAATCATAGCACTAACTATTTGTATCATTCACTGTTGGCGCGTTTTTACCGCACTGCCAACACGGATACAGACCTTTTTGATATTTCCAAAACCTCACCGTCTTGCATCAAGGAAAAAATACTTGGTTGTGAATGTAACTGATATGTTTGTGAAATGTTAAATTTCTGTTTGTACTGCATCATACTGACATGTTCTTCTTTATGTGTAACATATGTATGGTGTTCTTTTACATATACATTCCACATATATACATATATGTGAAATGTATATTTATAGCATCTATATAAACTGCTTGCTTCAGATGTCTTAGGTATAGTGTTGGTTAACGGATGTATTATTTTAATGAAAAATGTTATTTTTAATTGTCAAGTCTCTGACAGCCCTGAATTGTTGAAGCTACTTTGCCATACACTCCGGCCATAGTGGTCAAGTGGAGATAAATTTGATTGTAACAATATACTCACTACTATTTGCGCTATTATAATATTTTGCTAGATTACATCTGTTGGCAAGTCACCTTTTCTGTATGTTTTATCCTGTTTAAATGAAGTGTTTTCTATTATTGTAGCATTCTATGCCTTAAGAAAATTTCAGCTGTATCACATTCAATGTCGTTTTGTATACATATTGTTGTGTTCTTAAATGTAATACTAATATTCGCCTATGTACCACTGTGTACTTATAATCTCATGTACACATTATTGTAAAAGCCTTTTATGGCGTTTAATAAATAAATAGATACAAAATAAATTATGATTTACTGAATGTAAGTTTATCATTTTTTCATCGGTCCTACATATCTACATGATAGGAAAAAAACGTTTGGGAGAATAACATTTTGTGACATTTAAAAGGACACACTGTCAATAATAATCTTCTTCTTCTTCTATTTCTTCGCTGTCACTGTCATCATTCTCAAGGAACTTCATGATGAGGTGTTTGGGCATCCTATGTTTGTAGTTGAAAGCGAGATCCGTTGGCGAGTTGTAATTACCCAGCGCTTTAAATAACGGATTATCCGGATTTAGTAATCTAAGGTTGTGGTGAAGTGTGGCCAAGATGTATTATACTCGCATTATTTAATTAAAGCATCTGAAACATTTCTAGGCGACCAAATTTTCAAACCAAAAACACATGATTTTGCATTACTACGTATGGCATCGCCTTAACGGTACACTGTGATTTTTTTCATGCCGTTTACGTATTAAGGCAAAGCTTAACGCTAAATCACTATTTAGAATAATCTTTATAATTAATTGGTGTACATTATGAATATCAAAAATATGATTTAGATAAATTGAAGGTTTTCCTACCGTTTCGCTTGAGTTGAATACAAATAAATAAATAAATTACTCAATGAAAAATATAAATGTAAACTACTAAAAAAAATATATTTTCAAAAGAAATATATGAACGCATAAAAGAAACAACTTTCAAAAAATTCAGTATTATATCTAAGATTATCTGTGACAGTTTCACTTGATTAACTATTTTGCTTTCTTATAAAATTATTTACAAAATAAATAAAAAACAGTTTTTTTACTTGAAATCGAACATTTCTAGACTCCGTTTGTCAAGCGATTTTAATGCCTATTACCTACAATATATGGTAAACCAAAAATATACACATTTTTGGCTTGTAGCTTCCTTTTAAGGAACAAAACGCGTTTTCAATAATTTTAGGAGCTTCTAACTTTGCGATTTTTTGTCGATGGAATTTCATTTAATTAACGTTCCGGCATAACAAATGAATAACAATTATCTTAAAAAATTTACATATATTTTTTTCGGAACCTTAAAACTTAAGGAGTTAACGAGAAAACAAAGAATACAAACCTAGATTTTGACAATTTTATTTAGGAATAATCAATTTGTGGTGCAGTTTTCCTCTTTCGCTCAGTATTAGAAGGGGTATGATCGACAGTGACAGCAAAAATTTGTTAAAAAACTACTATTCAATTTTCTCGACGCCAACCTTGCGTTTTCTCTTGAACAAATACATTTATAAAAAAAATTGTGCAGGTTCTGAAGTGGATTCATGGTCAAATAGAAATTATAATTTATTCTATTTAAAAATATTTATATATTAAACAACTAGATTAGTACATTACAATCACAAATACAATTACATATTATTACCAACTTTTACAAAGGTTTATTACTTATTTATTTATTCATTTTCGGGAAACCGACAGTTTACATTTAATCAGTTTGTACATCAGTATTATATAGTAAAATAAAACCAATTATGGATTTCCTCCTTGTGACTTCAACTGAGACAGCATAATATGGAATAAATTATTTAAATTTGTGAGAAAGGAATATGAATTAAAAAAATTATACATAACAAAAGATTATATAAAACGAAAAATTTACCAAACAATACATTTATTGCCATGGAGAGAGGTTGTAGATATATAACAAATCATAATAGAGATATAAACAATAGAGACATAAACATTATTCATAAACCATCAAAGAAATATTTTTTTATGGACCTCTTGTATTTGGTAAGTTCCCAACTGAAAATATCAACCTTGGATAATACGCTTGTGTAATTATTGCATAGTCTGTTCAGGCAAGAATTCTGCTTAGAGTTCGTTTTGCTTTGATCAACCATGAACAGGACACAAGAGCGTGTTGAACGCGCAGTTACATTGAATCTAATATACATTCTGGTACATCTAAAATCTATTTATTTAAGATACATAGCTACTGACAAACTAACTAACTAACTAACTAACCATCACCGCAATACCGACATTTATTTCGTATATTAACTGTTGTAATGTCATCCGATAGCGACCAAGAATGTATTATTATGGACATTGGGTTTATTTGGGCTTCCTATAGTTAAATAAATTCATTCAAATTTGTGAGGAGGATTTGGGTACCGCCGCCCTGGGCACCATTTATGGGATAACCAACACCTCTGCCATAAGTCACATTAAGTGGTTCGTTACGTTTAGTGACTAAGTGCCCTGGTTCATCGGGTGAGGTATGTTCAGGATGCGCCTGCCCACCAGCTGCGTTGTATGCCAGATCGGGAGAGGTTGCTTTGGGAGACCCTTTCACCTCTCCAATTGATCTCTCACTCCGTCACTCCTGAACACACTGATACATAGATTCGTACTTCCTCTCCCTCCTTTCATTAAAAATTATATATTATATTATACACACCATTCCCAAAGCTGAGGAATATTATTTCCTCAAGGCTTCTTGAGTAATGTAAATAAATAAAACGCTATTTTAAAAATACAAGCAAGGAACAAAAAAAAATCTGTAAAATTATTCGAGTTTGATGGTGCCAATATTTTTCTTCAGTATTATTCTTCGATTCTGAAATCTGGACTCGGACTACTGGAGTTGTGTATGGTGTCCCTTAATTCTGCCACCTGGATCCTTATGAGGATTATTCTCAGAGCATCTTCGATTGTAATAGCGGTAGAACAAAGACAGCATACTAACCTGAGGCCTGTGCTCTAAGGATTGCAATAAGTTTTTTTCAGAGGGTGGAATCTATCAAACAAACCGCCCGTTTCTACACAAGGTCAAAAGTGTTTCCCTTCAGACCAGAGGTGGCTGCCGAATTCATGGGGTGCACTCGCGATGCATACAGGATCAGCAGTTGCAGTATCTGCTGGCATTTTACAGTACGCCCAGTTTCTATCTCTTTCCCGCTACAATTCGTCGAAGTCGGCTAAGGGGCGCAGAAGCTGGCTGACCGCTGATTTTATTTTTAGCTGCTTTGGGTGCGCGATGACACAAGTTCATACTTACATAATTGATTTTAGATCTCCTTTTTGTCTTTTACATTATCTCTTGTTACTCCTCTATTTTCAGATTGCGGTGTCTGTAATAATATACTAGCTATGTAACTACTTACATACTGATTGCTAACTCCGTATACAGGGATATTGGAGGGTCTAGAGTCGTTAAAAACGTAAAAAAACATATTTTAACACGTCACTTTAGAATAAAAACGTTTCATCTAATTTTCGAAGAAAATTTCTTCTGAAAGCTTATGACTTTGTGATGTCATTATTTATTATATTAAGGCGATGTACTAAGTCATGTAATATTTTTAATCGAGCCGCTATCAATAACACCCCATACATAGATGGCGATAAGGTTTAAATTCCCTCTTAACACCATCCGCCTGTTTTGATTTATGCAAGAAGAAAACATGGCCAAAAATTGCCTTATATTTTATTTTGTTGATATTCAGGGATAAATATTTATTTTTTTCCGATCATTTTATAAATAACTTTATTTGCCACATTATACTATAAAATCAAAACGAGTATTTCTCAAAATAAATGTACGTAACGAAAATGTAGTTACGAAATAGTGTTACGAAATAGTCATAAGACGTAACTAAATAGTAAACCTAAGGCTTGTTTACACAATGGCAAATTTTATTTTACTTTTTTTATTATTTATTAAATTTAATTAGTTGTCGTCTTTTTTAAATGTAAGTAATTATCCTTTACTTTTTTTATTTATTGTACATTAGGGTGTATCGATTTTTAACTTTTTTTTTTGTTTTCAAATTCCAAGTTAAAATAAAGTTGCTACTAGGTACCACAACTTACCACAATTTTTTTTGGATTTTTAAAAAAATGTTTAGGTCTCCCGCACAAGGCCTAAAGTTTTAATTTTTTTCAAAAAATATCAATTTTTTTTTTAATTTAAAAAAATAAATTCATAACTTTTTTGTTTATTCCAAGTTAAAAAACAGTAATATTAGGGCATAAAAATAAGTACGAAACGGTTTTTTTTAATAAAATATGGTATTTTGGTCTCCCGCACAAGCCCTAAAGTTTGTTAATTTTGATGAAATTTTGTAATTTTGTGTACATATATGAACCATGTTTTTTTAAAGTTTAAGCCACCGGAATTAATTGTACCCTTCTTACAGAAGGCATAAAATGAGACAATATATATATACATAATTCTTATATACATACAGTAAAAATATATACCACATATATACTATATATATATAATATGTTTTATACCTGAAAAAAGATAGTTGGACGGTGTAAATTGTATGAGAAAGGTGTTGAAAGAAACTAATGTTATTTGCTATTACTGTTGTTTATTACAAAAGTATAAAAGGTTATAACATGTCATAAAATGTAGTATAAAAACTAAGTACAAAATGTTGCTGATTACTTTCCATACGACATGAGTGGCAGTTTTCTTGTTCTACTGCAAATTTACTGACTTGTTTAAGTATTCGTCCTTTCATCTTGGCTTCAAAACCTTAAATCAAAATTATGTATAGTTTTTACATAGGCCTAGTGAAAATTTTATAAATGTTATTACAGTTCCCAAATAAAATTTCAATTTAATATGGAAGACAGTATGATAAAGACGTTATTTAGAAACATAACTACAAAATAGTCGAAAAAAACTTATTTAAATTCTAATCCTTTGCAGAGGTTTTGTACTGGCTCTTGGTCTCGAATGTAGGTAACTCTTTACGGTCTTCCAGTCTGGCACGGATAAAACTATCTCTTTCGATTAGCCCACATACTCGCTTCAAAGCTTCTGTGACTTCCTTGACAATTCGTTCCACCGCTTGAGTGTGAGAAGGAATTCTAAATTCAACCCTTCCACTTCTGCCAGTTTCCGCAATTGACTCCAACTCTTCTAGGCTCATATCAGTAACAAGAGGGGGTTCGGTTACTGAAGTGGATTTCCAGTCAATCATATCTATATAGTCTTCCGCATCAAAATTGATCTGAGGGGGTTTAAATACCCTTACCACTTTCCTTACGGTTGAGCGAGCTTTCTGGATTCTCTTATAAGCCAAGGCTCTGATATGTTTTCGTTCGTTCTCTGATATGTTTATCAAAACATGCTCTGGGTGAGCCATGAAAGCATTTATCTGTAACGTTGCATGGACGACTTTTCTTAGCTCATCTACCAAGTAATTGCTGAAAACAGCATCGAACATCGTTCATCGAACAGCATAGCTATCAAAACATGCTCTGGGTGAGCCATGAAAGCATTTATCTGTAACGTTGCATGGACGACTTTTCTTAGCTCATCTACCAAGTAATTGCTGAAAAGAATCATTTTAAAAAAATGAATGGAAGCTTGCAGGATTTGGGGATTGCACTTAATTGAGAACCATGATGGTATGTAGACCTTCATCATGAACTCTGCAAGCTTTCTTAGCTGAGGGGTCGGATCATCGGTGACTACATACAAACGAAGGACTCGATTTGCCAGAGTAAGCCACCTGGCGTGCGAGATGTTGCCGGGGTTTCGTTTGGCCAACTCTTCAGCAATAGAATTGTCTTCCATATTAAATTGAAATTTCATTTGGGAACTGTAATAACATTTATAAAATTTTCACTAGGCCTATGTAAAAACTATACATAATTTTGATTTAAGGTTTTGAAGCCAAGATGAAAGGACGAATACTTAAACAAGTCAGTAAATTTGCAGTAGAACAAGAAAACTGCCACTCATGTCGTATGGAAAGTAATCAGCAACATTTTGTACTTAGTTTTTATACTACATTTTATGACATGTTATAACCTTTTATACTTTTGTAATAAACAACAGTAATAGCAAATAACATTAGTTTCTTTCAACACCTTTCTCATACAATTTACACCGTCCAACTATCTTTTTTCAGGTATAAAACATATTATATATATATAGTATATATGTGGTATATATTTTTACTGTATGTATATAAGAATTATGTATATATATATTGTCTCATTTTATGCCTTCTGTAAGAAAAGTACAATTAATTCCGGTGGCTTAAACTTTAAAAAAACATGGTTCATATATGTACACAAAATTACAAAATTTCATCAAAATTAACAAACTTTAGGGCTTGTGCGGGAGACCAAAATACCATATTTTATTAAAAAAAATCGTTTCTTACTTATTTTTATGACCTAATATTACTGTTTTTAACTTGGAATAAACACAAAAGTTACGATTTTATTTTTTTAAATTTAAAAAAAATTTGATATTTTTTGAAAAAAATTAAAACTTTAGGCCTTGTGCGGGACACCTAAACATTTTTTTAAAAATCCAAATTTTTTTTTGGTAAGTTGTGGTACCTAGTAGCAACTTTATTTCAACTTGGAATTTGAAAACAAAAAAAAAGTTAAAAATCGATACACCCTATTGTACATACTACAAACATACATAAACTCACGACCCAAATATTTGTATTTTGTTATACCAAAGGGGTTTAAAAAAAACAAGGGAGTATAAATAAATGTTTTTTAATCAAATTATCAGCTCCCAAATTGAAGTACCTAACACAATATTCAACAAATCTTAAGAAATTAAAGAACAGGCACTGTTTAAACTATTAAAAATTTAATAACATACAATTATTTAGTTTGAATCACTATCCATTAGCGTTTTATAAATTTCTTCCTCATCTTTATAATAATTGAAATCTTTCCGAGACACATTTGGTCAGTTTTTCAGTCTTTGGTTTATCACTCCGCTTTGGCGCATGAATATAGTCATTTAGTGATAGAGATTTCGAGATAAGGCCCTTACAAACCACTTTCTTTTTTGTATGTATATTTTCCAGTTTTTCGTTTTTAAGATAGTCACTCCACATGGTTTATTTTTGATTTTGTTAGAATCTTCATTTTCACTATTCATATTTTCAATAGTGTTATTTTCTATGGCATTATTATTTCCTATTATAACATCTCCGATTTATTATATAATCCAGTTTCAATGGGAAAAGCATCATTATTAGTCTTAGTTTGTTTATGCAATAATATTTTCAGAATATTCACTTGCCTTTTCATCCGATTACAGAACTGTCTTAAATTCTTATTTCGACTTTTCAATCAAGTATTTTCTTCAGTCAGCTTTTGTAGTCTTTCCTTTAGGATTTTTTTTTTATTTTTTCTACGTTCAAATGTATTATTGTTTTGTGTCGTAGGATTAGCCTTTTTCTTTCTTTCAGCTCTTTTATCATTGGCTTGTCTCCACTTTGCTCGTAGCTCTTCTTTTTCTTCTTCTGTAAGAATTTCTTTTTTATTTTTAATATTTTCTATGACTTTTGTTAAATGCTTAATTCGGATTTCCTCATATTTATTTGGCTTTTCCTTTTTCAGTCTTTCTCTGTAAGCTTTTTGCCTTTCGGCATTGGTTTTTGGGGGCATTCCTTAAAAAAAGTTATGCTGTAGTTATGGTTTTATCAGAGTAAATAAAAATAAATTTATATTTAAATAAGCTTTTATAAAAAACTTAAGGCACTTATAAATATTGTATAGAGCGCCTGTAGAACGGATAGTGTGTATGAGTGCCTCAAGCTTATTTAAAATAAAACCAGTATTGGACGGCTCAGCTTGATCTTCAAGTACTTGTCATTATGTATAATGCCATATAATCGCGATGATAAAACATACAAGTCCGACGACACCTGCTCTGCCATTGACCATCAGGAATTTCCAGCGCATCCTATGTATTACAACCTTCCTACTTTCCAGCGCCATCAACAGATCTGCTCTATTGTATAATAATTTTTTTTTTTTCCTATTATATCTAAATACATATGTATATTTGTGCATTGTGCATGATATATTACATTATTACTAAACTTACATCAGACTTTCATAAAAATGCTAGACACACTTACAATATACTTACTTTTCTTAATCACGTTGTAACTGTGTACACTCAGCTTTACATTGAACTTTTTCGTTACGTTACGAAATTCATAACAAACGTTACGAAATTGTAATAAGAATTTATGTTATAAAAAGTCAATGGTTTGATAAAATTTAAAAGTGTTAATATGTAAGCTTAGCAATGTTCGTACCGCACATGTTACAAAAAGATGAGTAGAAAAAGACTTACCGTTTTGTGAAAAAAGGCTAAAATATTTCCTGTTACGAAATAGTGGTCCCACTAAAGAAACACGTTGTTACTGATTTTAACAATTAATGTTATGGCGGAGAAGTCAGACCAACAATCAATCAGAAAGAGGCTAGTGTTGCCCATGTTAAATTTTACGAATGGGTTAAAAAATTACGGTGGAAGTACTAATAAAACGTAACTAAAGAGTAGTTACTAAAAAGTAAATGATGATGTCTCACTTTGTTTTTTGTGCATAAATTATTAATTTATTATGAAACCCCATAGAAAATTACCTTTTTACAGAAACTACATTTAATTAAGACCCTAAAACTTACAAAAAATCACATATTATAACGTTATTATCGCATTTTATGAAGTATAAACAAATGAGGTGGGTAGGGTGGCAATTTTATTTTGTATGGAAGGTAAAAATCGATATTTTTTAAAAAATTAAAATATTTGCGAATTAATACGATTGTAATGTTTATTTTTCGATATTTTTGTAACATCACTATTGGTGTCGCACATCACTAGTGCTAGAGGTGATTGTAACACATTGTATTGTCGTCTGTGGTCACGCTAACAAGCTCTCTGTATAACCGTCACAAGAATAAAAGTCTATCTCATAAAATACAATCAGTGTCTTAATATAAAGTCATCCACATTAAATAGAATAAAACATGGTGTCAGAAGTGGGATCTCGATAATAAATAATAATAATACTGGAAGTTGGATGTTAATAACATAAATTGAAAAATATTAAGTATAATTCAAAATGGCGAAGGACGCGCAAAAGTCACACATACAACATGATTTTCATGCCCTGTCAAATCTGCAAGTGTTGTCAAATAATATGAATAATGATTCAAAATGGAAAAATTGGTGGCAAGACTACGAAATATACCTGGTAGCGTCAGGTTTGGAAGAAGCCACAGAACAAAGAAAAATCGCAATTCTGCTTCATTCAATTGGCTCCAAAGGTATGGAAATTTTCAAATCATTTAACATGAACATGGAATCAAGCACGCTACGACAAGTCAAGAAAAAGTTTGATGAATATTTTGCACCTCACAAAAACTTAACAATGATAAGAAATTCATTTTTTACACGAAAACAAAATAATTCAGAAGACATCAATAATTTTCTATTGGACTTGGAAAATTTAAGTTTGGATTGTGAATTTGGAAATTTAAGAGAATCTCTGGTAAGAGACATATTTATTGCAAATATGTGTGCAAATTTAAATCATATCCGTCAACGCTTATTACAAGATTCTACATTGTCATTACAAAAAACGATTGAAATTGCAAAAACCATCTTATTGTCACAAAGCAATGCAGAGAAAATTAACCAACAAACACACACAGAAAATATTCTTCAAATCAGTCATAATAAAAATACTTCAAGACAGTCGAGAGCATCATGTCAGTCAAGTCTAAGAGGGTCAACTTCAAGAAGATCAAGTCAGTTTGGATCTTCAAGTCGTCATGGGTCACCATCATCATCATCACAGCCAAGGTCAAGTGGTCATATCAATCCATGTGGAAGATGTGGTCAGCATCATCGCTACAAGTGCCCAGCAGTCAATGTCAAATGCAGGTCATGTAATTCTTTTGGTCATTTTGCTAAATATTGTTTTAAAAATAATTGTCACAATAAAGTCAGAAATTTAAACTTAGAGTCATCAAAACCCAATGATGACAGTGCTAATTTCACTGAGGGTCATTTTATTGCAACAATCAGAAATATTAATAATAACAATTATTCAAGTCAAGCATGGCACATAGATATAATAATTAATAATAAAACATTAGACTGTATCTTGGATACAGGAGCTGATATAAATGTAATGTCATTGACAAACTTTAAAAAGTTAAATTTATGTAATACAATTTTACAAAAAGTTTTTACAAAAGTGTCAGGATTTGGAGGTAATAAAATACCTATTATTGGTCATTGTGATATTGTATGTCAAATCAATGGAAATGTCATAAGTAAAATAATATTTTTTGTCACAAATATAGAATGTCAATCAGTCTTAGGTCTTCCAACTATTCAGAAATTTGGAATTATAAAAAGAATATTTAATGTTCAATATGATCATAACACCTTATTTACTGAATATAATGACATTTTTCAGGGTCTCGGATGTTTACCACCTGTCGTTCATCTCAAACTTCGTCAAGATGCCGTTCCGTGCGTTGATCCTCCGAGGAAAGTCCCATTTGCCTTACAAAACAGACTTCGTGAGGAATTAGATCGCATGGACAAGATGAAGGTCATTGAAAAGGTTACTAAACCTACTTCTTGGGTAAATTCTGTTGTCATAACTGTCAAGGAGTCAGGTAAATTAAGAATTTGTCTTGATCCTAGAAAATTAAATAACTGCATAATGAGAGAATATTTTCCTTTAAAAAACATCGATGAAATTAGATCAAAACTTATAGGTGCTGCATATTTTTCACATCTAGATGCTTATTCTGGATTTTGGTCATTGAAGTTAGATGAAGAAAGTAGTGATTTATGTACTTTTCAAACTCCATTTGGAAGGTACAGGTATTTAAGACTACCGTTTGGAATAAACGCAGCAACGGAAATTTTTTATAGGATTATGGTAGATTTGTTTGGAGATCTGGAAGGTATATTAATTTTTGTCGACGATTTTTTAATTTATGGAGAAACTGAAGAAATTCATAATTTTAGGTTAAGAAAAGTCTTGGAAAGGGCTAGAGAAGTCAACTTAAAATTAAATAAGTCGAAATGTAAATTTTTAGTCAAGGAAGTATGTTTCCTAGGTTATATTTTTAGTAAGGAAGGAGTAAAAGTTGACAAAGAGAAAGTCAAAGCTATTTTAGAGTTGCCGTCTCCTAAAAATGTCAAAGATTTACAAAGATTTTTAGGAATGGTAAATTATTTGGGCCCATTCATTGAAAACTTATCAAATAAGTCACAAATTTTGAGAAATTTATTAAAAAATAATGTTATATGGTCATGGGATGAAAATTGTGAAAAATGTTTTAAAACTTTGAAAGAGGCTATTTCAAATGCAACAGTTTTAAGTCATTATGATCCAAAAATACCACTAACTTTATCAGTCGATGCATCAAAATCAGCTATAGGAGCAGTTATTATGCAAAATAACCGTCCAATTGCATTTAGTTCAAAAACAATGACACAGTCGCAGGAAAATTATGCTCAAATTGAAAAAGAATTATTTGCCATACAATTTGGTTGTAATAAGTTTCATCAGTATATTTATGGTAACAAAGTGACAGTACAAACTGATCACAAACCTTTAGTCTATTTATTTAAAAAACCTTTACATGATGTACCAGCTAGATTGCAACGTATGATGTTAGCTCTTCAATCTTATGATTTAAATGTTATACATGTCCCAGGTAAAGAAATGTATATATCAGATACTTTATCTAGAGCAGCTTTAAAAGATCATTATATACCCGATTATGAGTCTGATCTACATTGTCATGTAAATTCAATATATATGAACTTAGCTATTAGTGAAGAATATCGTAAAAAATTGAGTAATGCTACTGCTTTGGATGAAACTATGCAAATATTAAAAAAATATTATTATGAAGGTTGGCCGAATAGCAAAGATAAAGTTCATTACACTTTAAAATGTTATTATAATATTCAAGACGAAATTCATGTCATTAATGAGTTAATATTTAAGGGTAATAAATTGCTAGTACCTCAAACTATGAGAAAAGAAATGTTAAACAAAATACATGAAGGACATCAAGGAATAAACAAATGTCTAAGATTAGCTAGAGATACTTTATATTGGCCTAGTATCACTGTAGATATAAAAAATTTAATTGAGCAATGTCAAATATGTAATAAATTTAAAGTTTCTAATCAGAAGGAACCACTGATAAATTATGAAATTAATAAGTTTCCATGGCAACAAGTAGGTATTGATTTAATGTATTTTGATAATCAAACGTACCTCATTGTAACAGATTACTATTCAAAGTTTATTGAAACTGCTTTCCTAAATAATAATTCTACTGCAAAAAATGTCATAATTCACTTAAAATCTATTTTTGCACGTCATGGTATACCAATGTCTTTAGTCTCTGATGGAGGTCCGCCTTTTCAAGCTATTGAATTCAAATCATTTTTATACGATTGGGATATAGAACATGTAGTTACTAGTCCATATCATTCTCAATCTAATGGTCAGGCAGAAAGTTCTGTTAAAATTATAAAAAATATTCTAAAAAAGTCAAAAGAAACAAATACAGATCCTTATATAGCTCTATTACATTATAGAAACACACCTAAAGCCAATTTACCGTCACCTGCTCAATTATTAATGTCTAGAACTTTAAGAATGAATATTCCTTCAACTCAAATTAAATTAAAACCAAAGGTTGTAAGATTCTCAGATTACAAAAACTGCGTTGAAAAAAATAATTCAAAAAATTCTAAATATTATAATGTCAATGCAAAACCTATGTCTATATTTAAAACAGGAGATTATGTGTATTTTAAGAAAAACCCTAAAAGTAATTGGTTACCAGCTGTGGTCAAGGAAAAATTAAAATGTAACAGGTCTTATATTGTTGAAGATTATTATGGTAACACGTACAGACGAAATAGAATTCACTTAAAAATGAGATATAATACAAATGTTAATAATGACCATCTGTCCATGCGATCTGATCCGGCACTTGAAGAGGCAGAAGCTGGAGATGAGGGACAGGTGGGAGAATATAATAATTTGAACAACCCTTACATTACCAGATATGGTAGAGTGGTCAAACAACCTGATAGGTATAATGTCTAATGTCAGTGTATTTAAGATTTTATTGTATTGTATGTAAGCATAATGTCTAATATCAATGTATTTGAATTTTTATTGTTTTTATAAATAAAGAAAGGGGATGTAACATCACTATTGGTGTCGCACATCACTAGTGCTAGAGGTGATTGTAACACATTGTATTGTCGTCTGTGGTCACGCTAACAAGCTCTCTGTATAACCGTCACAAGAATAAAAGTCTATCTCATAAAATACAATCAGTGTCTTAATATAAAGTCATCCACATTAAATAGAATAAAACAATTTTAAAGCCTAATATTTATTCTACAAAATGGTGCATATTTTTTTTGTATGATTAATTAAAAACATGTGAAATTTTTGAACTGTTTGTAGGCACACTTTATTTTTCCAAAATGTACACTTTTTTTTGAGAAATACTCAAACCGAAAATGGGTTCGTAAGTAGGAGATTTTAAACTTTAAAGCAGCTTTCATAGTTACAAGTCATTTGTAAGATTTAATAATTATGCAGAGGCAGCTTCATACTTTAAAATTGATTCACTGAGTGTACGGAGGCATCATAAGGATTCACTTTTTCTGTATAAAGTAGTAATAATATTCAATGCCCAGAGTTGCTAAACATGATTCCATTTAATGTACCTGCGCGTTCAACACGCTATTGTGTCCTGTTCAGGGTTGATCAAAGCAAAAAGAACTCTAAGCAGAATTCTTGCCAGAATAGACTATGCAATAATTACAATAGCGTATTATCCAAGGTTGATATTTTCACTTGTGAACTTACCAAATACAAGAGGTCCATAAAAGAATATTTCTCTGATGGTTTGTGAATAATGTTTATGTCTCTATTGTTTATATCTGTATTATGATTTGATTTATATCTACAATTTCTCTCCATGGCTATAAATGTATTGTTTTGTAAATTTATCGTTTTATATTATCTTTTGTTTTGTATTTAATTAAGTTTTTTAATTCATATTAATTTCTCACAAATTTAAATAACTTATTCCATATTATGCAGTCTCAGTAGAGGTAAAGTCATAAAGAGGAAATCCATAATTGGTTTTATTTTACTATAAAATACATGTACAAACTGAATAAATTTAAACTGTCGATTTCCCGAAAATGAATAAATAAATAAATAATTTTTTCAAGATAAGATTTTATTCAAAAAACATATAACTCGCTTAGTAAAAAAATTGTTTTGGCATGTGCAGTTGTTAAGGAGGATATGTTATTTTTACGGAAAAGATTCATCACTGGTCTAAAAACTACTTATCATACTTTTCACACAGATTGCAATTCAATTGTCAATGTTTAACAAACAAAACACTAGTAAGTTATTATTGGCAAATTTCCATATTGAATGTAATTTCAAACAAGCATGAGGACGTGACCAAAACACAATTAAATTTCCTTAAAAGGTTTTCCTATCCTTATAAATTAATACATTGTTATGTTAATACAGTAATTATGATTTTAAAACTTTTATTTCTGAGTCATATAAATACCAGAGAAATTAATTATAACAGGTATTAGAAGCGTTTAAAATATTAGTTACTAGTACATTTCTTGCTCTCAAAATTGTGACGGAAGATTAAAAAAAGGTCAAAATTAAAAAAGGTGAAGATTAAAATTGAAGATTTTTCTATCACTTCGCTTGAGTAGAATACAAATAAAATAATAAATTACTCAATCAAAAATATAACAGTAAACTACTAAAAAAAAAATATTTTTTTCAAAAGAAATGTATGAACGCGTAAAGGAAACAACTTTTAAAAATACAGTATTATAGCTAAGGTTATCTGTGACAGTTTCATTTGATCAACTTTTTTGCTTCTTTATAAAATTATTTACAAATTAAATAAAAACCAGTTTTATGCTTGAAATGGAACGTTTCTAGACTCCGTTTGTCAAGCGATTTGAATGCCTATTACCTACGATATACGGTATACCAAGAATATACACACTTTTGGTTTGTAGCTTCCTCTTACAGCGTGGTTTTGTCTGGATTGTCTGAAGGGCACTCTTAAATGAATTCTTTGAAGAAGTTCTAGACATTATATATATATTTTTTTTTTTTTTTATAGTGAATACCTCATAAGAGTCCCAACTGCTCCCGTCTGGAGCCAGTGAGACTATGGCATCCCCAATTGGGGGATGTTGTGAGGCTGAAGGTAAGTGAGGAAGGGAAAGAGGAAGGTGGGGAAGTACCTGGCTATTCAGATCTAGTCACTAAACACGGCTAAAGCCATTTGGAGCAACGTTTCAATTCTGAATGGTGGTCTTACACCAGGGCGATACTGGTAGTATCTTCCACTCTGGAACGTGCCGCAAATATACTATATATTATTTTAATTAATTAATTGTGAAATAACACAAATTAATCAAATAAAATTTATTTGCGCACGCCGGGTTCGAACCCGCGACCTTCGGAATGGCAGTCCAATGCGTTACCACTGGACTATGCCGGCCGTCGAATATCATAGATAGAATTGACTATTTTTTGTAGGACCCCGCTTTACGAATCTCTATAGGTTTATAACTTTCTATAGAGTAAGGTGGCACGAGACTCAAATAGCAGGGTTCGTTCAAGGTTTAATTTTTTAATTCTTATCTCTTCTTTTATTTATTTACTATACTAGCTGATGCAGCCAATGGGGTATTGGCTAGTATAACTTATTCAATACAAAAAAGATGATACATCAGTAAAAACCTCTTATTGGTTTAAAAAATTTAATATACATTGTAAATATCAAAACTGTTGGTTTTAGTTATCCTTAACATGTTTTTAACAATATTTAGGTTTTAAATTATTTTGTTTATTTTTCAGGCTTTCTACCCCTTCCCTCCCCCGCATGGGTACGGGCCCCCACTGGAACTGCCGCCATGTGAAGATGGCCGTCCGGATTCTACGTTCTTCTTTTTCTTCTTTGGACGGGGTCCAAACCGCCCCCCCTACCGCCCCCCTGCCAACCAACAACAACTACTACAACAACTACGGTTGCGCCTTACAACGCTGTATGTACATTTATGAAACGAAGCGCGAAACGAATAAACCGTAAGCGGAATTTTGCGCCGTCGGCTCACAAGTGTATACTTTAGATTAGTTGATCAACTTTTATTGAACGACAAAAGTTGAACAAGATTTCTTACTAAAAACTTGATCAACTTTGTTGATAGAGGGTTAACACTATTTGTCAATATGATTTTAAACAAGGGTGATTCTAGGCTTTTCATGTACTAGATTGATGAGCTTTCCACTAGCAAGCCAAAGGTTGTGGGTTCGAATTCCGGCGCGCGCAAGTAAAATATTATTTGACTAATTTAAGATTATATTTTAAATTTTATCATTTAAAATAATACATAGCACATTTGCGGCACGATCCAGAATGGAAGATACTCTCAGTATCGCCCTTACTGAGATAATTTAAAATTTGAAACGTTGGTTGAAACGGTTTTGGTGACCAGATCTGAGTCTCCAGGCTCCTCCCCACTTTCCTTTACCCCATCTCCTTCTCCTAAAAACTACCTTCCGCCTCACAACATACCCCAATTGGGGGATGCCATAGTCTCACTGGATCCAGACGCTTAAAAGCAGTTGGGACTCTTGTGCAGTTTCATTTATAAAAAACAGCCTCCCCAAATAAAAAAATCTTCATACAAAAAATTAAAATAAACAAAAATTGCTAATTGAGAGTTGATCAACTAAATCTGAAGCGATTGGAAAAATTGTGTATTTTATCCGTCTTATGTATTTTCCCCAGAGTAGCTATTAGCTATTTTTATTCATAAAAAATATATAATAAAGAAATATGAAAATATTCTTGTGTTTTTCTTGTAAATAGATAATACCGCACAAGAGTCTCAACTGCTCTCAACCGTCTGAAGCCAGTGAGATTATGTCATCCCTAATCGCGGTATGTTGTGAGACTGAAGATAGTTGGGAGGGGAGGAGATGTGTAAGAGGAGGGTGTGGGGATCACCTGGCTATTCAGATCTGCTAACCAAATATGGCCAAAGCCATTCAAGCAACAGGGCTATACCGAGAGTATCTTCCGCTCTGGAACGTGCGAACGTATATTGTTTAAAATGAATAATCTAAGAAATAAAACAAATCGTTCCGTTACATTATTTAAGAAGTCTTGAGAAATAAACATTTTCATTTCTTAATACATAGATTTTGGAATTTAAAATGTTTTTTGAGTTTAAAAAACATACCTGTATCTTAATCCGAAAAACGTATGGAAAATCTATGAAACTTCACATTTTGAAAACACATTTCAACCAAATCTTTCATTTGTTAAACACAGAAATCTCTAACAAGAGCTTAAAAATGTTATAAAGTATATTAAATTGTTATTGTTCGAGGAACGAACAAGGGCTGGGATAGCCGTATTTTGAAGGACTATTCCACACAGATAAAGTATGGATAAAGCCTATGGCTTATGACAGGCGAATGCGATAACACAATTTGTAAGGTTAATTCACAGTCAGCTTACCGGGTGGCGAACGAAATCTGCATCTCGAGAATCATCTGTCAGCACTGGAACAGTGATCGTTGTACGGTAGCACTCGTTATGTTGAATTGGATTGCGATAAAATACGTTTAAGGGATTATTCCGATAAATAACCGGCGATATTACACACATTGGTTTTGACAAGACGAACGTTTCGATGCGATTGTACGGCTCACGGCACTCCGTGATTATAGTTGACGTGTGTGAATTCAAACTGTACAGTTCAAATTCTGACAATACTATTCGTCAGCACACGGCCTGTCAAAAGCAAATCGGCGTGACGGAACAGTTATATTTTGCCGATGTAAGAAGTCAACTTGAGTACAATTCTCCTGCCTGGAACCTACATTATAATATACATGTACAAGCTGTTGAAAGAATACAAAACAAATTCTTACGTTTTATAAATTTTAAAATGGGTATTCCAGCAATTATGTTGAACTACAACACTCTGTTAAATTAGTATATGAATATGCTCAAATTGTCAAACAAAACTAAATTATTTAGTTAATAGTCCGGTATTGCTAAGCTTCCGGATTCGACAACGTAGTAGTCAGGATTTTTTTCCGTGCAGAAATTCTGGGACTAACTACCATTTGTATTCCTCTTTGCCCAGAATACTAATGGAGGGAAACAATTATACCGAGTCAGTGGACATCTTCAATTTATCTTTAAAGAAATATAAAACGTTGATAATGAAGCAATTCAGTTATGTACAATAAATAATGTATATTTCTTAATATTCATATGTTAAAGCCCCGAAAAAGGGCGTTTATTAATTAATAAATAAATAATTAAGTTGTGCAAGCTGGGATTAAGGTCCACGACATCCGCCTTGCTAGTTGAGGGCCTTATTCCTCGACTATGAAGGCCGTCCTTAAAATTATCATTTAAATCACTTTCACACCAATAATTTAATAGCTCAATGTGAATTAGGTAATAATAATATTTTAATTTTATATGTACTTATTTCGTTAAGCTTCCCACTTTATTTTAAAGATTTGACAGGGCGAATTCCACCTCAGACCTGTCCAATACATCATTGCCGCGAGTTGTATATTTTTGTGCACAGCTGGTTCACTTACTTCGTTACGATTCTGGCTTTATTATAGGGTAGGTATTGTCTAGACTTAAATAAAATATTTAAGTGGGTTCCTACCTGAAAATCTTTTTAATTGGATTTTCATTCAAGAAATTCTAAAAATAAAGTACTATAGGATTCATATGTTTTATACTGATTTATAAATGTGGAAATTCTAACTATACAATTGTAAATGTTCTCCAAAATGCCCTGGAAAGAATCTCAGACTTTTGATGTCCCGAAAGAAACCATTCATCTGTTCTGAATGCAATTACTAATGTTATCCAAATTGACCCTGGTAATAAATTACATCTTCGCGATTCTTTCAAGGATAAAGAAACCATCCAGTCACTTTAAAAGCAATCAACAATGTTCTCAAAATTTGTTTTGACAGCATCGTCATTCCATTGCAAGAATATTATGTACTAAATACACAATTAGGCTGTTCTGAAACGGGAATCCTTCCCAGTTGGACAGACAAAGGTTCATTTTGTTTTGTATTGTTTGTAATTTATGTATAAAGTAAATAAATAAAATATATTCAAGACATCAGGCTAATAGCTAAGTGGTGCCGCAGTCTTCGATTTAGTCACTGGAGGGACACAGCAGGAGACCAGCAGGAGACCGGCAGGAGATGTTTCCTGAAGGTTGTAAAGAATACACCTAGCGCTGATAGTGCGTTAATTTTCTACTAACTGACGTGTACCCGGCTTTGCCCGGGGACTTTTGAATTGTTTGGAGTAAATTTTTGCAGTGGTGAATTCTATTGCATCTGACAACTAGTTTTATTTTTAAGGTTAAATTAATATGAGAAAAATTAGTTTTAAGATCATTGTTAATTCCATCACTTAACACTTCATCCCATTGGCATTAGCTATAAGTTGCTTACAATAATGCATATCGCCAACTATTCCGCCTACCGAGATAATGCAGCGCCACGGAAATGTTCCTGGAGTGACGAGTACACTCTTTCAGACTACGCAAATCAAGTAACAAAATCATCACTGCCATGGTTGCCTGGATGGAGTCCCCTCTGATAGCCCTCTGGAGACGGGAGATGTGCAAATATCCCCATAAACGGCTGTTCACACTCATTTTTGTGTTAAATTTTATTTTTTTCACTTAAATTCCGCTTTTTTGTGCCTATTGGAATCACCTATGTTATTACCTACCTTATTATTATTTTTATTGCTTGCTATGTATATTATTTCAAATATGGAATGTATTGCATTGCACCACCCCTGCATACATTCTGTAATAAATTCGTATTATTATAATTTAGAATTTATCGAAAAATATGTTTAAGACGCCTATACCGTAGATCCTGGGTTCGATTCCTAGTTGCGACCGTTATCTTTTAATTTGTCTGTGTCTTGTTCTGTTTCATGTTTCGTATCGATTTATTAACATTATCTTCTTCTTCAATGTTTAATGAATATATTAATTTTATTATAAGTATTTGTTTCACTTGATCCTGCCATGTTTTCCACGGGCCTCCTCTACTTCTTCAACCATTCACTTCCAAGTCATACATTCCCCTTGCACCTCTTTATTAGTTCATCACTGACTTACCATTTTAATACAAATAGTTATGTTATTTATGTTTTACTGGGTGTCCGAGAATTTTTATACCTTTCACTTCATGTGATATCATGAAATCCACATTGTTACTTAAAAAAAACTACATAATGTCGAATTTAACTCGATTCCATATTTCATTCCAGTTCAAAGATAATGCTTTAAGTCTTCATCGGATGTCCCCGACATCTTCTACCATTCAAGCCACTCTCTAAACATACCTGGAAATAATAAGAACAAATCAAATCAGAAATCGATCCAGTATTTTGATTCTATACGGGACAAATAAAAAAAACATTTATAAATATTTATTCAAAACGAAGCATAACTGTTATGTTTCTTGTTTACTTGTATAACCAATAATACACCTGAAAATTTAATAATGAATAGTTGGATTTGACAACAAACAAAAAATCAGTCACTATTGTCATTTTATTAAATAAAATATTATTATATACTTTGAAACATTCAAAATGAACGTGTTGATTTCCGAACAGCAATTGAAATTAACCGTAAGTCTTTAAAAATGTTGCCTCTCAGTTGGATCAAACAAGTTTGAAAAGTTGAAATTTTCGAAAATCATCCAAATAGGTGCTACAGTAAAATACACCAATCCATCATCAATAGCCAACAAGATTAATTTCGGGTACAACATGATAATCAAATGGAATATGTGTTTATACTGTTAAACTTAAATATTTAACCGGAGGAAGATAATGACATTTTGTAATGTAATTTTGTATGAGATGTCGTAAATGACATATTTTTTTGAACATACCAGAATATGGTTATACTCAAATGTGCGTTTTAGTATGAAGAAGCATACTTTAATTAGTAGAGCTTTTGTATTTGCATTCCGAGCACGTGAAAGGTTTCTTAGCAGTTTGGGTTTTGGTATGACGAACCAAATTACTTTTTGAAGAGGAATTGTACGTGCATTCCATGCACGAGAATGGGTTCTAGTATGAGAAACCAATTCTCTTTTTTGAGAGCACTTGTACGTGCATTCCAAACACGAAAATGGTTTTTCTCCAGTTTGGGATCTAAAATAAGTAACCATATAGGCTTTTTGAGAGCACTTGAAAGTGCATTCCGAGCACAAGAATGGTTTCTCTCAAGTGTGGGTTCTAATATGTCTAACCCGATTTGTTTTAAACCCACTCTTGTAGGTACAAGAAGGGCAATAAAATAATTTATTCGGGTGTTTTGTACAGTTAATGGATGTTTTGGAAGCGAAATCTGAAAATAATAATGATTATTTTACAAGCAATAATTATTCGCCTGAAACACTCATCCACATTAAAAAATCTCCTGATAAAAAATACATGACGCCAACGGGACTTGAACCCGTGTCCTTTCGATTTCCGGTCGACAGCTCTGACCACTGAGCTATGGCGGCTTATCTGTTTTCCGCGAAATGATTCAATATATAATAGTGTTTCATTCAACAATTACTGCTTGTTACATTTTTTCACCTGAAAACAATCAACTTTATTTTATATGAGAAAGGTATTGTAAGTGCTAAGGCGTCATGTATCTTTTATCAGGAGATTTTTCAATGTGGATGAGTGCTTCAGGCGAATAATTATTGCTTGTAAAATAATTGTTACCCTTTGTGCTATGCATAAAAAATCTTGTCTTAAAACATTAGCTTACCAAAAAAAAAAAAATTAAAACAATAATGATAACGTGGTTGTTACAACGCACATTTTACCAATTTAACACATTATATCGCTCATTCTTTATCTTTTGTAACTCTTAGCGACAAGTATATCTGACAATAGGACAGATCATTGTTATTTTTCCCTTTTCATGACAAAAAAAAAACAGAAAACTGCGCAAGTCATAGTTAAAAAAATATATATATGTAAAAAAAATACAGGAATTTGAATCCATCTATGCAAGCCTAAAATCACCCTGGACAGATAGAGTGAGATTTGTAGAGGTCCTTTGTCGAATAGTCAAAAATTGAATTAGCTGCCAATTGATAGATAAACCAAATAGAGGTCCATTAAATGGAAGCAGGGATGTGCAAAATGGGTATCCAAAACCATTTGAAATGCAAAATGGAAATGGGTCAAAACTTTTCCATTTGAAAATGCAAAATGGTATTTAGAAAAGCATTTCAAATGCAAAATGCAAAATACCTATTTTTAAAATGGTTTCTCGGGTCATTTGACCTGAGAAATAATTAACTAATAAATAATTCTATAATTTTTTTTAATTATTTAATTAAAATAATTATGGAATTTTTAAACAATTTTGTCATTTTATAATGGACATCAATGTAGAACAAACATATTAAATTATGGTAAATCCAAAAACACCACGACTACAGATTATGAAATCAAAAAGAATATGCGCGGGACTAATATTGCCAACGTAAAAACATAGAAACTGCTATCTAACATTTAATATTACAGCGTCATGGCCCCATGTTCAGTATTCTTTGTAATGGTATCACTCAATTGCCAGGGTTCCTACCAGGGAGCAACTTGACAAAATGTAAATTATCTCTCATAGCGAAGTTGAGGACCGACTGATATTTGGGGCTTATGAAAAAAAGATGAGTGGAGATAGTAAGAAGAATGTTTAAAAAAAGCATTTAAAATGAAAAATGCATCGAGAAAAGCATTTAAAATGCAAAATGGAAAATACCCATTTTGCATTTCCATTTCAAATGGATTTATTTGAAATAAAGCACATCTCCGAATGGAAGACGTGGGAACCAAGGCATCGAAACCGAAGCTAGTGGTTTGAGTGCACTTCTGCTGAGCTGTTCCGGGCTGCAGTCTGCGGGGTAAACTAACCCACCGTTCGAAAGGAAACAGGAAGAATAAGTTTACCTCAACATTGGTTGACTCAAGATGAACGAAGTGTTACTTATTATCAGGAGAGTCAATATCTATTTCAGAGTATGCGCCACATTCTTGCATACGTTCCTCTGCCGCTGGAGTCCCCGGTTCACACCTGTTGGCAGTAGCGCCTTCTGTCTCCTGTTTGACAATCCCGAACTGCAATATTTCTTCATAAGGGGATGTTGAACTCTCTTCTCCGGGGATTGTCTCCGGATCGGACTTTATGACACCGACATCTGAGGCTACTAGATTCATTTAAGGAAACACTGCTTTGTCAGTCTGATGTTAGCAAGATATTCTGAAAAACAAAATTGTCGTAGGTATGTCATATTCACGTCGTACAAACCATCTAAGAGTCAGAAGAGATGTGCACATTGTATCACACTTCTTCAAACTGATTCGTGGATGGTTTGAAAATCCGACTATCATGGAGAGTATTAGTCTCTATGTTCCTGATGGTTATCTCCGTTACCGACAGCATAGACTGTTTTATTTCCCGGCCTGCAGGACTAACTTGCCAATGGTCATGCCGGTGGGGAGAGCAGTCTTGCTGTTGAACAGAATCAATTCGGATATCGACATATTTAGCAACGGTGAAGCTGCCGTTAAAAAGCAAGCTCTATTTTTTTTTTTTTTTTTTTTTAATTTATTTAAAGAAAGCAATACAAAAATATATATTACAGTAAATAATAAAATAAAATACAGAAAAAAACAGAAAAGTTCCAATAAACTACTTTTCAGTAGTTTGTCGATGGCAACTTTTCACATAAAAAAATATCAAAAAAAGATAAAAACTTATTTTACTTAATGACAACAGTGATAACAATAAAAAAAAACAATTTGTTTTAAAAATATAAAAACATATACACAACAGTGATGGTATCTACCTATAGTTTGTATTAGACTCTAATACAAACTATTTCTTTCAGCGAGCCAATTTTTCAACATAATATTTGTTTTTACATTTGTACATTTTTTTATTTCAGCAGGTAACATATTTAAGCAACTAGGTATCATGTAGTCCAGTGTTCTTTGTCCATATTTGTTTAAATGCTTAGGTACAATTAGTCCTTCATTTATCGTAAAACGAGTATTTTAAGTGTGGTCCATTCTATTTATGTATATAGGGCTATTCATATGCTGAAATATAATTTTATACCACAGAATTGATCTTACAGAGAAAATTTTAAGATTCTGATAAAGGTATGGAATATTATGCTTTGTTCGTATAAACTTTTATGAGCTAATAATTTAACTAGTGAATTTTGAACTGATTGAACATGGTTTATATTTGTTTTACATGAAAGTCCCCATGCTGTGATTCCATACGTTATAATAGATTCAGCTAGTGATAAATAAATTATTCTAAGTGTACGTATTGGAACATAGAATTTTAATTGATATAATCTATTAACAATAGATCTCAGACGTTCACAGACTTTATTTATTTGTAAGTCCCATTTGAAAAAACAATCAATAATAATACCTAAATATACATACTCTGTGACCAGTTCAATATTTTCACATTGATGGTGGTATAGTTGATACACTGTTTACTTATTATGTAATACAATCTTACAAATGTACTTAAAAACGAAGTAAGATGTAATTTTGTAATGTTTATAAAGGAATAAACTAATTGAATTGAAATTATGCAGAATGTGCGTCGTGTATCGGTTACTTTTAAGCGCGGCTTGGTTGGAATGTCAAGTTTAGCACACAATCAAATGGTATATAAATATGATTTTAATATATGAACATGCTTCTTGTTTTTTTCAAAACCAAACCAATGTCAACGTAAAGCTTTAAATGTCAAAGAACGCAATTTTTTTAACGCGGGTTGTACGACATAATTTTCGTAAAGGTTTGAGGGCACTATCCATATAATTATGACGACTTAAGCGTTGGACACAAAATGTTTTTGCTTTAAAACTTTTAAAATGTTTGTTCTTCATGTCCTTAGATGTTTTCTTGCCTTCCGCAGTAATCACGACGGCATATTTGGGTTCTTCGATTTGTATCGTTCATTCTCTTAGTATTGTGGTTCATTTTTTTTACGAGTTATACCTTGTCATATCTTTATTAGGAGATCAGTAATTTGTTCCCGGAAATTATTTCTAGGTTTCTTCTTACTCGTTATTTCACACTTTGGAATCCTTTACTGTAGTTATAATTTTTAGGTCGCTATTTAAATTTGTAATTAACTTAAGCACGACCATTTTGTGTTCAACTTTAGCTTAACTCTATAGGGAACAAACAAAAAACATAAATATAATTATATAATCGTATATTTATTTAAAACGAAACAAAAGTGTTGTATTTATTGTTTACTTGCATGACCAATAAACAAGAAATATAAACCTGAAAATTTAAGAATGAGGAGCTGGATTTAACAAATAACAGTCAGTGAATATCGCCATTTTATTAAATAAAACATTTTTATTTACTTTGAAACATTCAAAACGGACATGACAAATTTCAAACAACAATTAAAATTTCACATAAGTCGTTTAAAATGTTGCCTCTGAATCCAGTGATTTGATCCATCAAAAAAGTTGAAATTCTCCAAAATCATCCATTTAGGTGTTAGAGAAAGATACACAAATCCACCACGAATAGCACACAAGATTTAAGGCACACCAGGATTATCAAATTGGATAAGGGAATATGTGTTTATACCGTTAAACTTTTAAATAAAGCCTTACGCAATTACTGCATTTACGAGAGCATTTGTGTGTGCATTCCGAGCACGCGAAAGTTTTCTAAGCCGTGTGGTTTCTCTCCAGTGTGGGTTCTAGTATGAGAAACCAAATCTCTCTTTTGAAAGCACTTGTACGTGCATTTCGAGCACGAGAATGGTTTTTCTACAGTGTGGGTTGCAGCGTGATACACCATACTGCTTTTAACATAGCACTTGTAAGAGCATTCCGAGCATGAGAATGGTTTCTCTCCGGTATGCGTTCTAGTATGATAATCCAAATGGCTTTTTTGAGAGGACTTGTACGTGCATTCTAAGCACGAAAATGGTTTCTCTCCAGTGTGGGTTCTAGTATGACGAACCATATTTGTTTTTCGACCGCACTTGTACGTGCATTCCGAGCACGAGAATGGTTTCTCTCCGGTGTGCGTTCTAGTATGAAGACGCAATAAACTTTTTGTAGAGGACTTGTACGTGCATTCCGAGCACGAGAATGGTTTCTCTCCGCTGTGCGTTCTAGTATGAAGACGCAATAAGCTTTTTGTAGAGGACTTGTACGTGCATTCCAAGCACGAGAATGGTTTCTCTCCGCTGTGCGTTCTAGTATGAAGACGCAATAAGCTTTTTGTAGAGGACTTGTACGTGCATTCCAAGCACGAGAATGGTTTCTCTCCAGTGTGGGTTCTAGTATGAGAAATCAAATCTCTCTTTTGAAAGCACTTGTACGTGCATTTCGAGCACGAGAATGGTTTTTCTCCAGTGTGGGTTGCAGCGTGATACACCATACTGCTTTTAACAGAGCACTTGTAAGAGCATTCCGAGCATGAGAATGGTTTCTCTCCGGTATGCGTTCTAGTATGATAATCCAAATGGCTTTTTTGAGAGGACTTGTACGTGCATTCTAAGCACGAAAATGGTTTCTCTCCAGTGTGGGTTCTAGTATGAGAAACCAAAGCACTTTTTTGCCAGCACTTGTAAGTGCATTTCGAGCATGAGAACGGTTTCTCTCCATCGTGTAATCCTGTATGATAAAGCAAACTGCTTTTATCAGAGCACTTGTAAGTGCATTTCAAGCACCAGAATGATTTCTCTCCGGTGTGCGTTCTAGTATGACGAACCCAATAGATTTTTTTAGTGGACTTGTACGTGCATTCCAAGCACGAGAATCGTTTCTCACCGTCTTGTGTTCTACTATGAGAAACCAAATTTCTTTTATCACAGCACTTGTAAGAGCATTTCAAGCATGAGAATGGTTTCTCTCCGGTGTGCATTTTAGTATGACGAACCAAACGGGTTTTTTCAGAGCACTTGTAGGTGCATTCTGCACATGAAAATGGTTTTTCTCCGGTGTGCATTCTAGTATGACTAACCAAACGGGTTTTTTCAGAGCACTTGTAGGTGCATTCTGCACATGAGAATAGTTTCTCTCCAGTATGAGTTCTAGTATGACGAACTAAATTTGTTTTTCTTTAGCACTTGTACGTGCATTCCGAGCACGAGAATGGCTTCTCTCCAGTGTGGGTTTTAGTATGACTAACCAATTCTTTTAATTTAGAGCACTTGAACGCGCATTTCGAGCACGAGTATGGTTTCCCTCCAGTGTGGGTTCTAGAATGGGCAATCATATTGCCGCGATCAGAGCACTTGTAAGAGCATTCCAAACATGAAAACGGTTTATCTCCAGTGTGGGTTCTAGCATGTCGATCCATGTTGCTTTTTTCAGAGGACTTGTACGTGCTTTCCAAGCAAGAGAATGGTTTCTCTCCAGTGTGGGTTCTCATATGTGAAACCAGACCCCGACTACTCGCACACTTTTACGTACAAGAAGGACAGGAAAATACTTTCTTCCTGGTGACAGATTGTTCTGAATCCCAGTGTTTTGTACCATTTATAGAATTTTTCGACGAAACTAAATCTGAAAACACAGAAAAGAGTAAAAGACTCGTGGTTGTTGGACAGCTAAAGTTATTCATATTTAAAAATGCAACAGCGCTCATGTGACCTTTATGTACGAAATCAATTATTTTACTTGAGACGGTAGCAAGGAAACTTTTCCAAGCATTTATACGGAAGATGTAAAACAAGGGCTATATAAATATAAATCTACCATAGCATCTCTAATAACATCCTGGATATGTAGGGTCAGAAAGGTAGAGATCCTACATCAGATAAACAAAACTCGTTTAAGAATATAAAGAATAAAATAAAACTTTAATTAGAATAAAATAATAAAATCAAATACTTTTTTGTTTTAAAACCACGATATTTATTAATTTAAGAACCGACCGGTTTCGCTTTACTTAAGCATCATCAGGGTACAAATTAATACTAAACAAGAAGTACATAATGTGTGCATATATATAACAAAATATAGAGGGAGACAACATGATACAAATATATTATAGAGGGAGACAACATGATACAAATATAAGCAACACAAAGACGGTCATAAAATACATTAACATAAGTGCACAAGTAACGGAAAAAACGGAAAAAACCGCCAGATAATTATGTAGACCATTAGTCTATTGGTTATACCAATAAATCGGGAGAAACAAAGCATCAACTGGCATGGTGGTAAGGAGGTAAGGAGAACTGGGAATTTTTTATGGGTTTATTGGAAACAGACTTAATATTGGACTACTTGATATGTCTAATTGATTATTAAGTATCTGACTTTTGGTTTTTACAGCTTTTTTAATTTCTAGTGCCTCTAAGTTGTTTAGTCTGTTACCATGCCCGTTTTTATGTAAGATGTTAGCACCGGTGCTATGACAGAATGTATGATCTTTATCGATCAAATGATTTGCGAATTCAGAAAAACCGTTATTATTGAGGCAACGAAGATGCTCCTTTATCCTAATATTAACATTACGTGATGTCTTACCGATATAAAAAGCCGAACAATTATTGCAATTTAATTTATAAATCCCCGAATGACTTAATTTATCGTCCTTATCGTTAGAATTAATTAGAAATTTACCTATATTGTTATTGGTATAAAAGGCCGGTTTGACTTCAGAAGGAAGGTTTTTTACACATAAGGTAGAAAAGTGATTGATGAATAAAATTCGCCGCCATTGATAATTAATATTATTGTCATTGATTTGAGGAGAAGGACTAGCGAAGAGGAAGCGATTAATGGCTATTTGTTTTAGCTTTTTATTTAAAATTAAATCTATAAAATTTGATTCATAGCCATTATTTACTGCTATGTTTTTAATTAGTTTTAGTTCACTATCAAAATTACTATCGGACATTGGAATTGTGACTAAACGATGGACCATAGAATGGAATGCGGAGTGCTTATGTGAAATAGGGTGATTTGAGGTGCTGTGTATGACAACGTCAGTATAGGAGGGTTTACGAAAAATGTTAAAATTAATTCTGTTATTAACGATCGATAAGGTAAGGTCTAAAAAATTTAAGGTTGAATTTATGCCTATTTCTAATGTGAATTTAATCTTATTATGAAAAGAGTTTATAAGATTGAGGAAGGAATTCAGTTGACGCCTAGTCCCTGTCCATATACACAAAACATCATCAACGTATCTTCTCCAGTACAAGACATTTTTAATAAGATGTGAGCTACTAGATAAAATTTTATTTTCTAAGTTATCCATGAATATATCAGCAATCAGAGGACTGGTAGGGCTCCCCATAGCTAGGCCATCACGTTGCTGATATATGACATTATTAAATTGAAAATAATTTTGATTCAGGCATATATTAAACAAGGAAGTTAAATCTTTTATAAAATCTATAGAGAGATCGGAACTATTTAATAAATCAGAAATTAAAAGTTTACTCTCTTCTATGGGAACATTGGGGAACAAATTTACAACGTCAAAAGAAATTAGTGTAGAATTACTAGGGAGAATCATATCTTTCAATTCTTCTACTAATGAAAAAGAGTTTTTAAGGGTATGTTTAGGTGAAAAAACATTGGTATTTTGAAACACATTAGTAATAACGGATGATATTTTAAAATTTGGGGCATTACAACATGAAACTACTGGCCTGACGGGGCAATTACTCTTGTGTATTTTAAGGAACCCATATAATTTAGGAGTTTTGGGATTTTTAGTTAAAAATTTAACTTTGTGATATGATTCATCTTTGAATATTTTAGTTTTACATGCTTGAAGTGTTTGTTTCACATTTTCTTGGAACTTATTGGTTGGGTCTTTCGCAAGTATTGCGAAATTGTCACTGTCAATGAAGTCCGTCACATTAGAATTATATTCATTTCGAGGTCCATTAGTCCAATATTAAGTCTGTTTCCAATAAACCCATAAAAAATTCCCAGTTCTCCTTACCTCCTTACCACCATGCCAGTTGATGCTTTGTTTCTCCCGATTTATTGGTATAACCAATAGACTAATGGTCTACATAATTATCTGGCGATTTTTTCCGTTTTTCCATTACTTGTGCACTTATGTTAATGTATTTTATGACCGTCTTTGTGTTGCTTATATTTGTATCATGTTGTCTCCCTCTATAATATATTTGTATCATGTTGTCTCCCTCTATATTTTGTTATATATATGCACACATTATGTACTTCTTGTTTAGTATTAATTTGTACCCTGATGATGCTTAAGTAAAGCGAAACCGGTCGGTTCTTAAATTAATAAATATCGTGGTTTTAAAACAAAAAAGTATTTGATTTTATTAAATATGTCAAACCACAAAGTGATTGCTTTCTACAATAATAGAATAAAATAACCTAGTTTGAATACCACTTGATTTGAGTATAATATAAAAGCCAACCAGTTTCGATTCGACCTGAACCTCATTCAGGGTGTAAAGAAACATAACGTGTATTCTAATTATACTCTCTCGCAGTGAATGCTTTATATGAAAAAAATAATAATTGAACGAGTTACCAATTGAAATATAACTCAAATCACTTTATATAGCGCTGTTCCGGGCTAAAGTCTGCAGGGTAAACTAACCTTTAACAGTAGATGCAACCGGAAAAATAAATTAATAGCTTACCAAGACTTTGGTCAATCCTTTCAAAACATTCCTTTTTGATATCAGGATAGTCAATATCTATTTCAGAGTGTGCGCCACATTCTTGCACATATTCCACTGCCGCTAGAGTTCCTGGTTCACACTTGATCGCAGTAGTATATTTGGTCTCCCGTCTGACTATTCCGAACTGCAATATTGCTTCATGATGTGATGTTAGACTTTCATCTTCGTGGATTGTCTCCGGTTCGGACTTTATGACACCTATGTCTGAGGTCACAAGATCCATTTCATGTACACTGCCTTTTCAATCTGATGTTAGCAACATATTCTGGAAAAGGATTGAGCGGCCGATGTTTTATACTTAAATTTGAACGAGGAATGTCGTATGTAACTAGGTTACGGATCTACTGATATACCGGGCCTCAAAAACTGTGTGCGACGTATTTTTTTGGAGATAGGTACCAAACGTAGGACTAGGATCTAAAGAACCGATTTTAGAATGTCAAGTCTTGTTGTGATTACAAATCGTCATAGTGAATTGAACAAAAGGCTCACGAAGTGACAATTTAATTAACAGAATATTAATTTGAGATGTATTAGTAGATAATTCTGCGTTAGAAGAACGATGACAGGCAGGTAAAATAATGTCATAGACAAATAACACCAAAGGCAAAACGGATAATAGCACACAAGTGATAAGTATTAAGAAATATATATATGGCAGCACTCAAATCGTTCATAATTCTTTTAATGGCAGCACTATGTATTTGCTTAACATTATATTGCGGTTTCCAAATCATTAATACAAATTCTAATATTGAGCGAACAAATATTTTAATTACAAATGCGGATGTGAAGGGTTGAATCAATCTTGGGATGTATCCTTCAAGTTTGTACCTAACACAGATGGAATTTTTGTCTGAGCTGAAAAACGTCGCGCAGTCCATTATTATCCCTAAATCTCTTTATTCAATGCATCATTTCAGTTCAACGCAATTTATTTTTCATGGGAATTTATTTATTTATTAATCTTAAGTTAGCTCACATCGTCGTGTGTGCTAATAGTTTTGGAAACATATAAAAAATACAGTAATTTTCAAACAATGGTTCTTTAAATATTTATATATAAGTATTCAGTAACAATCCATGTCGTACCTAAAAAGCGTCACGTCGTATCGTTTTATACATAGAAAACAATTTTTAATAATTCCGCCGGAAGAAAAAACTAAATCTTAGTAAAAAACAATTTAAGTTTATCACGTGGTAGTGTTCTCCCGTGATTTTTTTTTAAATTTAACCATTGATTTTTTAATATTATAAACAATTGATCTCACTGTTTACCAAACCGAAGTGTTGTGTACAACGTATCAAGTGCGCGGATTGGACGATTAATTATGAGCTCACTTCTCAAGGCTCCTATTGGTTGCGATTGTGCTGCGAATCTGTGATACCTATTGTTTAAAATCGAAACTGTCTTCAATATAAATTCAAAAACAATGTCGCAATCTGAAGCTTCTGATGATGAGAACGACCTCATCCCCTTGAACTTACAAGGAATTTTAAAAGAAACTCAAAATGCCCTCAAGATACCTTGGGAAATACAAAGGTTTCCAAGGAGCAACAGATGAAGATTGCTAGTGATATAGCCTGCGTCCTGGGATCTGTTGGACAACTTATTTTGGAGAGAGAAACTTTCCGAGGTGAACTCGACTCGACTCTCGCAAAATAAAGTAATGCCAGCAGAAAAAATGGTGGTAAAACAGGAAAATAAGCAACTCCAATCCAAAATTATTTAGCTAGAATTAGACTTAGGACCAGTGATGAAAAGAGTGGCAGATGCTACGGAGGCGAGTCTCCCTTTTGCAGCGGTTGCAAGTAAAAAAGTGAACTTATCTCCACCCAAGATTCAGTTTTCAGTTTCAGTGCCGGCAACCCGGGCGTTTATTTAATTTCATGGTTTTTTACATTGTTTTCTTTTCTTTTACCTGCCTCACTAGACAAAGTCTGTTCCGAGGCGGGTAAATCACATATTATATTTTTTCCAAAAGAAATGTATGTATTTAAAAAAAAAAAAAAAAAAATATATATATATATATATATATATATATATATATATATATATATATATATATATTGTCCTCTTCCCGTAGTATGTTGATCCAGTAAGAAGTTGTTAGACTAAGTTGATCCACCTTTAACACCATATAACTTGGCTATTAAGGAATACATCTGTATGAACTGACAACAGTGGTACAATAATTATCAATGTTGCCAGTTTGCCAGAAAAACCATTAGATATACTGTTCATAAAATTTTCAAAATTTGTATGGAAATCGGATGCAAAATTTATGTTGATCTACCTAAATTGGCATACTTATGTTGATCTCATATATATTGATCTATTCCCGTAGTATGTTGATCCAGGTAAGAAGTTATTAGACAAAGTTGATCTGTGTCCCTATATATGGTTTTACTAAATGAACCAATCAAGGGGGCAATCGGTGGACTGTTCATAACAAGGTTTTATCTGATTCCGTAATCTTTTGTGATATTGAACTCAAAGTATTAGTCTCTAGAGTCGAATATCGCATGAAATGACTGTGAGATGTTACCATTTAAAATCAAAATGACTTGAAATGGTTGAATTGTTTTATAAGAAATGTATGAGGATTTAGATTGAAACGAAACTTTCGCAAAAGTCAAATCAGTACACGGGTTCATAGAGTGAGGTTTTTCTAGGTCCTGTCGGCGGATGCGTTTGCCCACCTACTGCATGGCGGGCTGGATCGATAGAGACTGGTTGAGGGATACCTTTTGACCATAAAAATCCAAAATGGCGGCAAAAGGAATAATGAAATATGGCAAATTTTGAACTTGCATCTTTTACCATCTCTCCTGATTACGCTTCGTGACTTAGTAGGGGCGGTCGGGTTCTTGGTTATAATCGGTAATTATTTAAAATGGGTAATTAATGGTGATTGAACGCGGTGGGAGCTAGCAAAAAACTGTCCAATGAAGCGAAGCTAGCAGTCCACAATGGAGTACTGGTACCTACTGGCAGAAGAAGGCTGAAAGTAGACTGAATACTGTAAAAATTAAATCCCTAAGTCATATGTGCGGTAAAAGCATGTACGATGAAATGTGTTTCAATTCATTCCTTCAGCCCCTACCTTAACCCGCCTCATAACGCTATATAACGTATTTAAAGTGTAAAGATAGAGGCGCTTTTGTGAGAGGTGTCACATAAAAAAATTATAAATATTTTGGATAAAATTGTCTGACACCCCACCAAGCGTATTACTCATGGATAAACAGTTTGCAGAGTGCCAGTACTCCTTCTCCACAAATTTGTGTAATTTATTATTAAAGGAGTATTTAGGCGAGTAATTCTTAGGACTGTTTTTTTTTAAATCAAGTGGATGGGATAAATGAAAGACAGCTTAGAAACCAATAATTTTATTTACTTATTAGATTCATAACATAATATAATAAAATTACGAAAATATTACACAATCAAATAATATAAAAATGTAATTATATAAAATAAGATACGTAAAATGAAGTGAAGAAAAATAATGTTGATCATAATGTTAAAATAACGAAAACAGTTTTGCGTAAAAATTATAGGTAATTACCAAAAAAATAAACATCTTTATGTTTGGGTTTAAGAAAAAAAAAAGAAACAAAAAACAGCAAACAATAATTAAATAGGTACCTGCGGTCGTGGTCACCGGGTTGCTCTATTTGGTATTTTGTTTTCAAAATATTAAAATATAAGTGAAGGAATTTAAATTCTGCTGCAATTTAATTTTTTTTTTTGTAAATATTATTGACATAAGTATTTAACTGCTCCCAAGAGCGTTTATGTAGTTTTGGTTCTTTTTTCAAAACTTCCAAGCATTTTGCTTTGCCTGGATTTTTTTTTTTTAATATGTTTTCTTTGAACCATTTTTTTACAATTTTGATTTCTTCTTCTGTCCATTTCACGTGTACCTTTTTCCTTCTCTTTGATCCTTTTTTTTCTTCAATGATGTCATCGATTTCACTCGCCGTGTCAGAACTAAAGCGTAAGCGTCTCCTCGTTTCTTTACTGTCCTTTTTTTTTTCTACGTTTTCACTGTCATGACCTAGCCCATCTAGCCCAACTGCGTCGATTTCTAAGGTATTTCTGTCTTCAAATATTTCAGTGGTTTCTTTTTGATTGGATGACGTTTTTTCGATTGCGAGTAACTTACTCCCCACAATCCCTTTTTGCAGAGCTTGTAGAGGCAATCTATAATTTTTTGAGTGGACTGAAATATCATGTCCGAGGAAACCGGCCAGATGCTCCGTATATTGGTCGTTTTTATTGGCATGGACTTGGGACATGGTTGCTATGTGATGCCTCATTCCTGTCGCCGTCAACATTTTGGGATTCTTCAAAAGGCAAATACTTTTTATTCTGCTTAGACATTTTCCTCCATCAAATGGCTCTGCAGTTAGTGGTCTTGCAAATAAGTAAGTATTCGATGGTGGTATATTTAACTTCATTCTACAAGAAACTATTAGGTCCATATTTCGTCGCATGACTTTGGTTAATAATACAGGCACGGAACGAACTCTTTTTCCAGGTATTTGAAATATATCTAATTCGGCAATTGCATTTCTTTGTTCTTTATCTAATAAACTCAATACATCCAACGGTATTTCATCGGTTTTTCTGTTGAGGTAAAAAGCGAGTTCTGCTTCAGCCACATCACCAGACCTTTTGCGATCTAATAGTATAATGTGAACAATTGCCACCTCACACAAATTTTCATAATTAAGTATTGTAATATCTTCTTTTAACTTCTGATAATATGTTTCTTCTAGTGAATGTATTTTCACCATCACTTTTTCAATATCTTCATCCAGAGGTAGCACCTGCTCTTTGACCATTAAATTTCTTTTTCTTGTTTTTTCAGCATTTGAGGACACTTCCCACTGCCAGTTTGACTCTAACAGTATTTTGAAGTTATCTAGTTTTTTCTTAATAAATTCTACGTAAGCGGTTGAAAAATCTTTCGACATTAATGATTCCGTGTATAGAATTTCAATACACCCCAAAATTGATGGACGGATTCTTGCTGGAATACTTGGTACTTTAACATGGCCTGTGCTTTCGTTAAAACCACACATTTCTTTTACCCCGTCTATAAATACTTCGTACTTTTTCGGGTCTATTATATCTTTGAACTGTTCCACAGCTGGGTCTTTTTTTCTAATAATACTCAGCAAACTTGCTAGGTCCCTCAATTTTGAGCATATACCTTTTCGGCTCCTTCGTTCTTTTTTTTTCTTTAATAGCCTCGAACCAAATTTTATTAACAGCGGATCATATTTGATCAAAAGTGATATGTCATCATTTCTCAACCTTGGCAGAATTGTATCTTGAAATTCACGTGATGCTGAAGATATGTTTGGTACAATAGATATGGACTGATTTGAAAGGACACGTCGTTTGTAGTTTTCTGGCATGTCCTCGTGTATTTTTTCAACGTCTTTTCTGCATTTCTTGCTGTGCCTATAAAATGTAGAACGTTTGAACGTGCCTAAGCATGTTTTGCAAATCACGAAATTTGAAGGACTTGCTGTTTTATCCTGAATATTCCTCCTATTAGGTAGTAAATTTCCTGTCCTTTCAAAGCAAACTTTACTATTGTACACATAATTTCCACGGTTCCTTAACTCGTCAGTAATAACTTGTCTTCTTTTTTTTTTTTTTTTTTGGATCGGTATCTTCTATTGATAAATACTGTATCACTTCTATCTCGTTAGAATGGTGTCTCTTTAAATGTCTTGTAAAATTGGTTACCAAATGTTCACAATAGATGCATGCATTTTTTCTGTCCCAATTTCTCTCTGTTTTTTTCCACGTTGCTTTAGAATTCTAAAAAAAAAGGGGTAATAAAATATGTACCTACTTTATAGGTATTAGGTATATTCTGATTTAATTCAGAGTAAAAACAGTAACAATTTAAACACGCCTCAGAAAGTAGTTCTAAAGCTTAAATATAGTAAAAGGGATAATACATAATAAACTAAAAAAAGTAAGTCACCTCAACTTTAGCATCATTAACACTTAAAGTAATATCAGTGTTGTTCGGTGCAGATATTTCAGTAGCTTGATGCGGTCTCATACTTTGATACATCAGTCTTGAAGGTGATTCGAGTTCGCTGTCAGAGATGTAGTCTATCCCATCAGTCGGAGAAAGGTCATTGCGTAAGTCCTCTACTTCTTTCTCCATCGGCGTTTCAGTATGTTCATATTCTCCACCACTGGGACTCTAAAAAAATCGTACAGGTTAAACAAACGAAAATATTATAATAAGGTATTTTATGAACCCCATAACTATGAAAACCCATAATATCAATATTAAAATATTAACAGAAAAGTATCTCAGCAATTACCTCTGGATAGATGAACAGACCACTATTTTTTAAGTCTGATGATTGCGGACTTTCCGGAATTATAAAATTCGCTTTATTTTTTTTTGCTATTGACGAATCACTCTTATCGGTGTCATCAGAAGAGTATTCTGTATCGTGGCATAATACGATATTTTCCAATAATTCTTTTTTAATAACTATTGGTGAAATTTCAGACATGATGGAAGAATTCGTCAAGAAAGAAGAATTTCCTGAAACAGTAAACAGATTTGTGGACTATAATATCACCACTTTTTTGTTTGCTAAAACAACCCAAGAAATTATAAACCTACAAGGGAAAATAACATTATATTAAATATTTTTATTCAGCATACATTTACAGCGCCCTTGAGGTGATTTCTCACGAAAACGGCGCTATATAAATTAGCAAAATATTATTATTCTCTAAATAAAATAGTGAATTATAAATAAATTGATAATAATAGTTATTACTTAAAATAGAAACATAACAATGCTACCTTCTAATTCCAACTCGTAATACATAATGAAAGATTCGACTTCAAATAATACATAATACGGAGTAGAAGATGCCCTCAGTGTCGCTCTTGTTTGAACACCAATCAGAATTGAAATTGCTTGAAAGGACTCTAAGCGTGTTGGAAGTTCCTGGCCATATCTGAATAGCCAGGAACTTTCAACCTTTCTCTTGCTCATCTCCTTCCTTTCCCCACGTCCCCACTACCTTCAGCCTTACAACATACTCCAATTGAGGATGCCATAGTCTCACTGACCCCTGACGGTTGTGACTTTTGTGCAGTATTATTTTCAGGTAAGTATTCAAACTGTACCAATAGCGTTATTTACGGAGATGCACTAGGTAGGTACTAAACTATGAATATAATAATCCGCTACTCGCTCGATTTGAATGAAAATAACTCACGTCTTAGGTATGCTTTGAAATTGAAATTCCCACACAATGTATAAAAGTATGTTAAAAAAAATAAGCAGGCGAAAACAAAACTAACTTTCACAAGAACCTCAAACCATTGTTGTATATTCTTATATAAAATCTCTCTTGAGCAAGTTATTCGATAGTTAAAAGATGTTTTATATTTTAATCATTAATATCAGTTTTATCCTCTAAAATTAATAATAATAATAATTGGATAATTTATAGAGCGCCGTTTTTGTGAAAAATCACGTCAAAAGGCGCTGAGTAGATAACAAAAAACTAATATTAATATAAATTATTTTAATTACAAAACCTAAGATATAAAGTTTTAACCTTTTGCATAAAAAAATTACATATCTTAAAATAATTTTATAAATTAAAAATCATACCTGTCTCCTCGTCTTCTTTTTTCATCATGTTGCGATTTATTAACTAACTCCCGGCGTAATGTAACGATAGGTACCTTCTACTTTCACTGTGGAAGGCCGATGTACGAGTTATGAGTAGATATCTCTGGAGAACACAGCACTTATGGAATTATAATATGACCCAGCACTGCACATCTTTTCAATAAACAATGAACAATCCGTTAAATACTCGGCTTTTATATTGCCAAAAATTCATTCCATTAGCCATTGATAAGGGTGACCACGATAGATTTCGGTTCGGTATTACAATGTTTTTATAAATGAAATGAGGAATTCTTATGAACTTTGGTCGGTACAATACTTGAATTACATTCAAAAGAAGTTCAGTGATACGCATATGTTAAGAGCAAAAAAAATGGAGGTTTCATATATTATTTTACATTTTAAGTTACGTTTTTTTTTGACCGGTAAACCAGTCTCCGGTGAAATTTGACTTATGTGAAACCGGTAATCTACATTGACATTTATTTTATTTATTTATTTATTTAACGAAAATTTAATTTGATGCACTTTGGAGTCAAATCGGTAGGTTACACACAGATGAATGTTCACACCCTTCAGCCTCACAACGTACTTAATTAGGGATGCAATAGTCCTAGTGGCTGCGGGCAGTCGATATTCACATACAAATCTATAACACGATCCGGTTTGGAAGTATACTACATAGAAATAATCATATGTAAAAATTTTCAGTCTCACAATTTGTCGTATTGAGGATATCATAGTTCAACTCGCTCTATTTGCACACTATTTACAAACGTCATTATTTTATTACTAATCTCTTTATTGTTAATAAAGCAACGTTTTTCAGCATAGAGTTGTGTGGTGGTTCAACTCTTTTCTCTGATTACCTATACAAATTAATCTTAGTCAAAATAATGAGACTTGATATTTTTGATTCATATGAACTCCATAACCACTGGAGCGATTACAGAATTTAAAAAGTATATATATTCTTGGATTGATTGACATTCCTGAGCAAACAATATCTCCGCCCACTTAAAAAAATCGTACCTCCGAATTTGAATATGGAGACATACAAAATGATGTTTATTATAACCAATGAATCCACCCATCTTTTATCGATTATATACGTTTAATTAGGATTTAAAAAAAATCATTAACCTTATAATCGCATAACTCTTGAAAAGAAAGTCCCGATGATTGGCATAAATCATTCAAATCGAATAAATATTATTTTTTAAATATTAATATTCTGTATAAATTATTGTCACATCTTGCCGGAAATCGTTATATTTTAAAGTTCTCTAAATAAAATTAAATCTTCTTATTTAAAAGAATTATCTCACATTTAATATTTTAAAACAACATGACCGGAAGTCGGCATCTTTGAGTGAAATCAAATAATGCAAAAACTAAAAAAACACCACAAGGTGGTTACAAATGCAATTATATTTAATAAATTTTTTCGATTATATTTTATGTGAAGAATTTTTCACAGAGGCCCAATGAATATTATACAATGAAATCACTTGCTTCATCGGTAGAGGAGACCAAAGCCAATTGAACCAATTTGACTTTAACATTTTCTACGTCTTGCATATAAAGTTTACGATAAAAATACTTATAATCAACGTCAGACAATTTAACTGCCCACCAAATTCGTATATGATTTTTTTTCAATCTCATATAAATTAAGCTATATACTCATAAACCAATTGACCCCGACCCCGGGGTCATTGCAGCATTAACGGAATGTTGATTGAAATGTAGAATTTAGGCACATAGTTGTCCAATTTCAATAACTTCGATGACGAAAAGCAGTTTTTCTAATTAGTTTAAACTTACTCTTCAAAATTTCAATTATTTTTAACGTAATACGCTATATATCCTCAAGAAAATCTGTTTAATCACGAACCGTAACTACTTGATGTAATAAAAAAAGAAAAACAAATATATGTTAATATCATAGTTTGCTTGCTCGATAAAAACAGAAGAAGAAAAATTTTTTTTTTATGAATGAGATAAAACTTTACCCCAAACAACGTGAAAATATATTAATTAAAATCAAAATATAAACTTCACATTAGGAAAGAGGACAACGAACAAATAAGTACATTGACTAAGTGTTATGGACGGACATGCACTTGAGCAAGACTTGGGAGCTGTACTCACAGAAACTTTAAAAAAACTTGGGTTTATTTGTAGTACGGGGTCAATTATTATTATTATTATTATGTAATGAGCAGGCAGCATTCTGCTGATGCGCTCATATCTGATTTCACAACAAGTTTGACAGTAATTGAGTTGTACTGGTAACATCCCCCGAAAACATTAAAACGGAAACAATATAAACTACTTTTTTAAAAGAAAGACATACATTCCCGAGTTTCGAATAACCTGGCAATATTTGAAAATCTCCTACTACCACCACAGTCAGCTGAAAATGTTGCTTGTGTTGTGATGGAGGACTTAGCCAGCCCAGGAATTGAGCACACTACGCCGCGCCTGGGTGGGACCCAAACGTGATGTCAACTCGGCCACCGACCGGTCTAAAATATGACAGAGATCGCTCCAGTGGATAAGTAATAAAACGTAGTTTATAGGCAGTTTATTAAAAAAAAAATTGTCTAAAGAAACAGATACATTTTTAAAACAGTAATAAATAAAGTACATTCTGGAATCATTAATCAGTCGTTTTGAAATATTTAGCCGTGTTAAGTAATCAATAGTATCCGGAAACGCGGTGGCAAAACGTGGAATTCCATAGCCGTTTTTAATTTATTAAAAATATTTATAAAATCAAAGACAAAACAATTAAATGTATTCTAATCAGGGTGTTGTTATAACAAAAGAACGCCGACAGGGATATATCGCGGCCGGCCACGCAGCTGCATTATCTTAACAACGAAGTTTAGGTCTGATCAAATTCACAATAGAGTATTATTTTTTAACGCAATTAGTTTTCATACAGAGAATATCCAAATAAACGTTTTTAGTGTATAAAAACATATCGGCTTCTTTGTCTGGATGTGGTGTGATTTGATTTGTATTTTTTTATGAAACATTATTATGAAGCATCGAGGAATTATCAATATTTAAATAAAAAAATATTGAAGTGTTTTACGCTCTCCTCTAGCTGGTATTAGTATAACATGCACGTGTTCGGTTCTACACAAACTGTGAAAAAAATCAGCTTCTCATTGGGTGGTCATGTAAAATGAATGTTATTCATTGATGTATTAATGTCTAATATTAGTCTACAATAATAATATTGCTATTGTTACAATAATATTGAAATTTTTCCATTTTGCCGTGCTAAAAACACTTTATTCAACTTCTCGAAATTAGCTGTAGATTTGTAGTTTTGAATACCACACCAGAGTCCCAACTGCTCCCGTCTGGAGCCAGTGAGACTATGGCATCCTCAATTGGGGTTGTTGTGAGACTGAAGATATTGTGAACCTCGAAGGAGATGAGGAAGTTGGGAGAGTACTTGGCTCTTCAGATCTGGTTGCCAAACACTAATTGTAAAATAGTACAAATTAATTTTAGTAAAATTTATTTGAGCCCGCGACCTTCGGATTGCTAGTCGATAGCCTTACCCCTCGATAACGGAGGCCGTCATTTAGGAACGTTTTAAATTATGTTTTACATTTGAAAGTAGACGTTTATTACAATTTGGGAGGAGGGTATGTGCACCGCCGCCCCGGGAACCATTTATTGGATAACCTACACTTCTGCCATAGGTCTCCCCAAGTTGTTTGATATGTTTGGTGACTTATCAGGTGTGCCCGAGTTTATGGGGTGAAGTATGTGAGGGGCTTGGCGGCGGATGCGCCTGCCTAATAACTGCGTGGTGGGCCGGATCGATTAGTCCTCTTTCAACGCATCGCCTTGCAAAGCAGTAGGAGAGTTGGATTCTTATGTATATCACTCAATCACACTGAACCCCAGATTACTACCCACCCATCATACCTATTTACTTCCCAGAACCCACTCTCCTTCCTTTCCTTCAAAATTCCCCCAACACAGCATTCACAAAGATGACGTAGGCCCTGAGGGGTACGATTTTCCTCAGGGCCTCCTGAGTGGATATGTTGTAAAAAATATAAGAAATAAACAACAATCTCGCTAAACGTTGGCGGTGACCTATGGTAGGGGTGTTGGTTATCTAATAAATGGTTCCCGGGGCGGCGGTACACATAATTGTAATAGTTCTCGAGGGCTCTGATGTACAGACATTATGGCTCCTGTTGATTGACGAACATATACTAAAACATCGTTGGTTGGAATCGTAGCTTGAAATGACTTTAGCCATGTTTAGTAATAAACAAATTAGAATAGATTTTTTAGCAATCATAATTTAAAATTTGTAAAATTTAATTCTCACCAATCTAATCGCCGCAATTTTAATAGGCACATATTATGGATATTACGCTTTGTTTCAACTTAATCATTACAAGAAACTTACGTCGGGAGAGATGGTAAAAGATACATTAAAATAAAATTTCATTCAATCAAAGTTCAAAATTTCTCTTATAAAATGACCCAGACAAACCTCACCCCATGAACCCGGGCACTCCTGCTAAGTCACGAAACGTGATAAATGATCTATTAAATTTACAATTTTTGTCAAGTTCAAAAGATTTTTTTAGCATGGATTTGACGTTTGCGAAAGTTCCATTTCAATATAAATACTCGTGAGGCAGTCTATCCTCTGTTAGTATAAAGTCATTTTCATAGAATATGGATGTACTAACAGGATCTAAAAAGTACGACAACGCGCGCGAAATTGGCGGTTAAGTTACAACGCATGCACGCTGTCAAGTTTGTCAGAAATATATAGATCAACAAAATAAATCGTGTAAAATGTATATGCGACCGAAAAATGGGCGTGGCTTACAGCTAAATCTCGATGACACAAGTTGATCTGTAGGGATTTACATATGTATGCCAGCTTGGGTAATGGATCAACATATCCGGGGTGGATCAACAAATGCAAACGGATCAACATATACCTGGCGTACCGTCGCGCGAGATCAACATAGTACGAGAGGGGATAAATATATATATATATGTATGTAAAAAGACAAAAAGATACAATTATTTTATTTTTTTTTTTTTTTTAATTTTTTAATTTTTTTTTTATTTAATATTAAATTTACAATTACATGTTATTACATTACATTAAGTTTATTTTCTTTTTTATTACAGTACATCGTGATACACCTTTTTTTAGAGCAAATGCTCGTGTTAAAAAGGCGGAGAATTGCGTGTAAATAGTAATTTAACATATTTTTTCAGAGAGTGTAAAGATAATGAAAAGAATTTTTATTTTTTAATATAAGAGAATAAAATTTTTATATGTAACAGTATTTTATCAAATAGAAAAGAGAAAAGGATGTAGAAGAAGGAAAGAGATAAGAATAAGAAATTAGTGAAAAGGATTTCAATATAATAATAATTGAGAGATTAAATTGTATTTTTAAGTATAAACGATTTTAATATGCTATTGATATAGTGTTTTTATTGAGCTTTTGAATTTTTTATAATTCGTTTCCAATCTTAAGTTAAGAGGTAATTGGTTAAACCATTTGACACCAAAATATTTATAAAATTGTTGGGCTGTGGTGGTGTTACAGCGCGGGGTAGTTATAGAGCCAAGAATACTTTGTCTATTGCTGTTCGAAAAAGTTATTAAGTTGTCAATGTTGAAACAATCTTTATGTATTTGAAAAAGAGTTATTTTTTTATAAATAATATGAAGTGAAGGGACTTTAAATTCTTGAAATAGTCTAATTGTGGGGTAATCATACGGTTTTTTCAAAATTATTTTTACTAATATTCTTTGGATTATTTCTAAAGGTAAGAGAGAAGTTTTGAATGCTCCACCCCAACCAACAATTCCGTATTGTAATACTGATTGAATTAGTGAAAAATAGATGGTTCTTAATAATTTAAAATTTAGTATGTTTCGTATTCTAAGAAAAATGTACAATAATTTTCTTAACCTTTCTACTATTGCATTGATTTGTAATTTCCATTTTATGTTACTATCTATAATTACACCTAGATATTTTACATTAGTTTTAACAGTAAGTACAGAGCAGTCAGGTTTACATAAATTTGAAATTCTATTACAATTACATGAGTGTATACTTATCTTTAAATTATCAGGGAATGAATTTTTATTAATGGTGAAAGGTATTATAAAAGTTTTTTCAGTATTAAGTGTTAACAAATTTTTATCGAACCATTTTTTTAGTATGCTTATATCTAACTCTGCTGTTCTTTGGGTTTCATTCCAAGTTAATCCCTCAGTTAAAATTGCTGTGTCGTCAGCGTATGAAATAAGTTTAGACATAATTGAGAGTTTAAAAATATCGTTGACATAAATGATGAAAAGAATTGGACCAGTACCAATACGGCTCCCGCCGGCGGTAGACGCAATCCCGGAAGACGCAGCGAACGCTACAAACGACATTGGACAAATATTTCGAGACATCGATCTTTTGGGGAAGAATGACGCAACATATTATAATTCGTCTTGCTGGTCATTGCATTCTCATCTAAATTTAACGTCATGTAAAATGACGTTTGGCGCCCTCTACTCTTAATATCAGGTCAGAATACTTTTGTCACACACGCACACACGTTTCTCATGTTGCTTATTCTTATTCACTTTTCTAGTCACACCATTTAACATTGCTACCTATTATTAAAAAGTCCGATGCGGAAGACCTTCGGTCCGACGCACACGCCCTAAGATTAAATTCAATTATGAAAATTATAGAGATCTCTAGATTGCTCTGGTTTTGTACGCTGTAGAAATAAATAATATGTTGTAATTCATGACTCTTTTATTACTACACTCTTTATCATCATGTTACCTAATGTGGGATTAAATCCCGTCAATAAAGGCGCGCAACGTGCCCTTAACCTTGAAATCTGGTTATAATGGCATTATAACCGGATTTCAAGGTTAAGGGCACGTTACGCGCCTTTATTGACGGGATTTAATCCCACATTAGGTAACATGATGATAAAAGAAGTAGTAATAAAAAGAGTTATGAATTACAACATATTATTTATTTCTACAGCATACAAAACCAGAGCAAACTAGAGATCTCTAAACATTCATGTTTGAATTTAATCTTAGGGCGTGTGCGTCGGACCGAAGGTCTTCCGCATCGGACTTTTTAATAATAGGTAGCAATGTTAAAAGGTGTGACTGGAAAAGTGAAATTAAGAATAAGTAACATGAGAAACGTGTGTGTGTGTGTGACAAAAGTATTCTGACCTGTTATAAAGAGTAGAGGGCGCCAAACGTCATTTTACATGACGTTAAATTTAGATGAGAATGCAATGACCAGCAAGACGAATTATAATATGTTGCGTCATTCTTCCCCAAAAGATCGATGTCTCGAAATATTTGTCCAATGTCGTTTGTAGCGTTCGCTGCGTCTTCCGGGATTGCGTCTACCGACGGCGGGAGCCGTATTGGTACTGGCCGTTCGGGTCCGCTCGAGTTGCCGTCTCACCTCTTCTTGCCAGAATTCAGTGTTTCCATACTCCGAATAATCTTGAAATGTAGCGGGTAGTAAAGAACTGCTACAATTATGTGGTGGTATATTAAATATTTACATATATACTTTTTAAATTAAATTTTGTGACAATTGAATATAGATATCGCGGTTACATGATAATTAGTATTGCAAAATTGCAGTTTCTCGCATTTGTTTTATTTGAATATTATATAATTTCGTGAGAAATTTATATAATTTCGTGAGAAATTGTATGAAATGTTATTTATTTAGAATATTTTGAATATCTGTTCTTTCCTTTTCATTCAGCCATAATACAAATCTTTTGAACAGCCAATCCAAATTATTTGGGGTGACATAAGTTTTTGTTTGTGTTAGGAAGGTATTGAAAATGTGTGGTGCTAGGTAAGATTCGTGTTTTTTTGCAAAAGTTGATTTGATATGGGGAACTTGAAAGTGCTTATTAATTTTTGCTCTTGTGTTTTGCGAGTGAGGTATGTGGAGATGTGGAGTTTTGATACAGTTTTTGTAAATGATTTTCCTTATGAATAGTTTATTTACGTCTAGTAATTTGTTTTTGATCATTAGCTGTTCCGTTGGATGTTGGTAAGGTTTTTTAAACATAATTCTAATTATTGTTTTGTGATTTATTTTAAGAGAATTGAGGTAAGTATCTGCTGCTCCTCCCCAAACTGATATTCCATACGTTAAAATACTTTGACAGAGTGCGAAATATATATTTTTTAGTTGATTTAATGACATGATGTTTCGTATTGTTTTGAAGATGTATGATAATTTTCGTATTTTTTTGGATAATATATTAATATGGAGATCCCATTTTAGTTTATGGTCTACAGTTAAACCTAGATATTTAATATTGTCTGCATACAATTTTGTCTCAAGTACAGCATGTGTTATTTGACGAAATATTGGTACAGGGGTTAAGATGTAGTTGTGGTTGGCTATGTGGTTGACCAGCCTTTGTTTTGCTAAAAGTTAGATATTTTGTTTTTGAAATGTTCAGTGTAAGTAGATTATTTTGTAGCCATTTATTTACTACAGTCATCCCTGTTTCTGTGTTTTTGAATACCTTTTCCCATGATTGTGCCTTGAACAAAATTGCAGTGTCGTCTGCATAACTGATTACTTTGTACTCAATTTTTCCTAGGTTTATCTCAGTTAGACTATTTATATATATGAGGAATAGTATGGGACCCAAAACGCTGCCTTGCGGTACTCCATACCTGATATCTGCTTTGTCACTGCTGTATTTATTTATTTTTACTATTTGCTGTCTCTTTTCAATGTAGCTGACAAACCATTTTAGCGGTTGACCAGTTATACCGATATTTTTGAGTTTTTGTTGTAGTAAGTTATGCGAAATGGTGTCGAAAGCTTTTGCTAGGTCTAAGAACACCCCAATTACTTTTGATCCGCCATCTATGCTTTTCACTATGTAGTTGGTTAATTCTGATAAAGCATCTTCTGTACCCATTTTGGCATGAAATCCAAATTGACGGCTTGAGAGCAGGTTGTGTTTTTCAAGGTAAGCAAGTAATCTTTTTTTCATAGCTTTTTCTAGAAGTTTAGATAGTGAGTTTAGCAAAGTGATTGGTCTGTAATTTAATATCAGAGTTTTGTCTCCCGATTTATGTATTGGAGTAATACATCCTATTTTTAAGTGATCAGGGACAATTCCGAGCCTAAAACTTTGGTTGAAAATGTGTTGAAGCGGTATAAGTATGTATTCTCGTAGATTTATCAGTATTTGATTGGAAATGTTATCCGATCCCATCGCGCAATTTGGTTTGAAAGATTTAATAAGATCCGAGATTTCCTTTGTATTTACTTGATAAGCATTAAACGAGTGATTTGGTCGGATGGAAGAGCAAAGTTTGGATAAAGAGTCTTCTGATGTACAGTTTTTTTTAAGAATTTTTTCCGCTAAGGTAGAGCCAACTTTTGAGAATTGTGTGTTAATAAAATTAGCTATTTTATTAGGTTCATTGTTTGTTAAGACTTTGTCTCCGTTTATAAATAGTTCTTTGATAATATGTGAATCTTTCTTCAGAGTGGAATAAGTAATGTTTCTTACAATTTCCCAAATTTTTTTAGGATCATTTTTGGCGATTTTTATTTCTTTTTTGTAATATTTGTATTTGGCTTGTTTAATTAACTTATTACACAGGTTTCTATACAGTAAGTAATCATTCTTTAGTTTGTTATCATTCGGGTTTTTGTGGACTCGCATATGCATTGCATCTCTTTTATGAATACTGTTGACTATTCCTTTCGTGATCCATGGTGTTATTTTTTTTTCTTTATGTTTGTAGTTCTTTTGTGGATTTTTTGTGGTGTGTTTGGTTATGTAGGTTTCAACCGTATTTATAAATGTGTTCAGCGCTGTGTTTGGGTCTATTTCATTTAGTACGTTAGTCCAAAGTTCATCGTGAATATCCGATTTTAGGGACTTAAAGTTTATTTTGTCTTGCATGTTGTCATTTTTGTTTTTACTTTGTTCTTTGTTAATATGTATGTTTAATGTAGTTGTAAAATGGTCAGTGACAGTTGAGCGAATAATGGATGAAAAAGTTTTTCTTCTAGTTTTAACGAATATATGATCGATGCAGGATTTGGAGTGTGATGTAGTTCTTGTTGGCGAGTTTATTGTAGATTTAAGTCCGTAGTGAGTAAAAAGATTTAAGAATTCCGTAGTTTTTGGTAGGCAGTTTAATATGTTAATATTCATGTCACCAGCAATAATTATTTGTTGAGTTTTTTTATGTTCTTCAAGAAGTTTATTTAAGGAATTTAAGAATGGGGAGAGATTGTTGTAGCAAGGTGGTCTGTATATAGCAAATATAGAAAGACATGGGCCAAGGGATATTTGAATGCAGTTTGCTTCAGTTATGTTAATTTCTGATATGGAAGATTTTATTGAATCTTTGACAAATATTACTATACCATCATTTTGATTTATGTGTGTTGTGGTCTGGAATGTGGTATAGTCATTTAAGTTTAAGTTGGTGTAAGAATCACCTAACCAGCATTCACTTAGGATAATGATATCGAAACTTATATCTATTTCATTTAGTAGGACACAGAAACTATCAAAGTTCTTTTGAATACTTCTTATGTTTTGACATATTATGCTTAAACTGTGTTTTCCTGAGACAAGGAGTTTGTATTCTTTTGCTTGGTTAAAAGTGTATTCTGTGTTATTTATTGTTTCTAAGTCAAAATTCAGTGCAGAAACCATTTGTTACAAGGATAAAAATAGAAATTTGGATGGAAAGCCAAACATGATAATCTACATAAGATTTGGGAATGTTTATGGTTATTATTGAGTACGAAGTAATTTAACCCTTAGAAGACTAGCAGATTTTGCATGAATTGCCCGCCTGAAACGGCTAGATTTTCGTAAATTACATTTTATACTCACTCCAGGTTTGAAATACTATTTAGCTGTACCTAAAGATTTTACAATGTTTTTATTTATTTTACGGTATTCTTTAATATTGTAAAATTAGTTTGGTTCACTTAATATTATATTTTTACTGGGTTATTTGTGTTAGATGGAATGTAAATAAAAAATATTACCTTCAAATGACAAAATCCCGGAATGGAACACTCACAGATTGTTTATTTATTGTCAAGTCGTAAAAATTCCTTTTTTCACACAAAAAATGAACCTTTGGCAATCAAGTTATTAAATTTTACGATGAGTTTTATCTACACAGTAATTATAATAAATGTTTTCGTACAATGCAGAAAAATATTTGGCCAACACACATACACTTGCGCAAGGCCACTTGTCGGCATTAGAAAGGGTGACCACAAGATTGTACAGCGCGACGGGCTCTTTTAATTATTAAAACTTTTCTACAGTGTGATATATACGAAAACATGTAGTGGGGCACAAGGCAACTTGACAACAGTAACACCAATAACGTGTCTGAACTCGACGTTTAGGATTTAGCGACGAATTTTTGCATACGTGACACTCCCGATAAACTGATTTTCTCTTAGAATTTGAAGATGGTGGAACGTCCGAAGGAAAATGTCTGGCAGTTAGCCTCAGCGGATAATCGCCTACTCGATTTACCCTTTTTACTGACCCAGGAGCATTATGTTTAGTAATAAGTTGCCTAATTACTTCCAAATGAAAATCAGTTAAGCTTACTTCTTTTTTTGTCTGTAACTTGTAAATTGCGTGAGCATTTATTAAAATTACGTCTATTGCCCGAAAAGCAATTTTTTTGTACCACTTGATAGTTTTTCGAACACTTTGCAAAAAAGTAATTAACATGTCCGACCTGTCAACACCTCCCATATTCTTATTATAATTTATTATACAATTGGGTTTCATTATCGGAACTTTGGTTTTCCAGCTGTTTTTGCCTGTTTCTTTCGTTGACGCATTGTGCGATGTAGTCAGCATATGCACTTCCCTCTTGTCGTGCCATTTGATTGCAAGTAAGCACCCAGTTGTTTTGCATTCTACGTCTCCTTTTTTTACATTTCCAAATGTCGGCATATTTTTTCGGGTCTTTTTAACAGTACCACAGGCATTAGTTTTTTTGCTGTGCAAATAGCTGAATAGATAGGGGCTTGAATACCAGTTGTCTGTGTAAACTGTATGACCTTTCTGTAAGTAATCCGCTAGTAAAGAAACAACCACTTTCCCAGAAGTCAGTAGTTGCCGAGATATTTGTTCGTCTATATTCGGTATTTCAATGTTAGTTTTAGCACCACAATAAATAACAAATTGTAAAACAAACCCAGTTTTACAATCACAAATAACAAAAAGTTTTATGCCGAATTTGTGCCTTTTCGCCGGAAGATACTGCTTAATGCACAATCTGCCTTTGAATAAAACCAAGGACTCATCAATGCACAAATTCTCATACGGATAAAAATATTTTTTTAATTGAATGCATATCAAATCCACAAAATCTCTAACGTTATGGGTAGTATCACCTTTCTGTTGCTTTTTATTGTCTGAAAAATGGAGCATGCTTAGGATAGATAAATATCGATCTCTTGGCATTGTTTCTCCAAATATCGGTGATGAAATTAACCTGTCTACCGACCAATATTGAAGGATTTTGCCTTTTTTACTTCTCGCCATAAGCATGGTCAAGGCAATGAAAACGTACATTTCATCAACATCAACATTTTTCCATCTGTGCAACTTAGAATTTGGAGCAAATGTTTTTTGAGATTTCACAGTATCAAAATATCGGTTTGTTTCGATTACAACACTGCTCACGACATCTGAATTAAAAAATAGCTCAAAATAATCAGCCTCACAACTCTCTTGGTTAAGTTCACAATCTCTTAATCCTGATTTTTGATCAAAACTATGCACATCTGGCTGAAAGTTAATGCCACATCCCCACGTTGGAGAGAAATTTGTAAAATTTATATTATTGGAGCGATCTTCATCTAAGCGTTCAAAATCTCCAACTTCACTATCTCCATTTTGTTCTGAAGCTTCCTCTAAGCTATCCAAATGTTCAGGAATATAATCTTCATCATCACTCATCGAAAAATCAGAATCGCAATCTATCACAAAGTTTTCAATGACGTCTTCATTCATTTTAAGGATTAGAAATCAAATTTAAAAAGTTACAACAAACACTCAAATATACAAAACAATAAAATGATCTTAAATTCACAAATAATACGCACAATATAATAATAAATACGAACGAAACACTTCATAAAAGTAAATATTAACACAGAAACACTCCAAGAGTAATAAAAAAACGGTCACCCTAATATAACAATAAACAGTGTCCAGCAGAACGGCCAGAAACGCGACACTCACACGGCGAAAGAACAACTAAGACTGTATGCGTGCGCTGAATATAAGAATCAAGTGAAGAGGGATACAACGTACTTAAAAGTTCTGTTAAAAAAAAAAACTATACGTAAAAAGGAGAATCTGTTAAAAGGATGTGGTAGAAAATAAACAACTCAATGCAAAACGTTTTTAACCTCAAAGTTTTACTGTTAAATTTACTAAATATTTAGCGATGAACATGACAAATGCTTAAAACTACACTTGTAGTGAGCCGTTCTCTAGGAGAACTTTTCTTCCAATACGATTGTAGTTGGCCGTCTCCTTGGGGATAAGGATACAGTTTGGCGCCTACTTCAGGAACAATTTCTTCCGCTGTTGTATTTATGACATCAATTTGTTGGTTTTCCTCTAGTTTTTATTCAATGAGGTTGGTGGTATTTTCTGAGTTAGATTGAATTGCTCGCGAGTCGGTTGATCGATGGCGAATATATACTTGCCTTGTTGTACTCCATAAGTAGGTGAAAAGGTAGTTTCTTGCAAATAGTTTGTAGAGATATATTTTTCTTGTTGTGTGAGTGGCTAGATGTTCATTTATGTGTATAGGTCCACGCCGTCTTGCGAATCCTGTTTTGTTAATGTTCCGTCTCACTTCATTTTTCTCTGTTTTTTTATTGCAATTTTTATCTGTTTCCAAAAACTTATCTCGACCATTTGGATTTTTAAATTTGATTATAATCAGTTTTGGAGTTGCATTACTCAGAGATGCAAATTTTTTTGGTATATCAGGTGTTGGTATATTACGGTTAATTACCGTTAAAAAATTGTTTTTTATCTTTGTAGAAGCCATAATAAACATATTGAGTAAATAGTGTAATAAGTTTTTTTTTTTTTTTCTTCTTTTTAAATCATCTTAGTAGGTAAATCGTTTAGGTGTCTTATTTCAACCACCTTTGAGTCATTTGTTTTTCTTACCAAAATTTTTCCCGATTTCACCCATACGTATTTATATTCTTTTTCTTGTGCCCTTTTTCTGGCATTCCAGTGAAGATTTTTATAATAAGGCGTTAGTGCTGCATTTAGGTAAACGTATTGGGCTCCTTCCCGTTGAATTTTTTTATCGGATCACTATATTTAGCAGCTAACATGGTGCGTGCTTTTGTGATGTCTGCGAAATTAATCGTGATTTTTTTTTGATCATTTGATTTGTTGGTTGTAATTTTGTAGGTATCCTCTGGTGCCTTTATGACGCCCGTGTTACCTAATCAAGAACGCTCCCGACCCGAAGATAACACCGAGCACACCCAGCATCCGGCTATACATCTTATCTAGCGGTGTCTACACTTGGTGATCCACCAAATAACATTATCATCATCGACGACGGACCCGGACGTGGGAGCGCGTGACCAACACCCTATCAACGAGAGCACGGATAAATAGGACCGCAACACCTCACAGGGTGTCAATCTTCAACCTTCAGTTAACAAGACTACTTGTCAGTATTGTTGTTAGATTCTCCATCTGAAATTACGTTTAACTCGCTTGTAATTGTGTGTTTTATAAATAAATATTGTTACTTCACCGTCTCATCATTTTATTTAGTTCAAATAAAATAAAGGAAAACCAAGAAAGTTAACTGGCGCCCAACTAGGAGGCTTCGAGAACAATCCCAAGCGTTCCAGATACCTGGATCTGGCTAAAAAGTTCTGGCTGATATCGTTTCAACCCGTCGCAGAAGTCTCGAACCCACAAATCGTTAACCTCATTGAAGACACTATGAAGAAAACGCTGATAATTTACATGTGAGTACGTTTTTTCAAATTATTCGTCTATCCCATAATCCGATAGATCCTTACCCTTCTTTATCCACAAAGACAGAGTGTATTTTTTCTTTCTCATCCAAGAGCAAGTATATTTGTAGTACTAATATTTTTCCATATATTTTTAAATATTTTTTTTTAAATCTAAAATTAAAAATGGCACTATCAAACGAGAGATCCGCGTCATGCACAGATTCCATCTTCGAGTACCACGGGTCTCCAGATGAGCTTTATTTCTTCATCAAGTCAGCTAGAGGCTTTTTATCTAGAAATGGCAATACACCTAATAATGTGGAAAAAATTATTTCTAAATTAAAAGGTAAAGCCCTACAAGTAATTCTAATGCACGACCACGATTTTACAATAGAAAAGATATTTGAAATTTTACAAAAAGATTGTGGCGATAATAAAACAATTTCGTTATTGCAGACGGAACTAATTAATTTACAAAGAGGAAACCGAGATTTCTCAACTGTTATACATGAGGTCAACAAGATACTGTTCGCGATAAAAATAAAGATAACCGAGTCAGTCGGTGCAACAAACGCACCAGTAATATTTGCCTCTTATCAAGATACAGCTCGTAATACTATAGTGAATATGTTACCAACGCACATTAAGTGTGCAAATTTAAATAAAGATTATGAAACTTTGTGTCACGAAATTCGAACCTTAGACGCATACGGTGAACTTACTAAGAAAACATCGACGCAACGTCCCTTTGCCACGGAATCGTTTAAAGACCACCATTTCGCGTCCGGAAGGCAACGTTCGGCCGTGAATAATAGAGAGCCATGGGGAAACCGCGTTTGGCAAAATAATAGTAATTTTAATAAAGACGTTGGACAAACTGCACTCGAACAAAATAATTCTTACACACCGCGTCAGTCCCACTTTGGTAATAAAAGTGATAATCTTGCTCCGCGCCGATATAGTAATAGCCAACCGACATTTTTACCGCGCAATAATAATTACAATAGAAATGAAGATGTTAGCATGCGTACTGCGCCTCAGCGTCGCCCTGATAGAGGGCCCATTATCAATTTAGGAAACGATCGCATGGCTCAGGAATTGTTCCATAATGAACACCCTGAGGATTTTCAAGAGGGAGAAATAGAAGCTCCAACTCCATAATCCATTTGCACAATTTAACTTGTGGTCTACCTTTTATTAAAGCACCCCTGGGAATTAAAATATTAATAGATACGGGCAGTACGAAATCATTCATGACTAAGGAATTATATAATAAACTATTCTTTGACTGTAAATACATAAATAAATCTTTTGCGGTACAAACAGCGCATAAAAAGACTTGCCACAAAGGAACCGTCATTACCCCGTTCTGGAAGAAAGTTTTTGGTGAAAACGACAACGAAATGCGCTTTCACGTTTTTAATTTTTCAAATAATTATAATGTTTTACTAGGCATAGATATGTTAAGTTTAATGGGGGCCACGTTAGTATTAAGAGATAAGGTGCTGCGGACGCCAAATAAAATTGTAAAGCTCTTTCATACGGAAGAAGCGAACGATTTAGATAATATTCTAAACAATAATCAGGATTTATTTTCGAAAGAATTGTCAGGGAACTGTGCCCCTGTGGCGGAACATAAGATAACGCTATTAACGGAAGCGCCGGTATACCAAAGGGCTTATCGCCTACCGCACTATCAGCGTGATAAAATAGACTCGCAACTCCAAGAAAACGACTTTTCTATAAAACATAAAAAGGTTAATACTAATCATGTAGCGGATGCGCTTTCGCGAGTCGAGATTAATATGAACGAAACAACCACCAGTTCGATGATGGGAGAAGTTGCCTCATGCTCCCGAAGTGTAGTTAGCACTTTGCACAGCAATACGGACGATAACGAATCCGGCATTCCAATTAGACACGAACATCCTCCTCCTAGAATGAATAGGATATTTGTCAAGACCGCAGCAACAGCCTCACGAAAACTACAAGGTAAAGAAAACGGAACTGACCATGTATGGTGCATTCCCACAGATGATGCAACTAATGTATTCATCCATTTTATAGAGCAATGTTGTGATAAAAATAAATATGCTATAATTATAGAAGACGATTTAATGTACGAACGGTTAAGCGAAAGCTATAGAAAAAATGTTGATAAGAACTCTTTGAAATTAATTCGTTACACTGATATAAAAATCGAACCTACCAATAAAGAAGAAGAAGATGAAATAATATATTCGACACATGTAGAAAACCAACGACACGTTGGATTAGAAGCCCTTTTGACGAAAATAAAAAGGAAATATTACTTTTCACAAATGCGCCACAAAATTGTGAAATACCTCAAGACATGCATAATATGTCAACAAACTAAATATAATAGGCACCCGGTATTGGCGCCATTAGAATCCACATTCACTCCACATACTCCAATGGAGATTTGGCAGATAGACACATTTCATTTTAATAGGAGACGTTATTTAACTATCATAGATCGTTTCTCTAAGTGGTCACACTGCGCACCACTTGATAACAATAGCAGTATAGCAGTAAGCGATATATTAATAAACATATTCTCTATTGTAGGAGTACCTAAGGAAATCCACCTAGACCATGAGACCATATTAAATTCGGTAACAATTCGCGAACTACTAGCCCTTTATAAAATAAATGTACACCTAACCACGGTAGACCACGCTCAATCGAAAGGAGATATAGAACGGTTCCACTCAACTTTCATCGAAATACTACGCATAAACAGACAAGTGTTAGATAAATCTACCCCTACGGCTCAAATCTCTCTAGGTATAATAGCGTATAATAATACTATTCACAGTGTGACTCAACATACGCCGAATGAAATCCATTTCTGTCAGGGAAACAGAACCCTCGCCGAAGACGGGGTTATCACCCAAGATTACGTCGCGCAACACGCTAGAGAATGTAAAACCTTACATCAAATAATTTACAAAGGTCAAAATGTCATAAAGAATAAAACTTTAGCTCGTGTAAATAAGAATCGTACGCAACAACAGATAAATATTGGAGATAAAATTTTGATACAAACCCATGACCACGGTAAACATATCAATAAATTTCGTGGGCCGTATCTGGTCACCGCATTGCTACCCCATAATGTTTTGAAGTATGCCTCCGATAAGGGAATCGGAACAATTCATAAAGATAGTGTGAAATTGTTTCAGGCTAATCACGCTGACGCGAACCCTACGGATTCGACAAATAACAGACGATGAACACTTCATTATCTCACCGCTCGGGACCGCAAGAGTGGCAGAGGGTCAATGGAATGTCATCCACACATTAGATGTAAACCCATTAATAGTTCAAATGGAACAATTGGAATTTAATTTTAAGAAACTTTTGAAACAACATGATTTTAGCTTACCTAGCATAGGTATAGAAAGAATAGAATTTCTAATAGAAAATAATAACGGTTTATTACGTAATCTGATAAGTAAGCGAACTAAGCGAGGACTCATTAACGGTGTGGGGTCTATCATTAAGTACCTTACTGGTAATCTAGACGATAACGATTTAAATGAGTTGAAAGATAAAATTAACATTAATAACCACAGGGTATCTCTGACCTCTCGTACAATGGAGGACTATTACACGAAACTTAAAAATCTTTCCGATAACCAAATTGTTTTATGGTCACAAATAAGCCGCGACCATTACGAAGATATGAATGAATTATTGCTGATACACTTCATATATCAGGCAGAAACGATAACGGAACTGTTGGACCGCTTAACAGAAGCCGTGTTATTTGCTTCACATAATATGTACCATTATAGCATGTTAAAACCTGAGCTTTTTTTAGACGCTATTAAAAACGTAAATAAGCGACAGGTGCCATCAGAAGATATTAATTTGCTTCAGCACTTGCTACAAGTAAGATTAGTACGATCGGAAAGAAAAATGCACTTCGTTATAACGTTAACTCTGGTAGAAGAGTTATTTTATAGTTATTATGATATTTTACCCATTATTTCCAAATCTTCCGATAATAATTGCCTTATACCCGCATCCCTCCCAAGACGAATTTTGAAGAATGGAAAAGATGTATTTTTAGCCGACAGATGTCAGGAGATGACCGACACTACGAGTATATGCAACAAACAGATTATAGCATTAGACGACTGCACCAAAGGATTAGCGGACTCGCAAGACGAAAAAAAACTGCACACTAAGAAAAATTTACTGTCCCAATGAGCACACCCGCCTCATTGCACAAAACATATTGTACGCCTTCAGGAACATCCCATCAACTATTTATATTAACTGCCATGAACACCAAAGAGAGACTACTATCTTCAAATCTGTATTAATCAGCAGCCCAGATTGCAACATACAAGGAAAAACCCTAGCTATAGGACAAACGGTAAACCAGGAAGATATTGCGGTTACCTACTCCAAGGAAAAACTACAAGTGTCGAAACTTCCACAGATCCAAATTCAAGATCTTTCAAACACGAAAGGACACGAACTAACTATCCCTATCATAAACCCGATTGAAAGGAGTCATATCACTAACCAGTGGCTGCATTATCGCCGTAGTTACATTACTCATATGGAAAATCTTCAAACTCTACTTCCAGAAGAAGAGGAGTTTGAATTTAAGGGGGGTGTGTTACCTAATCAAGAACGCTCCCGACCCGAAGATAACACCGAGCACACCCAGCATCCGGCTATACATCTTATCTAGCGGTGTCTACACTTGGTGATCCACCAAATAACATTATCATCATCGACGATGGACCCGGACGTGGGAGCGCGTGACCAACACCCTATCAACGAGAGCATGGATAAATAGGACCGCAACACCTCACAGGGTGTCAATCTTCAACCTTCAGTTAACAAGACTACTTGTCAGTATTGTTGTTAGATTCTCCATCTGAAATTACGTTTAACTCGCTTGTAATTGTGTGTTTTATAAATAAATATTGTTACTTCACCGTCTCATCATTTTATTTAGTTCAAATAAAATAAAGGAAAACCAAGAAAGTTAACTCCCGCGAGCTCCGCGATCCGCGTCACAGTATGGACTGGGGATAAGTTGTCTTGCAATTTTATACCGCTTATTTCTATACTGTTCAATAGGGCTGATTGTTCCAGATCTGCCAGGTGAACTTCTACTGCAGCCAATCTTTTTTCTTTTTCGGCTAGTTCTTCCTTGAGTTTATTTACTTGATTTGGTGTATCCATGATTTTTGACAGTTGGTGTATTATGTCATCGTATTTTTCGTTAATGAAGTTAGTAAAGCTTTTTATTTCTTGCAGCTCTGATGCAATTTTGTTGAGCATAACTTCCTTCATTTCTTCAAATTTGGAATTGATAAATTCCAAGATAGAGTCGCTGTCAATGTTAATCATCGACTGATGAGCCTCCGACGGAGAGTCGATTGTGCTAGACGCGGTTGTTAGTGGTGACGATGTTGTCAGTAGGTACTTTCTTCACGTTGGAAAACTTGCTGCGAGATTTGGACATTTTCTTGATGTTGTATTTATTTATTTAATTCGTTGGAAAATTTCTATTGTTTGTTTAGATTATCATGTATAATTAACATTTTACCTATATTTCGCATTGATTCGCTTAATATTAGAGTCAGGATCAGTGATTTGGAACCCGTTACATTATGTTAAGGTTGGAAGATAATATAAACTAGCAGTTAAAAACCCGCTCCGCGGGCTTTTTTCTGCTAGGCCCTTCGGGCGGCACTTGTTTGGGCTTCGCCCAGTTTAAGTGATACCAACAAAAGTTACATTTAATGGGTAGATATTAGGCCATTCACAGAGAGAGGGTGAGTATATATTGTTAAAACACGGAACAGGAAGGAGTTTAGGCATAATAAGAATGACAGTTGTTCGGGTAAAACTTTACCTTTCCCGAATAATTGCCTAAATGGCTAAAGGTAAATTAATATAGGTAAATATTCGGAATCGCTGGACACGGAAAATACGAAATATTTTTTAATAATACCTTCTGATTTACCTTAATTACTATAAAAGGAATTGAACAGCATTTGGGAAATTTTTAATTTTAGCTTTTTAATTTTTAATTACGTAAAATGAAAATTCGCTTTCGCTGGATGGGATGACAGCCTGAATAATTTCTGTTGATAACATTTTATTTTGTCGGTATTCCTGAAATGAGCGGCTAGAGACAATTGTAAAACGTAAATTAAAAAAATATAATGTAATACAATATTCCGGCAAAATAGTGCCTACTTGCACAAATGATTTATTTGGCTATTATTATCATTATTATTTTATTTAACCTCACCTATAATAACCTAACCTAACCTATAATAATCCAGCCTATCCTATAATAATCCAACCTAACCTATGCCCTACCCTAACCTATAATAATACAACCTAACCTATATCCTATCCCAACCTATAATAATCTAACCTGATCTAACCTAACCTCACCTATAATAATCCAACCTAACCTAACCTATATCCTAACCTAACCTATAATATAATAATCCAATCTAACCTAACCCAACCTAATCTAACCGAACCAATCCTAACCTAACCTATCCTAACCTATAAAAATCCAACCTAACCTATAATAACCCAACCTAACCTAACCTATCCCATATTAACCCAAACTTACGTTACCTTACCTAACATAACCTGACTTATCCTAACCTATAATAATCCAACTTAATCTAACCTAACCTATAAACTAACTTGAACTATACTAATCCAACCTAACCTAACCTAACGTAGCATAACCCAACCTAACCTATCCTAACCTATAATAACCTTTTTTTTAATATTTCCTTACTTGTAAAAGAAACCAAAATATCTTTATTTGATTTTTCGAGCTTGGCTAAAATAGTACCACCTACCTAGTATTTGCATAGAGTAAATGGTAAAAATTCTAGCCACTCATATCAGGAATACCAAAAAAAGAAAATGTCATCAATAGAAATTATTCCGGCTGTCATCCAATACAACGAAAGTGAATTTTAGGTTTACGTAATTAAAAATTAAAATGCTAAAATTAAAAAATTCCCAAATGCATTCAGATTCCTTTATATTAATTAAGGTAAATCCGAAGGTTTTACTTAAAAATATTTCGTATTATCCTTGTCCAGCGATTCCGAATAATAGCTTAATATATATTATATACCTGGCAAAATGATTGTTTTATTATACATAAAAGAACATGTCAGATTAGAGATTTGTTGGCTAATTTTACAATCAACGAAGCGTTTCTATCTTCCGATTGTCTTTCATGTTATTTTATTGGGTTGGCAGTGCCTATACTTCCGCGTATTGTTAACTTCATGTCGGTGTTCTGTCAAATAGTGCGAAATTATTATTTACGTAAATAATATTAATATATCAATATTTTTCAAAATCGTACATGCAAAGAGTTGTTGTTTATTGTCATTAAGTTGAATCAAATGTTTGTCTTATTTGTACCTAAATGCTTATTAAAACGGTAGTTTCACGCAAATAATTACCATTGTTTGAATAAATTAAATTGTACAGTGCTACAACTATGTCTAGAAATGTATTAAATTGGAACTAAATTTTTCATTACTATGGCAACACCGTATTAGTTGCTTTGTCTATGACGTTTCGTATGTCTGTCATGTTATGGTCATGTTGCTCCGATTTACTGTCTTAAATCCGTGTATGATCCGCTCATTTAATAATTATTTTTTCATTGTTTGCCTGTATATTGTTTGAATTTAATTAAAATGAACAAACCGATACGTAGTGGTGCAAGAGAAGTTATATACAGCGTTTTTCAACGCTGCCTAGCCGAATATCGCGCGAAGATGCTCCTATCTAATTTAGAAGATGTTTACAAACGAACTGCAGAAATTACTGGTACGTAGTATAGTTTTTTTAATAAATTTCATTAGTATTAGAAGATTTATGCCAATTTTCGAGCGATTATAACCGTTACAATCTGATTTGAGGTTATGCTTAACAATCCGAATTTGACATTTCCTTTTGACAGTTCATATGAGGCCACAGGAAAAAGGGAATAACTCAATTAAAAAAAAAAATTTGCAACTTCTTTAAACTCATAGAAAAGTAACTTTTTTCTTAATTTTATCTTTCTTTCTTTCTTTCTAAATGAATATTATCTAGTATGTGTTTTTTTAACTATAATTTTTTTCTATAATACTAATTTTAATGATGTTTTTCACACACAGGAAAATCTGAATCAACGGTAAGACGAATCGTCAAGGAAGGGGAAAAGGCAGACGGAAAATTTGAAACACCGGGAAAACGGAAAATAGGACGCCCTAAAAAAGAGTTGGATGATTTTGATATTTGTGCCATTCGACAAAAAATTCATTTTTTTTACATAGTGCGAAAAGAAGTCCCAACTTTAAGAACATTACTAACTGTACTCAAAGAAGACATTGGATTTGATGGTAGCCGGGAATATTTAAGAAGAATTTTGCATTCCATCGGCTTTGTTTATAAAAAGTGCAAAACAAACAGAAGTGCTCTTATTGAAAAAACAAATATTGCGGCGAAAAGAGAGCATTACTTAAAAATTATCATGGATAACCGAAATTTACCTGAAGAACTGCAAAAAAATATTATTTACTTGGATGAAAGTTATATCCATTCATCCTACAAGCTAAAGAAATGCTGGCAATCTATGGATGTGACAGGAGTTCAACACGATATTTCAAAAGGTAAGCGCTGGATCATTGTTCACGCTGGAAGTGAAATGGGTTTTGTCCCTAATGCCCTATTAATTTTTAGTGGAACAAACAAAAAAGAGGATTACCATTCTGAAATGAATGCACATAATTTTAAAAAGTGGGTTGTTGAGAAGCTCATATCCAATATAGCAGAGCCCTCCATTATTGTCATGGATAATGCGCCTTATCACAGTGTTGTGAGAAACAAGGCACCAACAACCTCAACGAGAGTTAATGACATAAAAGCATGGTTATTACATAACAACATTGTTTTTGACAATTCATTAAGGAAACCATCATTGTTGGCTCTGGTTAAAATTTATTTATTTATTTATTTATTTATTGTTGTTATACGCCCATAGGGGCTTTTACATAGATTATAAATAAGTTTTACATAAGTTATCGAGTTAGAATTTATACTAAGAGTTATAAAAGTGAAGAATTTTAAAAAAATATACAAGTAGTTTTTGAAGAATATGGCGTAAAGAAACATTTTAAACAACATAATATTTAACAATAACAAAGAACAAAATATAATATAAAACATTACAATAACATATCTAATCGTTAAATCTATTACAATAATTTGTATGATTCCACAAAGTGTTGGTTTAATTTGAATTTAAGATTATAAAGGGAATCATGGAATATATCTATAATACCACCAAACTTGTTGCCCAAATCATGCATCCTATTAGTAAGTGAGTTTGACTGATAGTTGGTTTTATATGTGTCGCAAAAGAATGTTGTATTTTGTCTAGTATTTCTTGTCGGTACATAGAGTTTAATAGCAGCAACGATGGCAGGGCTGTCAATAAGGTTGTTCATGACTCTGTATAATAAAATTAGGTCTGAAATGGTTCTTCTGTCAGACAGCGTAATTAAATTAAGTCCATTCATCAAATTTACATAATTAATGTTTTCTATTGGAATTTTAAGCTTGAAATTTAAGTACCTAAGAAATTTGTGTTGAACCCGTTCTAATTTGTTAGAGTGTACTTTATAGAAAGGAGACCAAATAGGTGAATTATATTCCACTTGGCTTCTAACTAGTGAAATGTAGAGTGTTTTCATGCAATCCAAGGACTTAAAATCAGTTAGGGTTCTACAAAGGAAGCCAAGAATCTTTAAAGCCTTATTAGTTATATCATCTATATGCGCTGTGAATGTTAAGTTTGATTCGAATATAACTCCCAAGTCACGAATTTGTGATACTGGTGTTAATTTAACATTATTTAAATTATATTCATGTAAGATATGAGAATGAGTTCTGGAAAATCGTATTACTTGACATTTCTCAATGTTCAAAAATAACATATTTTGTTCGCACCATTTAAAAAATTTATCTAAATTAGCTTGTAAAATTAGGCAATCATATATATTTCGTATTCTTTTAAACAATTTTAGATCATCTGCAAAAAGTAGGACTTGTACATCTTTAAATATGTTTACAATGTCATTAATGAATATTAAGAATAATATTGGGCCAAGGTGGGACCCTTGCGGGACACCACTTGTGGCCTCGAATACATAGGATTCTATAAAATTAATCCTGACACAAAGAACTCTATTACTGAGGTAACTAATAATCCATGTCAATAAACTACCTTTGATGCCTAACAGTCGGAGTTTGGATATAAGAATATGATGTCGAACCTTATCAAATGCTTTACTGAAATCGGTGTATATAGAATCCACTTGTTGTTTCAGACTGAGCGATTCAGATATGTAATTATTGTAGATAGTTAAATTACTTAAGGTAGATCGACCTCTGATAAAGCCATGTTGGTTAGGAACAATAATATTGTTGATAGGTTTTACAATGGTATCTAATACTAATGACTCGAAAAGTTTGGGTAAAGCAGACATAATACAAATAGGTCTGTAGTTAGATATATCGCTTTTGTCGCCTTTTTTATGAATGGGCGTTAAATAACTCTTTTTCCACAGAGCCGGAAAACAGCCAGACGCTAAGGATTTGTTAAAAAGTTTATGTAAGGGATATATCAAACTATCAATGCAAGTTATTAAAAATATGGGAGGAATACCATCCGGTCCAGCAGATTTATTACTATCTAGTGCTTTTATGCTTCTTTCTATGGAATCTAATTTTATGAAACATTGACTTAGGTTTAATGTCTCTTCCACTGACGTACTGGAGACTGCTTTGATGGGAATATCTTTGTCGTAGACACTTTTAAATGAGTCAGCAAAAAGATTAACTATACCCTCAATACTGTCGGCACATTTTTCTTTAAAGAAAATGCATAAGCCAGAGCCTGTATATGATATTGATGAAGTATTAGGAGAGCATGGTCACACGGTTGTAAGGCTTCCCCCTTACCACTGCGACCTTAACCCGATTGAGCTAATTTGGGCACAGGCCAAACGAAAAGTTGCATCTCAGAATATTGGAAACACGGTCAATATAAAAGAGCTGACAGAAAATGCTTTTAATAGCATAAGTGCTGATGATTGGAAAAATTGTTGCAAACACGTGATGAAAATTGAGGCAGAATATTATGCACGAGGCAGTACTCTGTATGATGATATCGATGAACTGATAATACGTTTAGATGAAGATGAAGATACGGAAGAAGAAGAATCGCATGAGGACGAAGATAATAATTACATGTCAGGTGTTGAATTAATAGACTCAGATTTTTAAATACCTTTTGTACCTACGTTTTTATAGCGAAATAAACGCCCACTTAAGACTTGTTTTGTTTTATTTTACTTCCATTTAAATTACAGTTTTTTGTGCAAAATTTTTGAAAATACAACGTTTACTTTCCACAAGACGGCGCTACGTGCCACACAAGCAACGAAACCATTGATTTTTTACGATTGAATATCAAAATAACACCTCTTATTGGAAAACCCTGTATTATCTCGTGAATAAAAATTGTTTACAAGATGAACACACGTGTAGTCTGGGATAAAATGGATTGACCTCTACTACTATCAACATTCAGCACACATGACTGCATTAGTATAAAATATGCGTACTTCCATGTTTATGCAATTGACACCTATTACGCTTGATAAGTACCTGCATAATATATTTCAGTGAAACATTATAAATCGCCCTTCTACGTAATTATCTTCCTTGCAAAGCGTTACATCATAATAAAAGTTTCGACATCATCATTATCATATTCTAAGGGTGCGTACGCGAATTAGGAGAAAGGAACTAAGCAACCGCAAACGGCGCGAAACGCCACTAGGTTCGCGGAAATTTTTTCCTGTTGATATCCACTTTTAGAATTTGATGTAGAATCATCTGCTTTCCGAAAGTACCTACCGCTAATTTCTGAATACCGCAATTTTTTGTTTAAACTCAAAAATACGTTCTTGGATCATTCTTTTTTTAAACTTGCATTCAGTTTCCAATGAGCCATCTTGGTGCTGCCATTTAAAACCTTTTAAACGATCGCAGCGCCCTCAATTTTTGTCTACATTATATTGCCGAACTGTACGTATTTGTACATCGCTCTTATGCGCTCTGTCGGCCAATAGCGAAACTACTCCAGCGACCGGTAAAGGAGGGATTGACATTTTTAAGGAACCTTGGAATGTTTGATTCTTGACAGACGTCAAATATATAAAACGTAATTGTGGATAATTTTTACTGTAATGTAATTAATCCAATGGATTGTGAACTTTCTAAAACAGATTTTCTTCGATATTGTCAAAAAATTATATGAGCAGAAACGAAACTTTTGAAGAAATCTGGTGATCCTATTTTAGTATGAAATCGTGTCTTAATTTTCAAGTTAGCGGAATTTAACCGAAACAGACAATTTTAAGTTGACCAATCAGAGGGCCTACATCGTCCAGACGCAAGGGTATTAATACCATCAGATATAAAAATATTTTTTCTGAAGCTGTTAGATTTAGAGTCCTACTAATAAGTAAACAACTTACTGCAGAATGAACATCTGTTTTGTCTATGGTGTTATTTGTTTTTGACATCATTTTACCCATGGACCTATCTGTCATCACACGTCTCAAATTTCGATTAGTTTTTCATTAATTAAATTTGAAAAATACCCGCAACCGCCGGTGCATGCTCGTTAACACAAATCCGAATGTGAATTTATATAATCTGATGTCTAATTTTAACCAACCAGTCGAAGCGGTAAGCGCAATTACTTTCAAGTTGTGACCTCATTAGCCATTTATTCAATTCACAATCATAACAGGACTTAAAACTCTAATACCGGTTGTTTGGATCTCATTCCTTCGTTTGGTACCCACCTCTAGTCATTAAAAATAATCCACATCTAAAACAAACGTAGTTGAGACCCGGTATATCAGTAGCTCCCTATCTTCGCTAAATACGATATGCATCACTCAAATTTAAACAAACAAAATCGGCGGCTCAATCCTTGAGCCGCAAAGCTTTTCCATTTTAAAATGACAAGCCGTTTGCGGTGACACTGTTAAGTAGACATTTACATAAATAATACCTGCTTTCTTCGTCTCACAGAAATTTACGTACATTGCCTACTTTTATCATTATCAAATTGGATGCCTTATTGAGCTCAAACATAAAAGGTTTATGGTTTCTCATGCCATAACCCACACTGGAGAGAAACCGTTTTCGTGTCCAGAATGCACTTTAAAGTTCAACGGAAGTTTAACGGACTTCATTTCAAGATTTAGCGTAAAATAGCAAAACAATATCATCGGCAAAATTTGTGATTTGTCCATAAATTTGTAGCTTGCGTAGATCATTAATATATATTAAGAATAATTAAGGGTCCTAAGATACTACCTTGTGGGACGCCAGAGACCGTTTTTTTTAGGATGACTAGAGGTACTGTTTATTTTAACGCATTGCTTTCGATCTGTTAGATAACTACAAAATGGACTGAGTCTGATAATCCTATCCTCTTAAGTTTATCTAAACGTATTTAATGATCCACAGTGTCAAACGCCTTTGCAAGATCTCGGAAAATTGCTAAACATTTATTTCCTCTATTTACATTACTTATTATGAAGTCTATAACGTTGGCGATGGCATCTGAGGTTGATAAGTTTTTTGCAAAAACCAAACTATATTTTACTATAGTTAAGGTTAGTAGTCAGTTAATCTCTTGGTAGTCCTTCAACATTTTTTGAGAGTGCACTTAGATCACAAATTGGTCTGTAATTGGCAATTTCAGTTTTATTTCCACCTTTGAAAATTGGAGTGATAATACCTTGCTTTAATACAATAGGGAAGCAACCTTGAGTGAAGCTCTCATTGATTAGAAATTTAAGGGGAAAGGCTATATGAGATTTCAGCGATTTTAATAGTTGGCTTGGAATTTCGTCATGTCCAGGTGATGTCCTCTCTTTCAGTGAGTTTATTTCTTTGATAATATCCTTGATTCATACCTCTGTTAGATAGAATTTTTTTAAAGTTTCTTATGGGAGTTTATCATCTGATGATGGCATTTTAAAGCTTCAGTTGTTGTTTTCTTTTATTTTACCGGCCAGTTTCGATCCAACGTTTGAAATAAAGGTTTTTGCATATTAATTGGTTCATTCCTAATTTCTTTGTGCATGTTGTCTCTTTTCCTAATATATTTTAATAGTCCAAGTGTAATCCGTGGTTTTGTGATTGTATTTTTTTTATTCGGTAGTTCTATGAGATTGGCGTGTAGATTTATTTGGTTTTGAATAAAATTGGTGACATAATTCCATGCCCTATCACTATCGGTAATTGAGTACAAATGTTCCCATTTTTCGTTTTTTATGTTGAGTACAATTGTATTCCAGTCGATAGGTACATTAACGATAGCGATAGGTACATTAACGGTTTCACATTTTCTTTTATTTTCATTTCTATCTTCCAATATTGTACAGTAGCGGTTTGTTACTGTGGATTCATATAATCTCGTAGTATTTATGGATAGTTTTGTTCTACCTATTATTTGGTCGATGCAATATCGAGTTTCTTCGGTGACTCTAGTAGGTTTGTTGATGTAACTAACAAGACCGTAGTAGCTTATTGTATTGAAGTAATTGTCTCTTTGAGGATGACCATTTTCTAGAATATTTATGTTTGTGTCTCCAATTACAAACAGCGTACTACAGTGTTTTAGTTTTAATAACAAAGTTTCAAGTGCAGTAAGGAAGTTTGTAATATTGGGTGCGGATGGGGATCTAAAAATAGCTAATATATTAACACCTGAACTATTTTGTAAGTGTAGACATTTGGAGTCATTGATTTCAATTTATTTTGTAGTAGTTTTCAGATTGTTTTAACGTAAACTACAATTCCATCATTTTGTTTAATATTATACGAAGTATTGATGCAATTGTAGCCTTCTATATTTTTTGGCATGTGAGAATTTTTAATCCAACATTCTGTTAGGATCATAATATCAAATTCAACTTTTAATTGTTTTATGTTTATAAGAAATCCTTCGAAGTTTTTATTGATGCTTCTTATATTTTAGTGTATTATTTTTAAATTATGTATGAGACAAAGTTTTATGTTGCTTATGTTTCTAGTAACAATTTCATTTTCGAGTAGATGGTTTGTGAGTTCATCCAGATCGGTATCCATTTTGAATATATTATGAATGTCAAAGATAAAGTTAGGTTTTAAATTGTTAGTAAATCTCTTTCATGTTTTATGTTTAATATTTTAGATTCGGTTGTCTTCCTTGTGAAAAACTTCCCAATTTTGAACCACGAATATTGGTGGTTTAATTCCTGGGCTCGCTTATTGGTCTTCCATAGCAAGTCCTTGTTGTATACAGACAACACTTCGCCGATGTACAAGGTTGAGCTTAGTTTTTTAGTTTTGTTTTTTGCTACGAGGAAGTTTAGTCGTGTTTGAATGCTGGAATTGTTGAAATTAATAATTATTTTTCTAGAAACTTTGACGACGGTCAGAAACCCGATAAATGTTTGAAAAGTGTTCATTACTGATTGCATTGCCTAGCTTATTGGAAATATCCTTTACCGCTTCAACTGGGTTGACATTTGTAATTTCATCTTCTCCAGAGATTTCGATATGGTTGGATAAGGTGTTTTGCTCTAATTATGCAAGCCGAATATCAATATGGTTTATTCTTGAGAGGTCTTTTTTAATTTTTTCCACTTCTATTTGTATACCAGCCAAGTCGTTTAATTTGGCTAGTATTTCATCATATTTGCGTGCAATAAAATCGGTAGCTTTTTAGTTTCTGCCATCTCATGTTCAATTTTTTTGAACATTTCTTTTTTGAAATCAAAAAATTAGGTGTAATCAAAAAGAGTCTGATTAATCTCCATTGGCAAGGGACTCGGTGATGTAATGACACGATTTTTTTTTATTTCAAGCGACTGTTTTCTATTGGAATTATTGTTGTGTGTTCAATAATACCCCATTCAAAATTTTAACAATCGTAATATAAGAATTATTGTTTATGGTACGCAGTGCTTTAACATTGTATGTTCTCAATGGACTTGTTTCTTTATGTTCACAATGTACGGACAGTTGGATTGATCGATTGTACAATGTGGTAATTATTTATTGAACAGTCACAAAACTTCAATTGTTCACCTATATTTTTTTGTAAAAACAATACTTTTTAATGTTTAAAACAAAACAAGCTGTTGTCAACCATAGATAGCTATACATCATTCCATTGTACAAGTAACACGACAATATGGTGCAAAATATGTACCTACACTTTAGTATTATTATTCAAGTCTACCCATTATCTCACTAAATCGCAAGCAGAAGGTAAACACTCAAGTATTAAATGAGGAACAATTCCACCAGAAGTTGTTGCATTTAAGATCACCAAAATGATATTTGCCCAAACTCAACTCTGGACACTTTTTTTAATCCCCGCGGTAATTTATTAAGAAAAACATTCCTGGCTACTTAATAAATGCGCACTCACAACTCCTCTTATCAACACAATCCAGTAATATCCTTCATCATAGACGGTCGTATTCACATCCACTTATACATCATTTATATATATTTTAATGTATCGTTTATCTTTACTCCTAATCATTCCCAATCATGTACTATCCTCGCCCACTAAATCGTAAATAGCAATTTCGTTTTCCCTGTTAACTATCTTTCAAACATTGTGAACTGCTTGCCAATCATTTTTTTAATGTACTGTTTGTTTTAAAAATAATAAAAATGAGTAGAAAGAAAAAACTTTTCATTTTCATTTTGCCCATTCTGTCCACGTATAAATATTCCATTCTGCTGTTTCTAGTAAATTTACATAATTAAACTTCCTATTTATTCTAATTTCTTATTCATTTTCTTCTTTCCCTTTGTGTAAGCTGGAAATATGGTTATAATAATTGATAGACAATATCAGTTAACGGTTATTTTTAAATGGGTCAAATGAAAAAATGCAAAATAATATGCAGATGAACAGTTGGTTCAAAAATGGTTAGGTACAAATTATTTTCTTAACAAAAAAAATTCAACCATATAACACAGAACAGAGAAAGGAAATAATATCAGAGAAAATGCGTAGAAACAACCGTAAAAATTATAGAATAGGAATAAGAAAAGAAAAAAAATATAGTGTTATATCAAACTAGCTGTCGAGTACTCGGCGTTGTTATCGTGAACTTTTCTGTAGGCCTCTTTGAGATATATAATTTCCTATTACCTTATTTGGATGTATCTCATGAGGATATGTCAGTGTTATCAATGTAGGCACCAGAAGATATATTTTTTACAACTTTATTACAAAACATCGATTTTACTCTACTTTCTGCACATATAATTTGCAGATAATTTATTTATAAGCCTTCCAAAAAAAATCTCTTAATAAAAGTGAAAGAACTAATGGCACAAACAGACAGACGCGGATAACAACTTTATGAAATACTATTTGAATCCTATAATTTCTATACCCGCTATATCCGATTTTTTTACAAAATGATCTGAATATGACATCTTGTTCACATTTTTGCGAGCAACAAGGGGAGCCTAAAATTGAGTTTCAAAACCCTCCTTATCACGACCAAAAACCATGTTAAAACTGCGAGTAAGAAACCAAATCCGCTATATCATACAGAAAGTTACTATCAAAACGCGCTATATCGAATTCAACCAATCACAAGCAGATATTTTTCCAAAATACAATATGGCCGCCGATCTGACGCCACGCTCGTGTGTCAAAATGATCTACGCGTGTGTTTCTAAACCCGCCATGTCAGCTCAGTTGACTTTCAAAAGCCTCTATATCACGAATATATATATGAAGTGAGTATCAAAATCCGCTTTATCCATTTTATTTATCGAAATTACTTAATTATTGCTAGACATTTATAGAAAAATAAATGCTTTTCGAAATTTTATTACTCCAATTCATTATATAAATAATTGTAATGAAATTACTTATGTTTTTTTTTTTTTTTTTTATATTTACTCCACACAGGAGGCCCTGAAGAAAATAATTTCCCTCAGGGCCTATGTCATCTTTGGGGATGCTGTGTGGAGGGTCTTTTTGTGGAGAGGAAGGAGTGAACATGGGTCTTGAAGAGTCCCATGTTGTAGGAGGGAGGAAACACAGAGGCCGGCAGTTCGTTCCACAGCCGAGCTGTTGAACTTAAGAACGAATCGTAGAAGCGACCCGTTCTCATGTGAAGTGTCAACTGTGTACAAATGTTGGGCGCGCGTTTGGCGTGTATCCCGACTGCGCACCGGCGCCGAAGGGATCAATGACGCTAGTTCCTCAGAGCATCTTCCATTGTAATACCGATAGAACAAGGACAGCATACCTACCCGACGTCTGTGCTCTAAAGATTGCAGTCCGTTTGTTAAGATTGGGGAATCTATCAAACGGACCGCCCGTTTCTGCACAGAGTCAAGGGTTTTTTTCAGGTATTTTGGGGCTCCAGACCAGAGATGGCTGCCAAATTCGACAGTAGGGCGCACTTGCGATTTGTACAGGGTGAGCAGTTGTGTACTATTAAAGTATCTGCGGGCCCTGTACAGTACGCCCAGCTTCTGAGAGGCCAACTTTACTCTGGCTTCGATGGAGCCCCCGTACCTGAGCTGGTCACTTATAGTTACACCAAGCATATCAATGGAAGGCCTGTTCGGAAGATTGCTTCCGTTGAAGGAGACTAGATTATCATTTGGATCCCTTTTAGACGTAATCAGACAGGATTGGGTCTTTGAAACATTAAATTCGACGAGATTATTTTTACCCCAGGAGGAAATACTCTCGAGATAACCGTCCATTCTCTGCTTCAAAGCCCTCCGAGCCGTTGGAGTTTGTGTGCCCTTTGGGGGCTTGTCAAACAAAAAGCTATCATGAACTGTACTGTCATCCGCGTAACAATGAATCGGTGCACATGTCAAAAGGTCATTGATGTGCAACAAAAACAAAGTCGGAGACAGAACCGATCCCTGTGGGACGCCAGCATTTATGGAGTGCGAGGAAGAGGTGAAACCGTCAGCAACCGCCTGAATCGACCTATCCCTTAAAAAGTCAGCAATCCACGTACACAGGGATGCGGGAAGTCCGTAGGAATGCAATTTGTTGACAAGTCCTCGGTGCCAGACCCGGTCAAAGGCCTTGGATATGTCTAGTGCGACCGTTTGGGTCTCACCGTGACGTTCCAGGCACCGCCCCCAAACATGCGTCACATACGCGAGAAGATCACCGCACGAGCGGTTCCGCCGGAATCCGTATTGACGGTCGTTGATAATTTTGTTCTTCTCGAGGTATGTGAGCAGTTTGTCGTTGATCACACGTTCCATCACTTTGGACAGAACTGATGTGATCGCTATGGGGCGGTAGTTGGCCGGGTTGGAGCGGTCACCTTTCTTGGGAATAGGGTGAATTACCGCTTTTTTCCAACCAGAGGGCACAGTGCCACACTTCAGGGACATTTTGAAGAGCTTTGTCAAAACTGGAACTATTTCCGCAGCACACCTCTGCAATACCAAGGCAGGTATTCCATCAGGTCCACTAGCTTTGTTAACATCGAACCCCCGTATGACGTGGAGTACATCCCGATGCCGGATCCTCAGCTTTTTCATATAGAAGCCGCAGTGAGGAACCGACGGCGGAACAGCACCCCCGTCGTCGAGGGTCGAGTTTTCCGCAAACATTTTCCCTAAAAGGTTTGCCTTTTCGGTGGCGGTGTTTGCTAGTGAGCCGTCAGGTCTGGTAAGAGGTGGCAAACTGGGTTTGCAAAAATTTCGACCTATTGAGCCCGCAAGCGACCAGAATGCTCTGCTGCCATGCGGGCAGGCAGCCAGCTTTTTGCTGATCTGCAGGTCGTGTTCGAATTTTGATCTATTGATGATTCTCTTGCATTCCTTTGCCGATTTGTTGTATGCTGATCTGCTTTCGGGCGTTCGAGATGTGTTGTAGGCTCGGTAAGCCGCGTTTTTTCGTCGAACTGCTTCGGAGCATTGTTGACTGAACCACGGCTTTGAGCCCACACCAGTTTCTTTAGTAGTCGATTGTATGAAGCCATCCATCGCCGATTTGATGACTTCACCAATCTCCTGGGCACATCTTGAAGGGTCCGAAGTCCGAAAACAAACAGCTGACCACGGAAAAGCATTGAAATGGGCCCGCATACCGAACCAATCTGCTGACCTATAGTGCCACACTTTTCTCCTCAGCCTCTCATTGGTTGGTCTGAGGCTAACGGGGATTGATGTCGTCACTAGGCAGTGGTCAGATGATCCCAGAGGCGCTGTGACGTCAATCTTATAACCGTGTGGCACAGTAGTTAAGAATAGGTCTAACAGATTGGAGCGGTGAGTCTGGACATCAGGAACCCTTGTAGGCTCCTGAACCAATTGCTCTAATCCGTAGCAAATGGCAAAGGATTCCGCCTGTCGGCCAGCCGAGTCCGTTGGGCCTGAGAACTTCAACCATGGTTCGTTATGAACGTTGAAGTCCCCCAGAACAACAAACTCGGCCGAAGGGTAGCGGGGCAAGAGATCATCAATAGTATCGCTCAAATGTTTGAAGAGCTCGGAAGTGTCTGATTCGCTATGGTTCGGTGAGCGGTATAGACATGCGTAGAATCTTGCCGTACTGGCAAGATTGACGCGCACCCACATTACGTCGAATCTGGAGTTTTCCAGACTCAATAGTCGCACACAGTTGTACGCTAGAGATGTGACAGTTTTTTGCGGTTTTCTCCAAATCAATGAGAGTTGATATAGCGGGTATAGAAATTACACGACTCATTTAGAGATAAAGAACTCCGGAAGGTTTTCAGCTTCGACAAAAATTATATCTGTGGCATGTGCAAACTCATCTGAATCACTCGCATTAAATTCATATTAAGATTCACTTGACCCTTCAGATCACCATAAAATGTACTTTTTAAATATCAAGTCCCAACTGGTCTCAACCGTCTGGAGCCAGTGAGACTATGGCATCTTGGCAGTATTTTGGAAAGCTGAAAGTAATTGGGAGGGTAAGGATTCATTTCAGATGTCAACAAACAAGGACAAAGTCATTTCAAGAAACATTTCAATTCTGAATGGTGGTCTTACACGAGGGCGATACTATATTATATAATATATTGTGTTTACATATACTTATTAGAACCCGCGACCTCTGGATTTCTAGTCGAGAGCCTTCAAATTAATTAAATCCCCACTTATATTTCTTATTTATTCGCCTAATATTAGAGTCAGAATCAGTAATTTGCAACGCGCCACATGATGTTAAGTTTGGTAGATTAGAAAAAATATATTTTCTGAACCTGTTAGATTTGAAGTCCTACTGATAAATAAACTACTTCAGTATAAACGATTGCAGTGTAGTAATATTGTTTTTTTGCCGTTTCATGCTCTAATATAATTTGTCTATGGTCTTATTTGTCTTTGACATCATTTTACCCGTGGACCATCTGCCATCACACGTCTCTCAAATTTCGATTAGTTTTTCAATAATTAAATAAGATAAATACCCGCAACTGGCGATTCATGCTCGTCAACACAAATACGAATGTGCACATATGTAATGTGATGTCTATTTCTAACCAATCAGTCGAAACGGTAAGTGCAATTACTTTTAAGTTGCGACCTCGTGAGACATTTATTCAATTCACAATCTCAACAGGACTTGAAACTCTAACACCGGTTGTTTTGATCTCATTCCTACGTTTGGTACTCACCTCTAGTCTTAAAAACCAATCGGCGGCTCAATCTTTGAGCTGCAAAGCAGTTCCATTTTAGGACGACAAGCCGATTGCAGTGACACTTGTTAAGTAGACATTTACATAAATAATACCCGTTTTCTTCGTCTCACGGAAATTTACGTAGATTGCCTACTTTTATCATTATCAAATTGGATGCCTTATCGAGCTCAAACTCGTTCTAAATCAGTCCGCTTAGGTATTTAAAAGATTTTAAAAGTTCTAATGTGGAAACAGTTTGTGTTCAGCGGTTATTTTGTCATAATTTTATTATTAGTACCCTGACTCCAGCAAAACAAATACTATTCATAATTAAGTATTCTTGCAAGTAGGACCATTAACTCGTAAATTAAACAGGCGTAGAATAAACTGCGTTTGGTGACATTTCGAAACATCGCGAAGACAGTTCACAAGAGTTTAGTTTTGCAAAGGAAAATGAAACATATACCTCTTTTAAAATTAACTTTTTACAAAATGTGAAATTTTGGTGATATCTGTTCTTATGACCTATATACGGATTTCGTTAGCTCGACATTCCAACCCAACCGCGCTTAACCCTTTCATCCCCAGTATTAATTCAAATTAACACGAGCTTTGTGTTTCTTTACCGTCACGGTAGTGATTTAGAAAAGCCATGTTTTTTTGTTTTCTTATAGCTTGTAATCATTTCTGTGACGTCTATTTTTTCGCTCGGTCCTTATTCCCACCACAAACCCGATAAATATTTTGACATCTTCTGATTGTGAGTTTCATCGAATTTCTGTCGTCATTGATTACTTCATTTTAGGTGAGATATCAATATTTTCTAGTCGAATTACAAATATTTTAATACATAAAGACGTGTTCTAATAATAACAACTGTTCAATTCACTGTTCACAGTCATTTGCCAGAGAATCGTAAATGAATTTCAACGTTCATTCAAATTAACACTGGTAGTGACGGGCATATTTATGACTAGTGTGGTGAATTTTTAAATATTATTTTCCTAGTCTATTTCTGAATGAATTTTAGTTATTATGTTATTTGTTTCAAACCTCAGAGATGAGCATTACATTATATATGTACATTTTTGACATGAAACAGTTATTTGTATTACTTTTGTGTTATGTGTATTTTACCTTACTATTTAAAAAATTCGCTCTAACGTCCAATGTTAATCTTAATCAACGTAGGATAATTTCTAAAAAAGAAAACAAAAATTAAATATCAAAAATGTTCAAATCATTTATTTAATATATTATCAAGCATTACATATTTTATATATGTGGAAACAATAATGGTGTGAAAGGGGTAAAAGCAACTGATATTTTCAAGCATAATGATTTGACGTAGTAGAACGTCACACACCTTTTAACATGTGATAAGTATAAAGAAAGTATTAAGAAAATTAAACTCAGGATCGTGGATCGAGACAATACTGTTTTCAGTCAGAGGGGCGAGGATTTCATTTCCTTTATTAATGAAATCGCGACGACATTATACAGAAGTTTGGTTTTGCAAAGAAAACACTACACGTTTCTCTATCAAAATCTTATTTTTGAAAACAACAATATGTTGGTGATATCTATAGAACTTATATACGGATTATGTGCTTAACCGCGTTAAAAAGCCACTGATATACCGAGCGTCAGAACCGTCGTTGTACTTGATAACCGCTTAACTGGCACATCATATATACAAGTATTTAAAGCCCAACTAACTAGATAGTATAACAATAATCAACCGTTGGAAAAATAAACTTAATTATGATTAATGTTTGCAAAACCTGTCCATAAACAAGCTTATTGCATTTATTTTTATTTTATGGGTGTATTATTTTCAATATTTTTTTGGTTATTTATAGTGCTCCTCTCACTAGATCAAATTATATTTCATGCTACCGAATTGTTATAAATTATAATCTTGAAGCATTTTTGCATTCAAACTTCAATAAAATCCATTGTCTTGGATTAATATTCACGACAGAGTAGTCATAAAGTGCCATAGTAATATGGCATATCAACGATTATTTCGTTTTCCAGAATATAATGCTAAAATCAGAATTAAATTGCAGTTCACCTGAAATGGATCTTGTGACCTTAGATGTCGGTGTCATAAAGTCAGAACCGGACACTATCTCCCAAGAAAAATGTCCAACATCACCTTTTGAAGCACTATTGCCGTTCGGGATTGTCAAACAGGAGACAGATGAAGCTACTGCGATCGAGTGTGACCCAGGGACTCTAGCGGTAGAAGAACCTGCCCAAGAATTCTCGGAAATAGATATTGACTATCCTGATATTAAAAAGGAATGTTTCGTTCATCTTGAAAGGATCGACCAAAGTCTTGGTAAGCTATTCACTTATTCTTCCGATGACCTCTCCTATCGATAATTAGTTTACCCCGCAGACTGCCGCCCCGAAAAGCTCAGGAGAAATTAAACAAACCGGTAATTTCGGTTTCGATACGTATTACCGCTAGAATGTGATTTGGTTTTGATGATCTTCAGTTGGAATTCCTAATTTAAAATTAATGAATCTCAGGAACATATACTGCACTCTCTCAATTTTTTGTTGGAGAATCCTATAAAATGGAGCCCAGAGTATTGCATTATACTCTAGATTACTTCTCACCAAATCAATGAATAGCAATTTAAAGAAGTTAATTAATTTTAAATCTTTCACCGTTCTCAAAATAAACCATAAACATTTCATGGCCTTGTTAGTTATTTCATTTATATGAGGAATAAAATATAATGCACTGTCAAAATCAATCCCAATCTCCTGAATTTGCTCTACTCTTCTTAGGAAAATTTTGTCAATGCTATATTGATGCATTATGGGATTTTTGACTCGGGCAAAAGTTATTGTTTGACATTTCTCGATGTAAAGAAACAGTTCATTACGGGTGCACCACTCTTGTAGCCTCATAAGATTTAATTGTAATACGTGACAGTCATGGAGATTAGTAATAGTTTTGTAAATTAAGATCGTCTGCATATATGAGTATTATAATATATGGAGTTATAACTCCATCAAAAACGGTAGTTATGTTATTGATAAACAAGAAAAACAATACTGGACCCAAATGTGACCCCTGTTGAACACCGGTGAAAATTTGAAATTACTTTGAATTGTGTTAGTTGAGTTTTACTGATATTTTTCCGGTTATTCCAAGGATTCTTTGTTTATATATGGGAATTTTATGTGAGAGTTGGTCGAAGGTTTTATTTAAGTCAGTATACACCACGTCTGTTTGAAGACGCTTGTTCATGGTATTAAAAAGATATTCCTTAAATATCATTAAATTTGTAAGAGTCTATCTTTTTGCCATGAAACCATGTTGTCGATGTGAAATCACTTTATTTAGCTCGTGCGATCGTTTTAAGAGAAGAACGGATTCGAATAATTTAGGATATGAGACTGTATACATATAGGTTTATAGTTAGAAATATCTGATTTGTGACCTTTTTTAAATATTGGACACAGAAAACTTGTTTTCCATTGTTTCGGTAAGGTACCACTTTTTAAAGACCAGTCAAAAAGTTTTGTGAGAGGAGAAGTTAACACTGATAAACATTTGGATAAAAATATTGGAGAAATGTTATCGGGGCCTGCCGATTTGTTAAGATCAAGGGATTTTGGTTTAGTTCTAATATCATTTTCTTTAAATATAAATCGATTAAACTCGATCTTATTTTTATTTATAGCTGTTGTAGTGTCGAACAATGGAGAATTATTTGAAGTATCCTAGACTTAGCTGAAGAATTCAGTAAACAGATTCATGACTTCTTGGGGGTTATCGGCCATTTAATTATCTAAATCATGTTTGAGGGTATACTTGAATCATTGTAATTAAGCATGTTTGAACATTTATAAATGTTTTTGGAAACTGACAGAGGTCAATTCTTCGCAGTTACCGATGCATTTTTTGTAACATAACTTCTACACTTTTTGGTAATCTTTCTTACTTCGCAAAATTTTGCATTATCGATTTATGGGCCATTTTTAGTCTCTTATTACTCTAAAAAGGTCTTTACTAAACCATTTTGAGTATTTATGCAAAATAATTTAAGACACTGGTAAATACAGATCGAAAGCATTATTAAGAATAAAGTAAAAATTATCTACCATTTCATTGACGTTTTCTTCAAAGTCCAAAAATTCCAGTGAGTAGAAGACAAAAGATTGATAATTTGACTATAGTCTGTTTCAATATTTTTGATGTAGACCAGGGGTTCCCAACCTTTTTGTACTCTAGAGCACATTCTAAAATGTCGGTAGGGTGGCGGGCACCACCTATTTTTAATCGACAAACTCGGGGCAGCAATCGCAATCAAAATGACACCAACGCGTTACCAGGCGGGGAATGCTATTTGCACATCACTCCTTCTACACGCCGAAAACCCGAAGTGAGCAAATGATCGCCGAACCGATCGGGACGGTACGAGAACGTGACTACTGTCAGTTTGGCTGTCGGGGCCATGCTTATTGCTTTCACTGACAGACAGAGCTGGCAGAGTCATGCGCCATGTGTTTTGGCGCCTTCGGCGTTCATCGGCTCAGTTCTTGGCAATCGTTCACTTCGGGTTTTCCGAGTGCACAAGAAGTAATGTGCAAATAGAACTCCCCGTTCCAGACTAGCGTGAAGAGTGGCTCGCTGCTAGACAGGTTGCGCAAGTACTGTCAGCAAAGGAACCACTCATACATTCAATATCGCAAACATACGAATGTATTTAATGAACCTAGGCATTAAAAAAAATTAAAAATCTAACAAATATATAAAAATAATTCACATTTTTAATTGATGTTTATGAAAAAATTATTTCACTGTCGAATAGTGGCGGGCACAAACGAATCATTCCGCGGGCGCCATGCTGCCCGCGGGCACGGGGTTGGGAACCCCTGATGTAGACGGATGTTTTTTGATTATTGGACTGTAGAATTCAACCGTTAGAGGGGGACGATAGTTTTTGATTGGGAGAATGAATTCGTCAGATGCGGATACTTTAACGGGGGAAGACTTGGAAAAATACAAGATCGAGAAGACGAGAGTTTGCATTGTATATATAGTTTAACTGCCGAAGGCTTAGAAACTTTGACATCTCAATTATTTCATGAGAAGCATGATTGATATTGTCCGTGCACGAAGTTTAATTGTTTTCTATGTCCATTTAACAAAGGCAGATTGTAGTCTCCTGTCGAGATCATAGTGGCATCAGTAAATTTTCTTCGTAATGTTTCAGCATCTAGGTAGTGGTCTTTATATAGTTGGGGGTCGGAAGATGGGGGAATATAGATACAGCCGATTATATTTTTTCCTTTTTGGCAGACACCATGATGAATAGTTGTTCTAAATGTGGATTGATGCATTTGAGTTTTCTTGAATGAAATTTGTTATGTACACAATACCTCCTCTAGCTTTATTGCTAGTGCTTCTATCTTTTCTATTTACGTATGTTCAAGGAAACCCAACTCTTTTTTGTACATATTTTTATTTAGCCATGTCTCAGTGCAGGTGTAAGAGTCGTAGTCCAAGTAAGGGAAGGTTGATTTCAGGTCCTGTAATTTAGTTCTTAGTCCACGTACATTTTGATAGAAAATTTTTATTAAAGATTTTATGTTTTTGGATACATTTTGACAATTGTTGAATTATTGTTTTTTTTATTTTTTGTGATGTCCGTTTCGGCAGATGTCTTTGTTTTTTCTAGTTCGTCTCTTAGATCAGATAACTGCTTACGCTGAAGAATTGTTTGATCATGGTAAAACCTTATATTGTTTATAAATATGTTTCTTGCCTAGTAAGATTTTCTGCCACTTTGTTTCTGGATAGTCGACATTTATTCCTCTCGGTTTGTCAACATTCCTTTTACGCAATCTATTAATTTGTATATCTAGGTTTGTTGTTGAAATTTCAATGTCAACATTTTTTTCTTGACATATGTTATGTTTTGCTGTCGAATAACGACGATATCATTATTAATTATTTCTGTGTTTTCAGATTTTGTTTCATCGAAAATATTTGTTAGTGATACAAAACACCCGAATGCAAAAAAGTCTCTCACAAGAAAAAACTTACTTTCCTGCCCAACTTGTACCTACAGGGCTAGGTACAAAAGTGGTCTGACTGTGCATATTAGAACACATACCGGCGAAAAACCATTCTCGTGCTCGATATGCACCTACAAAAGCTCTACAAAATGTTCTTTGCTTTCTCATGCAAGAACCCACACCGGAGAGAAACCATTTTCATGCTCGGAATGTACATACAAGTGCTCTTTTAAAAGCAGAATGAATTCACATACAAGAACCCACACTGGAGAGAAACCATTCTCGTGCTCGAAATGCACGTACAAGTGCTTATATAAATGGAATATGGTTTCACATTCTAGAACCCACACTGGAGAGAAACCATTCTCATGCTCGAAATGCACGTACATGTGCTATCGAAAAACAAATATGGTTTGTCATACTAGAACCCATACTGGAGAGAAACCATTCTCATGTTCAGAATGCACCTACCAGTGCTCTCAAAAAAACCGTTTGATTCGTCATACTAGAATGCACACCGCAGAGAAACCATTCTCGTGCTCGAAATGCACGTACAAGTGCTTTCAAAAAAGCAAAATGATTTTACATACTAGAACCCACACTGGAGAGAAACCATTCTCGTGCTCGAAATGCACATACAAGTGCTCTTATAAAAGCAATATGGTTTCACATACTAGAACCCACACTGGAGAGAAACCATTCTCATGTTCAGAATGCACCTACAAGTGCTCTCAAAAAAACCGTTTGGTACGTCATACTAGAATGCACATCGGAGAGAAACCATTCTCATGCTCGAAATGCACGTACAAGTGCTTTCAAAAAAGCGAAATGATTTTACATACTAGAACCCACACTGGAGAGAAACCATTCTCGTGCTCGAAATGCACATACAAGTGCTCTAATAAAAGCAATATGGTTTCACATACTAGAACCCACAATGGAGAGAAACCATTCTCGTGCTCGGAATGTACGTACAAATGCTTATATAAAAGCAGTATGGTTTCACATTCTAGAACCCACACTGGAGAGAAACCATTCTCGTGCTCAGAATGCACGTACAAGTGCTTTCAAAAAAGCAAAATGATTTTACATACTCGATCCCACACCGGTGAGAAACCATTATCATGCTCGGAATGCCTATACAAGTGCTCTTATCAAAGCACTATGATTTTACATACTAGAACCCACACTGGAGAGAAACCATTCTCTTGCTTAGAATGCACGTACAAGTGCTCTATTAAACGCAACATGGTTCGTCATACTAGAACCCACACTGGAGAGAAACCGTTCTCGTGCTCGGAATGCACGTACAAGTGCTTTATTAAAAGCAGAATGGTTAAACATTCCAGAACCCACAGTGGAGAGAAACCAATCTCTTGCTCGGAATGCAAGTGAATGGCAATTTAATGACAATAAAAGTGTCATTTGCGCCATATGCTCAAAAAATTGCTTTTGTTAGAAATCCTTCTCATGGTTGGATGAAATTTTTAGTTTCAAAGTTTTATTTTGAAGAACCAAAAGTTTTAGTATGTTACAGTATGTATTGAAATTCCTATAATTATCAAACCAAAATTTTCTGACATAGAGATATATTATACGCACATGATAAATATACCGTCCATTTGCATGACTAGCTTTATTGCAACGGATGGTGAAAGTCTCAAAGATTAATATCCCAGTCAATCTAGACAAAAAATCGACCCTAACTGGATAAAACTAGGGGAAAGCTGAATATTCGCAGGTGAGTAGTACTTCCTCCAGGAAGTATTTTCACTAAAGTCCCTACTCTTCCCACAATTTCTTCCTCACCTGCGCTCCCCCAACCATTTAATTTGAAGGTTCTACCAAAGCCATTATATCTCCTAAACTAAAAAATGAACCAGTTAATTGTTTCCAGAAACCAACTTCTTATAAAATTACCCTAAAATAATTAAATATTTGTTTTCATCTGCAATAGTTAAGACATGTTGTGCAGTGAAACAGTTGAGCGCAGGATTATGAGTAAATACGAAGGTAAAAAGTTCAAGAATGGATACGACATTCCATTATTTTGATGTTCTCTCTGTCACTTCTGTATTCCTTTAAATATACTGTAACTGTGTTGGATTTAATATGTTTTTATAAACTTGATGAAGGTTCAGAGTGAACCGAAACCGATTGGTTTTATGTGTTGAAAATATATGCAATAAAGTTGTTTTAAAAATTAAGTTATTTTATTATAATTATGTATATTCACAAAGTGTTTGCTACATATGAAAATTTATTTAATTATAAATCAATCCGTTAATTCGTACTAAATCTAATATTTCTATTTTTGAAACCGACAATTCATGGTGGAATTCCATTATAATAAAACAAATATGAAACTTTTTTCCACTTTAATTTTACTGACCGTAACCGGTTTTAGCTCGTTAAAGCCATCTTCAAACTGGTTATAGACAAATTAATCTTAGTCTACGGTTTAAATACATAACATATGGGGGAGGGGGAGTGGGGGAGAGGGGTGGTCTACAAGGGTTTTTAATCAATTATATTAATTACATATGTTACTAAGTCGTTTTATACTGTCGTTTTATATCTAATTATTTTGGTATTCCCAGTAGGCAAATTACCAGGGGTTTGTAGTTTGTTTTAATATTGTTCAGCGAAAAACCTTACAAGTAATATGAATTATTAATGATCGAATTTTATGGTCGAATCGTTATTATGATATATGGGATTTCTTTAGATTATTTTTTGTTGTATTTTGAAGGGATGTGTTTACATTGGAATAGGGATGGTCATTATATAAACTATATACATATTTTAATTTCGGAATTATTATGAAAATTATAATGGATTCAAAAGCGGAGACAAATGATTATAATTGCTTATTCATTACAATTTTTTTAGTGAAGCGGGTAATTTCGAAGGATTCTAGTCTATCAAGTTTATGACCTGTATTACAAGTATGGAGAATTTTAACTTCTCTGTCTTTATCAAACGAATGTTTGTTTTCTTATAATGAAGCATCAGACTTGCGTCCATCAGGAAGTGTTTAAGGAGTCTGTGTATGATGTAATCTAAGATTATTTTTTGATTTTCTAGATACTTATTTTCCATGAAGGTGAACGTGAATCATTTAAATTTAATGAATTTAATGTTAATATTCTCTATACAAATAGAACGGCGTCATATGAGCCTCATATTTTTTACCTCATACGAGTGTTTAAAATGTTACCTGGCTATTGTAGACTTAGAGCCCTTGTGTTTTCTCGGTAGGGAAAAAATTTGTCACCTAAATACCTTAATAATCTAAGGTTGAATTGGTTTTTGATTTTATGGATTCTTTCGTAATCCTCCAACTGGCAAGGGCTTATAACAATACCTTTTTATTTTTCTAACTAACTAGTACTGCGGCCCATTCGGCCTTATAATAATAATAATATTAATAATAATAAGAATTTATTCCAGAATGTATGCAGGGGTAGTGCAATGCAATACATTCCATATTTGAAATAATATACATAATAAGTAATAAAAATAATAATAAGGTTGGTAATAACATGGCGATTCCGATAGGCACAAAAAAGCGGAATTTAAGTGAAAAAAGATAAAATATAAACACAAAAATGAGCGTGAACAGCCGTTTATGGGGGATATTTGCAAATCTCCCGTCTCCAGAGGGCCATCAGAGGAGACTCCATCCAGGCAACCATGGCAGCGATGATTTTGTTACTAGATTGGCGTAGTCTGCGCCATAAGCTTCCCATGTGATGGCGGAGAAGCGCTCTGAAAGAGTGTACTCGTCCCTCCAGGAACATTTCCGTGGCGCTGCAGTATCTTGGTAGGCAGAATAGTTGGCGATATGCATTATTGTATGCAACTTTTATCTTATACCATTGGGATGAAGTGTAATCCACCCACAGCTCTGACGTATACAGCGAAGTGCAAAAGGCATTGAAAAGTATCTTTTTCACGTTTGTACTGCAGAGATAAAAACGCCTTGACAGCATACCTGCTCTAACGGATATCGCTCTTCTTTGCCTTTCCATATCCTCGATGTCTTTCAGGTCGTCTATGATAATATGTCCCAGGTATTTGACGCTACGACTAACATCCATTAGCCATTCCTTCCATCTAGCCATACTGAAGGTGTTAGCATGTTTTCGTTTTTGCATTTGAAAACCATATCATCGATTCCAATCCATCCCTTTCATTTATATTTCCTGACTAAAACTTGGTTGGATCCGTCCTTTAACACAGAAGAACTAGGCTTCACTTCACACAACACCTACCGCTTAAATAGAAGTACCGCCACCAGCACCAAATCAAGAGGAGGAGGTGTATTAATATCAGTCACCAAATCTATAACTTCATCCAGGCTAAAATGCAAACACAAAAATATAGAACAAATTTTCCTACTACTCAAGACGAACCTAGGAAAAATCATTCTTGGATGTGTTTATATTCCTCCCGGATCAATTACACAAATTTACGTAAACCACATTGAAGATGTAGAGGCCCTTAAGCTCAAATATCCGGAAGCTAGAATGCTGCTAATCGGCGACTACAATACTCCCAATATAGACTGGATTACCCATAGCGATAACTCAACAACTCATTTTAATACATCTGCTAATGCTCGTGAAATTATAAATATGTCAAATTTCCTAGGTCTTAAACAAATTAATAACGTATACAACTCTAATCACCACTTACTAGATCTTGCATTTAGTAGCGATCCTTCAGTAAAATTATGTAAATCCATAGACCCCCTTCTTCCCGAAGATTCCCACCATCCTCCCTTAAAAATCACCATTACTAACAACTTCCTAAACATTTACTCTAATAGTGTTCCTAAATATTCATACAATTTTGCAAGGGCAGATTATCCACTGATAACAAAATACTTAGAAAGTACAGACTGGTCCTTTTTAGACAAAAACACAAATGTTAACCAAAATCTTGAATCTTTTTACTCCATCATCAACACGACTATTGAAAAATATGTTCCCTTAATTCAATTCAAACCATCAAAGTTCCCCAAATGGTTTAATAATGACTTAAAACACTTAATAATTAACAAAAAAATCTGGCACAAAAATTTCAAAGAGAGCAACTCTATCTCAGACTACAAAATATTTCATAAATATAGAACTGACTGTAAAAAGCTCTCCAAAAATTATATCAAACATACATACTCAACACAGAAAAGTCTATTCCTTCAAATACCAAAAACTTTTTTACACATGTAAACTCACTAAGAAAAAACAAACTTAGCCTACCAACCTACATGTATTTCGAAGGGAAAAGTAGTAGTGATACTAATGACATCGTTAATTTGTTTGCCGACTTCTTCAAAAATGTTTACGATAATGATATCCCAAATGTTCAACTTCCACCCTTTCATCCAAAGGAATCGGTCCACATTCCCGCTTTACATATAAATGTTCCTGATGTTATACGCAAAATAAAAACACTCGACTTAAAGAAAAAAGCTGGTCCTGACAAAATTAGTCCTGCCTTTCTAATTAACTGTGCATCAATAATAGCCAATCCACTATGTCATATATTTAACCAATCATTAAATTCTGGCTGCTTCCCCGACCTATGGAAAAATTGCTATCTAACACCTGTATTTAAAAAAGGCGATATTCATGATGTCACTAATTACCGACCCATATGCATGCTCTCAACTATCCCCAAACTGTTTGAAAAACTTATCCTCGATAAAATCTCCATACATATTAACAACATCATTGTAACTAATCAACATGGATTTATGCCAGGCAGATCCACACTAACAAATCTCTCCTTATATGAAAATTTTATAGCATGTTCACTCGAAAACAAAACCCAAGTCGACTCAATATATACAGACTTTGTAAAAGCGTTTGACAAAGTTAACCATAAAATTCTTCTCAATAAACTTATTCAAATCGGAATTGAGGGTAAACTATTGGAATGGATAAAAAGCTACTTAACAAATAGAAATCTACAAGTAAAAAATAATTCTAACCTTTCACACAAATTCATAGCTACTAGCGGTGTACCCCAAGGGTCACATTTAGGCCCAATACTGTTTCTCCTTTTCATAAACGATATTGTTACTGTATTTGATAAAAATGTTGAAGTGCTACTTTTTGCCGATGACCTTAAACTATTTAAAATTATAAAAACAATAAATGACTGTATTCAAATTCAATTAAATTTAAATAAACTTCAAGATTGGTGCAAAACTAACAAACTTTATCTCAATATTAGTAAATGCCACATTATAAGATTTTTCAGAACAACACAACCCCTTAACTATCAATACAAAATTAATAATGTTTCTCTCGCCTCTGTAAGTGAAATTAACGATCTCGGCATTATTTTCGATTCAAAATTTAACTTTCTTTCACATGTAGAAACAGTCACCAACAAAGGATTAAAAATGCTCGGCTTCATTCTCCGAAATGGCAGAGACTTTAAAAATATTTCAACACTAAAAATCTTATATTCCTCACTTGTTCGAAGTCAAATCGAATATAATTCTCCTATTTGGTGTCCTTACTTTAAAATCCACTCCGACTCTATTGAAAAAATTCAGCATAAATTCCTAAGATACATTAACTATAAACTCGGTCTACCTATAGAATCAATAAATTACTATCACTTGATGAAAGAATTAAACTTACTTAAACTCTCAGATAGAAGACTTATTTCCGATTTGACTTTTATTTTTAAAATTGTCAATGGTATTATAGACAGCCCTGATATATTAAGCCTAATTACCTTCCATATACCCACTAGAACCACTCGATCCAAAATTCTTTTTAATTTCAATAACAATATCAGGACTGAGTCATTTAGAAACTCGCTTATACCTAGATTGCATGCAGTTGGCAATGCTTTCTCAGAAGTAGTAGATGTGTTCAACTGCACGGAATATAGTTATAAGAAGGCTATAATAACATACCTCTGTCGTAATTATCAATGTTATTAGGCATAATACCATTCTATTCATAAGTTATCACAAAACCTAAACTATGCACTTACATCAGATATCAGACAGAAGAGTGTTATATACTTAATCAAAACTATAATTTTTCCCAAAATTGTTATGAGATGTCTTACTGACAGCCCTGATTCAATAGAGCTAACTCTTAGTTCTCAGCAAATTCAACCGAATTCAATATTGAAGGTAACAATAACCTCAATACTAAATTACTGTACGGATTGAAAATAAAAATGCTATTGTACCTATGTATACCAGATGTTATTCTTGTTTAATTTTCAACATAATTTCTCAGTAATTATTCTGTTTAACATAATACTGTTTCGTTCCTGTGAACCACTGTAAACATAAATCATGTATATTGTAAAAGCCTTTTACGGCGTCTAAATAAATAAATACATAAATACATAAATACATAACTATTGATTTGGACGTATTATATACAAGGTTATGATTATTTGCAAAATCTTCACATATTTGGAGTAGTTTCATCAGTGCGCTAAGTGACGGTGCTAGAAGAACCATATCATCTGCGTAGTTAATATTGTTTACACATACTCCTTGAATATGGCAACCTATTTTACTGTTATTAAGTCTTTGAATTAGTTCATCAGTATATATATTAAACAGTGCTGGAGACATGCTTCCTCCATGCCTTACGCCACTTTTCAAATAAAATGGGTTGGAAAACTCGCCGGACCATTTCACCACATTTTCTTGCTGCGTGTGCCAAATTGAAAGAATCGCTATTATATCTTCTGAAACTGCTCTTTTCCTGAGTTTTTCCCAGAGTTTATTGTGACAAACACGATCAAACGCTTTGCTTAGATCTAGAAAGCAGGTATAAATTGGCGTTTTTCTTTGTTTATAGTAGCTAATGGTTTCTTTTAAGGAATATATTGCCATAGATGTTGACAGTGCCGATTTAAATCCGAACTGGTTATCCTCTGTCGTTAGATGGTCTGTTACGACCGTCGATAAAATTTTTTCAAATATTCTTGCCAGAGCGGTCGAGAGTGAAATCGGTCGGTAGTTATTGATAATGGATGGATCAAGTTTTGTTGATTTAATTATGGGTATAATTACCGTTTTTGTCATTTCGTTCGGAATGTACCTATAACGCATAATATTTGAAAATAGTTTTGCTAGGATAACATGAATCGCTGGCCCAGCATACTTGATGTGCTCAAGAGCTATTGAGTCATGTCCTGTGGCTTTTCCTGTAGCCATTTCTCTTACAGCTCTTTCTACCATATGTGGGGTAATGCTGTTAGTGGTAATATTACCTTCGGTTTTCAAAGTAAAATTTACATTCAGAGATTTTTCCGCTACTTCTTCACCTGCCATGGAGAGGAAGTTACGAAATTCATTGGCGATATTTTCCTTTCCTCTTACTCCATTCACACAAAGAGGAGTTTTCATATTGGTTTTCAATTCTGAAGAGGTTTTTTGCCAAAATTTATAGAAATCTTTATTTATTAGTGAGGTGGCAATACCATCCATTCGCTGTTGGATTTCTCTTTGTTGGCATTTTTTCAGAGCTACTTTGAAAAGCGTTCGGTACTTCTTCCTATCTTCGGCAGCCGGCCCTGAGAGTGGTTTTCCGGCCTCGAGCCATGAAAGAAAGGCGCGTCTTGATGCTGCATATTTGGCTGCAACCATATGATTCCATCCCGGAATGTTTCTATTTTTTCGACTCGTGTTATTAAATGTGGTAGAGGCAGCACTTCGCAATGCATCTACAACATTTTTATACAAGGAATTTATTTGATTTTCATGTGATTGTGCCGCTGATTTTATATCAAGGTCTGATTGGTCGAAATCTTGAATTATGTTTAGAAGTTTGCTGTTAATAGTTTCAGTATATTTTGTTATTTCAACATTCGATTTTGGATTCCATCTAGAAGGATCAATCATATTATCATTACACGATTCCACAAAGGCTGGTAGAAATTGAAGGTTGAGATTTATTAACATTGGCAAGTGGTCAGACCACACTGCATCATATTGGACATCTACGCTAGCTATAGCGTTTTCCAGAGCTTTTGTGACGACACAATGATCTAGCCAGCTTGTGGTACTATGGGCATCACTCACATATGTAAAAGTATTACAGTCCATCAACTTGATATCGGCACAGACGTAGCAAAACTCTTTGCAAAAAATTTCTAGTTCTCGGCCAAACAAACTTTTGGGATCTGCATTGAAATCGCCTAAAATAATCGCACTCGTCGAATTTCTTTCATTGATTATTGCGTTTACCTTACTCATGCAATTTGTGAATTCCTCGAGATTTTCGGGTTTATTTGTCGGCATATAAACTGAAAAAAATAATATTTTGCCACTGTTTACAGTTACTTGTATTGCCGCCAGTCTTGGCTCAGAGCATTCCACTATGTCGACAGAAAGAGAATCCCGCCATAGGATTGCGACCCCACCATTACTATTACCATCAGAATGTTGTACTTACTTGGCTGAATTTACCTTAAATTAATGAGTTTTTTGAGGAAAATTTCTTATTACGCGGTATTGTAGAGGATTTAATTTTTTTGAATAGTTTTAGTTTTTAGCATATATTTGTAGTACATTTGGTACCTCAAAAGTATTTCAATTTACAATCGATGGCGTTCTTATGGGTACTTTCAGTATGGACTTAATGAATTGTGTTCAGGTTATGTATAAACTTAGATACAGCAGATCCCCATCCTACAATCGCATATTCAATAGGTACGAGAATGACATAAAGCGTAATAGATTTTTTTCATGTCCTTATTTCCCACTCTTAGACTTTTAAGAAATATATGAGTTTGAGTTTTGTAATTTTTTCCATGATACCTTTGAAATGTAGGTCCCATCAAAGATTTTCATTTATAATTATTATTGATTTATTATTATAATTGATTTTCATTTATTATTATTTGTATAATTGGGCATTGTCATTGAATATAATTTCTATGCCATTCGTGTTATTTTAGTTCAAGTGACTTTACCGGTTGGCTCCTTGAGTTCATTGAAAATATTATATATTTAGTTTTGCTTATATTAAGGGTAAGCGAGTTAATTTTCAGCCAATTTTGAAGTGTACTAAGCCCTTGTTCAACCACATAAAGTTTCTTCTTTAAATAATATGACGGTATCATCAGCAAACCTGATTATGTTTCCTTTAATGTTAAGGTTAGTGATACCATTTATAAAAATAATAAATAGAATCGGCCCCAGTACGCTTCCTTGGGGAACTTCATAGTTTAATGGCAATGGTTTACTCTTTTGCTTTAAAGTTTACTCTATAGTATAGAGTCTATACCATCCACCTGTTAGGCTGTTAGGCTGCTGTGTTGAAAATATTGATCTTAAAGTCCAATTGAAATAGATTATGGCTAATTCCCCGGTACAGCGGTTTCGTACTATGCGAAACCAATACCGAACCAATACCGTAAAAATAATGTTTTGATTCTCTGATCACGGTACTTTATGTTTTGGTTTTTATTTTTCACTGTACTTTAAATTAAATTTATTACTGCATTTATTTTTAATTCATTTATGTATGTAACTATATTCTTTCTCATGTTAAATTGTACTGCCTTTGTTACGTGTTCTATTACACATTAAGTGAACTGTAAAACAATTTTAAAAATGATAGTTAGAAGCTCATTCAATTGGTTCTGAATATCACGGGAATAAGTGGAAAGAAGGAAACAGCCTACCTGAATTCCCATGAATCCGGGCAATACGGGCTCTCGATGCACTTGCACTGGGTGAATTTTCCTCCACAACGAGATGAACGAGAAACGAGTGAATTTTGGTATTTGGATGTGATTGATACGACGGCGAAAAACTAAGGTGGAACCTTCTTGTTGTACGACACGAACTCGACTGGTATTTGCGACAATTAGTGCAACATAAATGTTCATAATGTCCAATGTGGGTAGGACTGTTTTTAGGGAAGGAGATGGAAAGTAGGAAAAATGGTAGGTAATGCAAAAAAACTGTTTCAATACTAAACATTCCGCCCGCTTTGAGGAAATGTACAAATGTTCTCAACAATCGACATAAAAAAAGATCTACACAATAAATATAAACTAAAGTAAATTTAACGAAAACTAAAATTAGAGACTAAATAGAACAAAATTTATTCGATAGGTAATCGATATAGTTTCACCACGGGACGTTTAAAATTACCCTGTGGCGTACGAACTGAAACGACACGAACAATTTTATCAGCACCAGGAAATAATTCAATAACTCGCCCAACGGGCCAATGCATGGGCGCAGAATGTGAGTCGTCAATCATTACTAGATCGTCGACTTTCAGATTGGGTGATGATGACGACCACTTGTTCCGTTGTTGAAGAGTGTGTAATATTCTTTTCGCCAACGATTCCAAAAATGTTGAGACATTTGTTTCAATAATTGCCAGCGCGATAGACGGTTCATTGATACGTCCACAAAATCTTCTTCAACAACAGAAACTAGAGGGGCTCCAATCAAAAAATGCGCTAGAGTCAGGGCGTCCATTTCAGACGGATCCGTTGACATCGCGCCAATAGGACGAGAATTTAAGATTGCCTCGATACGAATCAAAACAGTGGCTAGCTCTTCGAAAATGAGTACTTGATTTCCTACCACCCTTTTCAAATGATGTTTAGTTGATTTAATTCCAGCCTCCGATACTCCGCTAAAGTGTGGGGCGGAGGGAGGATTAAAGTGCCAGATAATTGAACGAGGGGCAGTAGCGTCTATAAGTGTGTTATTGTCTTCAGGTAATCTTAAAAATTTAGAAAGACCTATATGATATCTATTGGCACCGACAAAGTTGGTACCACAATCGCTTTAAATGTCCACGACGAGAAATGAATCGATCTTATGCTGCTATAAATGCTTCAGTGGATAGATCTGATACTAATTCCAAATGAACGGCTTTGTTCGATAAACAAACGAAAAGACATAAATAGGCTTTATAGGTTTTAGCGCCGCGACGACTACTTTCGCGGACTACAAACGGACCTCCATAATCGGTTCCTACATTAAAAAAAGGACGACCTTCTCGAAAGCGGGAAGCGGGAAAGTTACCCATCAAGGGTAAACTACCACGCGGGTTGTTTTTAAAACAAGAGATACATTTGCTCAAACGATGTCGAATTACGTTACGAGCCGAAATTATCCAATATTTTAATGATAGTATAGATTGCAATGCACGCGGACCAGGATAAAGGTACAAACGATGGTAGTAATCTATTATAAGAGTTGTTAAATGACATTGCTTTGGTAAAATAATAGGATGTCTAGAGGTTTCCGACACTACTTGTGCAAAGCGAAGACGTCCGCCCACCCTTAATATTCCAAATTCATCGATAAAGGGAGCAAGCCTTTGCAGTTGCGGTGAATACACATTATGCGAGATTATATTATCTATATCTTGTTTAAAATAAATATTTTGAACGAATTTAATGCAACAGGTCAAAGATAAATTAATTTCTTTCAACAAGAGTGTGTTGCAACTTATATTTGATTTCAAACTTAATCTATTAATAAATCGACGACACCAAGCTATAACCCGTAATAATTTCGATAGTGATGAAAATTTCAATAAAAACTCTTGGTCACGAGTTGACACATTAGTTGATAATGAAAGTGGATTCTTCGATTTATACTCTGGTATTTGTTCTACCGGAATATCTTGAGGTTTAACAAAGGACTACTCCTCTACGGGTGACGATATAAAGTGTGGACCATACCACCATAAGGAAGATTCGGCAATTTCACTTGGAAAAACTCCTCGTGACCCCAAATCTGCAGGATTTTCTTGCGACGAAATGTGAAACCAATGTTCATAAGGAAGAATTTGAATGATGGTTTCAATACGATTTGCAACGAAAGTTTGCAAACGAAACGTAGGCGTTTTTAACCACGCCAAAACAATAGTGGAATCGGTGAAAGCTATAATGTTTTCTATTTGAAGTCGATCTTTATATACTTCTTTACAATAGGTTAATAGCTTTGCCAACAAAACTGCTCCAAGCAGTTCTAGCCGTGTAATAGATATCACCTTAATGGGTGCAACTTTTGATTTTTTTATTTTTTTATTTATTTTATTTATTTAAACGCCCATAGGGCTTTTACCTATAATAATGTACATCTTTATTTTTTAGTTATACAGATTACATATAAAAAATAAATAAAAAAAATAAATCAGTGTTAACAAAATACAGGTTACATAAAAAAATATCAGAGTTGACAAAATATGTTACATAAAATATAAGAATTTTAAAAATATAGGTATGGATAGAGTAAGTGAGACGAAAAATATAAAATCTGCCAAAACCCACAAAATCAACCATAATGATAATAAGAAAATATAACAATAGTTTACAAATTAGGTAAAAATAGTTCGCACATACTCCGTTTAAAGTTGGCCAAGTTCAAATTATTGTCAAATACATTTATATTATTTAAGTATTTGTTACCAAGACTGTGTAAACGTTGTATTGGAGAGTGAAAACTATAGTTGGAATGAGATGTATGTATGTAAAATGTTGATATTTGCCTAGTTGTTCGTGTAGGTATGTGTAGATTTATTAAATGCAGGAGTTCACAACAATCGAATTTAGAGTTCAATAATTTTAATAAAAAGGTTAGGTCGTTTATTTTTCTTCTGTTTTCTAATGTCGGAATATTTAAATGATTCAATAATGACTGGTAATTTATGTGTTCTAAAGGGATGTTAAGTTTAAAATTGACGAAGCGTAAAAATTTTCTTTGAATTCTTTCAACATTATGAATATGTACATTGTAGAAGGGTGACCAAACTATGGAGTTATGTTCTATCAGGCTTCTAACAAGGGATATGTACAATAGTTTTATGATTTGTAAAGATTCAAAGTTTTTAATTGTTCTTAATATAAAACCTAATGTTTTCATACCCTTATTCACAGTTTGTTGAATGTGGGCCGTAAAGTCTAGTTTCTCATCCATTATTATGCCAAGATCTCGCATTTCCTTTACTCTTTCTAAATTTGTTTTATTTATTGAATAGCCAAAAAATTGTGATGTTTTTTTTCTGGAAAAGGTCAAAATTTTGCATTTTTCTACATTTAAATATAAATTGTTTTGTGAACACCAGTTATTTAGCATGTCTATATTAGATTGAAGAACTTGACAGTTGTTTAAGGAGGTTATTTCTTTATATAATTTAATATCGTCGGCGAATAGCAGTACATTGACATTTTTAAAGCAGTTGACTATGTCATTTATAAAAACAATAAATAAAATTGGACCAAGATGACTACCTTGCGGTACGCCACTAGTGGCCAAAAATGGTTTAGATAAAAAAGATTTTATTTTAACAAGTAAAGTTCTACCAGATATGTAGCTACTTAACCAGCTTAACATATTTGCTCTGATTCCTATAGCATGAAGTTTTTGGATCAGTACTTTGTGAGACACTTTATCAAAGGCTTTCGAAAAATCAGTATACATACAGTCAACTTGTTTATTTTTAGAAAAAGACTCCAATATATAGTTTTGAAACAGTAGTAAATTTGTTGTAGTTGATCTACCTCTAATGAAGCCATGTTGTTTGTCATTTATTAACTTTGTTAGTGTGGGATATATTTCTTCCAAAACTAAAGATTCAAAGATTTTGGGTAATACAGATTGTATGCATATTGGTCTATAGTTTGAAATGTCAGTCTCGTCACCTTTTTTAAATATTGGAATAATATAGCTGGATTTCCAGTAGACGGGAAAATATCCAGAGGATAGTAGGTGGTTAAATAAAATGGTTAGTGGTTTAGACAATACGGAGGAGCACTGTTTTAGGAAAATTGGCGGGATGGTGTCCGGGCCTGCAGACTTGTTTATGTCTAAGGAACTTAATTTTTTTTTGCAAGATTCTTCGGTGATGTAGCAGTCTGTTAAATGTGTGGTTTTTTTTAATGTGTATGAAGGAATATTTTCTTCTAGTGTTTCATCATCATAAACATTTTTAAAGAAATCAGAAAAAAGATTTACAATGTCTTGCGTATTGTTGGCGTATTTGTCGTCCATGTGCATTTCTGGAGGATAGTCTGTGCTGTCGTTGTTTATTTTTTTAATAAATTTCCAGAGATTGTTCGAGTTTAAGGCTGTGTTCTCGATAGAATTGATATATGTTTTATAACAGATTTTAGAGAGATCTTTGCATTTTTTCCTACTTTCACTGAAATTTGTATAGTCGATTTTCCTCAGAGTTTTTTTGAATTTTTTATGAAGTATTTTTTTTTTGTTGTAGTGAGTAATATAATAATTTATATAGTAAAATGTGGCTTGAAATTTCTCGATTATTGATTACAATCAAATAAACAACTCCACAATATCCTCGTTCAGAGGCGTCTGAAAAACCAACCCGTATACAACGACTTTTCTGAGAAGTAGTAACAAAGCGATCAATTTTTAAATTGGATAGGGAAGGAAGTTCCGTTATATATATTTCTTCCACTTCAAACACATTTCCATGGGGATTACCATCCCAACCAAGTCGCATCTTCCACAATTCTCGCATGAAATATTTAGCGACAAAAACGACAAGGTTAATGAATCCCAATGGATCATATAATCGTGCTATGGTAGATAGCATTGTACGTTTAGTATAGTGGTCACTAAAAGCATTATTAATTTTATATGTAAATTTATCGAGCGACGGGATCCATTGAATACCTAATATATTAATATCACCAATAATCACCGTCAAATTCAAAACTTAATGGTACTTCTCGATAATTGAGAGGAATATCTTCTATAACTTCAGAATAGTTGCTAGTCCATTTTCTTAATTCAAAACCACCTTTTTGAAGTAATTCATTCAACTCCATGATGTAATATCGAGCGCTTTCCAAAGTTTGCGCACCACTGACAATGTCGTCTACATTTGTGTCATTAATTAATATGCTTGCAGCCTTTGAATAGTTAGATCTTTCATCAGCTGCTAATTGATGCAATGTTCGAATAGCTAAGAAAGGGGCACTTGCTGTCTCATATGTGAACGTTTGTAATTCAAATTCTTTTACGGGATGATTGCGCGACTCCCGCCATAATATATGTTGATAGTTACACGAGTTTGAATCCATGAGGATTTATCGATACATTTGACGTATGTCAGCTGTAAAAACGACTTTGTGTAAACGAAAATTACACATCAATTCGACTATGTCCTTTTGTAATTTTGGACCCACCAAAAGTATATCATTCAATGCAATACCCGATGATGTTTTGGTACTTGCATCAAAAACGACTCTCCAACGAGTTGTAGAACTTGTCTCCTTGATTACGCCGTGATGTGGTATGAAATAGTTTCCAACTGGTGACTGAGATGGTATTTCAATCATGTGATCCAAAGTTAAATACTCTCTCATAAAAAAATTTATATTGGGATTTGAGATCAGGATTTGCATCCAGCTTCCTTTCTAAATGCATGAAGCGCGACAATGCGGTGTCATACGACTTTCCCAAATTTTCTGGGCTTTCCTTGAATGGTAAAGCTACGACATACCTCCCGTCTTTGTTACGGTAAGTATTTTCAATATACAACTTTTCACACCGAATTTCATCAGGGGATCGAATTTCTTGCAAAGTGGGGACATTTTCGATCTCCCAAAAACATTTAAGTTTATCCTCAATTGAGTCATCCATTGAAGTAAAAAATGAATTTATCGAATCATTTGACGATCCGACATTTCCCATTAAAACCAATCCTAATATTGTTTCGATGGCAATAGGTTCATTTTCTTTGCCGACCAATTTACCTGGGACTAATAATGAGGCAAAAATATTACTTCCGAGTAAAATGTCAATTGCTGATGGCAAGTAGAAGGTTGGGTCTCCAAATTTGAGTCCTCTAATATGTTGCCAGTCATGTTCAACGATATGAGACGACGGCAAGTACGATGAAATGTAATTGATAATAAGGAAATCTGTTGTAATACCAGACTCCTTCGAGGCGACAGGACGAAAATTTGTTTTTACCAATCCGTTTGATCCAATTGTGCGAGTGCCACCAATACCGATGATAGAAAATGAATGTTTACTCGAACGAGAAAAGCCGAGGCGTTTAGCACACTCCTCCGAAATGAAATTAGCCTGACTCGCCGAGTCCAAAAGAATCCTTGCTTTTTGAAAAACGCCATTTTTTCCTAATATTTCCACGTAGGCTGTGGACAACAGTACCGATTTACTATTTTTATTGTATCACGTTGTTAACGCAAGTGGTTCCGAATTTCTTGATTTTCTGAATTTTCCTGATGTTCAGAATTTTCAAACATTTGCTTTGTAAAATGCAATAGGGTGTGATGTCGAGCTTGACACTCCTCACAAGAGAAACGAGACTGACAATTTTTTGCATTATGTTTATTTTGTAAACAGTTGAGACAGAGCTTGTGCTCCTTGGCGAATGAAAACCTGTCTTTTGGTGACAGGCGTAAGAATTTGTTACATTTATTCAGATAATGTGACGATTTACAAACAAGGCATGTCATGATCTGCCCTTTCTACTTCAAACTTTTCCTTCTCTTCTTTCTACGATAATTTTTCTTTAAAGTCCCATAGGTAACTTTTCCATAAGGCTTTGCATATGTGTTCGCAGGGATGGAAAATTCCTCCCCTGCCGTCTCTACGAGCCTTTGCTCCTCTCCTTTGATTCTAGTTTGTCTACGTGACGTACGACCTTGAACGTACTCATTTCACGTGACGGATCAGTATAAAAAGGCTTCACCGAACGTTGTGTTGGTTTTTTGTTTCTCGGTTTAGAAACCTAGTTATCTGTGTATGTGTGGTATCCCTTGGTTCTTTTGAGATAGAGTGAGTTGAATCGATTACCGCTGTGTTTTAAAACCATTTCATAAACCTTATCTTCTAAGTCGCCTGCTCCCCCAACTAGCTACGTGATTCTACCTGTCATAGAGTAATGTGAGTATAATAAAGTGTTAGATTTTATATATGTGATATACATACGATAAATTTATGGTGTTAGTTGTCGGCGCCATCCATGTATATATTTTGGGAGGGGAAGGAGAGGAAAGGAAATGAATTTTTTTCAAGTTAAGACTGGCTCCTCCGCTTACCAAACAAAACTGATGGATGATAATTCGAACAAGGCAATCGATATCTGCGTGTCTGGATATCACAACCGGCCGGGTCTCCCCTTGTTCCAAATCGGCAACCTTCACGCCAGAATAAAGAAAACCAGGTCTCTTCACCAATTTCAGAATTGCCCCAATCTCAAACACCTCCAGGATAATCTACTTTACTGAGTGTAGAAGGGGAAAACCATGACATCCCTTGTCACGAATCTAGTCGCGAAAATGTGACACGCAAGGTCCTAAGTTACGTGCCACCTCTAGAAAACGTTGTAACTCCCACGCCGTCGGGGATTTACATCCCTTTCTAGGTCAATACATATATAACACACGACGATCTTGTCGACATTTTGCCCGCTTATTAACGATAGGTTGTGTGCCTACCCATTCAGCCAATTATCATGTGAGATATATGTAAGGTCTACTCGATATGCCAAATTTGGGATGAGGACTGTCTGTATTTTAATATTTGGTTCCAGTATTTATTTTATGAGGTTACTAGCATCCTCGTGTATTAGGTATGGGTAACTTCTACTGAATACCTATCCTCTCAGGTAAGGTATAAACGGATAATTGGTTTGATTTTTTGCATTTAATTTAAAGAGGCTGCCTACCTCTCGAAAGATACCTGTTGAGAAAAGTTGTTCGGTTGGTAGTTTTATTTCGGAGATTACCATCTCCCTCTTTCGACTTTAGATTTGTTTTTGTGCATCCCAATTCGTAACTTAGAAAGTCAAACAATAGATGAAAAGTATTAAATTAGAAAAGTCAAATAACAGAAGAAAAGTTTTCATTTTGTTCCGTCTGGTTGCATCCGAACGCTTTCAATTCGGGACGGCATACGCTAGCAAAACTTCCCCTTTGACTGACTGTACCTGCGTCTTGTCCTATATATGAAAAGGTCGTTGACTCGTCTCTCGCTCACAGCTGATTGACGGTTCGCCTAGCACATCCCTGTTAATGATAACATTATTTGGGCGGCAGGTGTTGTAAACTCGGTTCCTGTACCTCGGTTGTATCCTATTATTAAAAGGGTCCTCTGAAATTTGATAAATAATATAAAAAAACTCACCCTGTTAGTCACCTCCAAATCCTCGTGTGAAACTTACCTGGTTACACTATATAGCTAAATCACTTTAATTTTCGACCTCCTCCCTACGCTTATAAAAGGGTAATTAAATATTCCTGTAAATAAAATTGTACCTCCCTAATCTGTTAGGATTCGAACCCACAGTTAATAATCTATTTGATTCTCTGGTTTTCGGTCTCCGTGGATAGAATGCCATCTCGCCAAATCAATAACCTAGCCCGATTAAAACTTGCTGCCTTTATATACGGTCACTCTGTTTTTAAAACGCGATCATTATTTTTATTATTTTCATGTTTTTAAGACAAGCAATCTAGTTCAAACTGTATACGAAATCACGTTTAAATCAACACAACTTTATAACACAATCGCGATTTCACAACACCTGGCGCCTCTGAGGTGGGTTTTTACAAAACGGCGCTCTAAAAATTATCCGATTGTTCCTTACTGTCATTATTATTAATTGTTTTCTCACTGAGTCCAACCACTTTCACTTCACACAAAAACCGGTTCAATAATATTTCACTTTAGTTCAAAATTCCACAATACTATTAACACCATCTGAATCCACTAATTCACTGCAATTTCACACAACACTTCTCATTTGTATCGATTTCATGGAGATGTCAACGTACTCAAGTTCCAAACCTGACTGCCCGTCCCTGCGCCCTGTCCCGTGTGAATGTGTTTACTCCAGGCCTGTCTGTCCATAAATCTCCCGTCGTTGTCTAAACAAAAATTTTTTTTGAGCACGTTCGTTTCGTTTATTTTATGTGAGTGTCCAAAACATCACAGCCTCCCTTTAGTTCTAAGCCCAGCGGGTAATCTCGCTTCCTCGTGTTAGTCGATGGGATTAGAAATAACTATAGGTAATTTACGTTTCTCGAATACCTCTGTATTTATTTTTTTATTTTTATTTTAAATTTTATTTTAATTCTTCCAAAATGTTGAGCGCCCCTGTTCTTCGTTTCTAACCTAGCATCTGTTTATTTTTTGGTTCCCGTGATTATCGGCTTGTTCTGCTGGTGAGTTTTTTCCCGCCCTCAGCTTTTTCAAGTGTTTTTGTGTCTCTATGGGTAGAAATTCAATATGTCATGTCACACTTGTTTATTTTCGAATTTTAAACTCCGAGTTTTGTTTATTACATAATAGTACTTGACTTAACTTTGTGTTTTTTCATCTCAATGCGTTATTTGTATTATATTCGAGTGTTATTTATTTCCATGTTGATTTGTTTTTATTTTGTGTCCTCGGCTGTGATCCGATGGTTTTTTGTCCGTCTGTGTTATTTATGACTTAAACATTCTCTGCCTTTTAGATCTGGAATAAACAATAATTGTTTACAGTTATTCTAATATCAATGGTATAAAATATGCCATATACTTCACGATATCCGATGCAATGTTTATTTTAGATTTGTCCCAGCTATCTTATTCTTGTGTTATAATTAATCCGATTTCGATGTTTGTTTATCCTTTGGCTTCGTTGTTTATGAACATTTTAGATGTTTTTTGTCGTCACAATGAATTCAATGTTTTCCGGGTCTGTCTGTTTATTCTATTTTGCCTTTGAAGTACGATGTCTCTGTTATCATTTTTGACGATAGGTACCATTTCTTTTGCTGTTAATGTGAATTAATAAGGTTTATGAAATCCATTTTTTTTCTCAACAACAGTAATGAACTCAAGCCAGCTTTTATATCTATCTCTCCTGGTTTGCGGCATCAAATGTCATGATCTGCCCTTTCTACTTCAAACTTTTCCTTCTCTTCTTTCTACGATAATTTTTCTTTAAAGTCCCATAGGTAACTTTTCCATAAGGCTTTGCATATGTGTTCGCAGGGATGGAAAATTCCTCCCCTGCCGTCTCTACGAGCCTTTGCTCCTCTCCTTTGATTCTAGTTTGTCTACGTGACGTACGACCTTGAACGTACTCATTTCACGTGACGGATCAGTATAAAAAGGCTTCACCGAACGTTGTGTTGGTTTTTTGTTTCTCGGTTTAGAAACCTAGTTATCTGTGTATGTGTGGTATCCCTTGGTTCTTTTGAGATAGAGTGAGTTGAATCGATTACCGCTGTGTTTTAAAACCATTTCATAAACCTTATCTTCTAAGTCGCCTGCTCCCCCAACTAGCTACGTGATTCTACCTGTCATAGAGTAATGTGAGTATAATAAAGTGTTAGATTTTATATATGTGATATACATACGATAAATTTATGGTGTTAGTTGTCGGCGCCATCCATGTATATATTTTGGGAGGGGAAGGAGAGGAAAGGAAATGAATTTTTTTCAAGTTAAGACTGGCTCCTCCGCTTACCAAACAAAACTGATGGATGATAATTCGAACAAGGCAATCGATATCTGCGTGTCTGGATATCACAACCGGCCGGGTCTCCCCTTGTTCCAAATCGGCAACCTTCACGCCAGAATAAAGAAAACCAGGTCTCTTCACCAATTTCAGAATTGCCCCAATCTCAAACACCTCCAGGATAATCTACTTTACTGAGTGTAGAAGGGGAAAACCATGACATCCCTTGTCACGAATCTAGTCGCGAAAATGTGACACGCAAGGTCCTAAGTTACGTGCCACCTCTAGAAAACGTTGTAACTCCCACGCCGTCGGGGATTTACATCCCTTTCTAGGTCAATACATATATAACACACGACGATCTTGTCGACATTTTGCCCGCTTATTAACGATAGGTTGTGTGCCTACCCATTCAGCCAATTATCATGTGAGATATATGTAAGGTCTACTCGATATGCCAAATTTGGGATGAGGACTGTCTGTATTTTAATATTTGGTTCCAGTATTTATTTTATGAGGTTACTAGCATCCTCGTGTATTAGGTATGGGTAACTTCTACTGAATACCTATCCTCTCAGGTAAGGTATAAACGGATAATTGGTTTGATTTTTTGCATTTAATTTAAAGAGGCTGCCTACCTCTCGAAAGATACCTGTTGAGAAAAGTTGTTCGGTTGGTAGTTTTATTTCGGAGATTACCATCTCCCTCTTTCGACTTTAGATTTGTTTTTGTGCATCCCAATTCGTAACTTAGAAAGTCAAACAATAGATGAAAAGTATTAAATTAGAAAAGTCAAATAACAGAAGAAAAGTTTTCATTTTGTTCCGTCTGGTTGCATCCGAACGCTTTCAATTCGGGACGGCATACGCTAGCAAAACTTCCCCTTTGACTGACTGTACCTGCGTCTTGTCCTATATATGAAAAGGTCGTTGACTCGTCTCTCGCTCACAGCTGATTGACGGTTCGCCTAGCACATCCCTGTTAATGATAACATTATTTGGGCGGCAGGTGTTGTAAACTCGGTTCCTGTACCTCGGTTGTATCCTATTATTAAAAGGGTCCTCTGAAATTTGATAAATAATATAAAAAAACTCACCCTGTTAGTCACCTCCAAATCCTCGTGTGAAACTTACCTGGTTACACTATATAGCTAAATCACTTTAATTTTCGACCTCCTCCCTACGCTTATAAAAGGGTAATTAAATATTCCTGTAAATAAAATTGTACCTCCCTAATCTGTTAGGATTCGAACCCACAGTTAATAATCTATTTGATTCTCTGGTTTTCGGTCTCCGTGGATAGAATGCCATCTCGCCAAATCAATAACCTAGCCCGATTAAAACTTGCTGCCTTTATATACGGTCACTCTGTTTTTAAAACGCGATCATTATTTTTATTATTTTCATGTTTTTAAGACAAGCAATCTAGTTCAAACTGTATACGAAATCACGTTTAAATCAACACAACTTTATAACACAATCGCGATTTCACAACACCTGGCGCCTCTGAGGTGGGTTTTTACAAAACGGCGCTCTAAAAATTATCCGATTGTTCCTTACTGTCATTATTATTAATTGTTTTCTCACTGAGTCCAACCACTTTCACTTCACACAAAAACCGGTTCAATAATATTTCACTTTAGTTCAAAATTCCACAATACTATTAACACCATCTGAATCCACTAATTCACTGCAATTTCACACAACACTTCTCATTTGTATCGATTTCATGGAGATGTCAACGTACTCAAGTTCCAAACCTGACTGCCCGTCCCTGCGCCCTGTCCCGTGTGAATGTGTTTACTCCAGGCCTGTCTGTCCATAAATCTCCCGTCGTTGTCTAAACAAAAATTTTTTTTGAGCACGTTCGTTTCGTTTATTTTATGTGAGTGTCCAAAACATCACAGGCACTTATTTTCGACATTTGATACAAATGAATTAACATTATTATTATTCTTCGAACGATTTTTCATTTTAAATGATTTCGAGGGGTTTTTATTGAAGATTTCCTTTTGCGACAAATTTTCCGGAAAAATGCCTAAAGCGGTCTCTTTAGCTAGACATTGTTGTTCCAAAAAATTTAATAATTGGTCAAATGTAGGTATTTTTTCCAATTTATTTTGAATCTCAAATTCAATACGTAATTGTTTTGGTAATTTACGTAAAACAAAATGTAATTATAGGAAACTTCATTCATGTATTGGAAAATGTATTGCCATTAAAGCCGCTACGTTTTCCTTCAATATTGAAATAAATTTCTTCAAGTTCAATTTGAGAGGATAAAAATAACTCGATATGGGTATCTGCTATTAACCGAATGTTTTCGAATCTTGCGTTTAACAAATTGTAAGCAACAATATAATTTTCTTCCGAAATCAGAAGATTTGAATTTTTTTTATTTTTTTATTATTTAAGTACATTTTTGTTCATTTGTTACAATATATGATCAATATTTCAAGACCCCTCTTCCATAGAAGCATTAGCTTGTGGCTGGAAGAAGAGTTTACATTGTTTTATTACAGTATGTAAGTAATTAAAAATAAAATGATTTTAAACTTATTTGAAGAATGGAATGTTACTTAAGGAAACTAATTGAGATGAGTTATTCTTAAGATTAATTCAAATGGAAACATTTTTATTTTTTATAAGTTTGTCTTTAAAATATTTTTTCACAGTGTTTATTATTTGGATGTTATCATTAATGTTTCTAATTTCTTCAGGTAGTCGATTGAAAAAAATTCTCGCCCGGTAAGTGTACTAATTTTGTGCAAAGGAAGTGTTTAATTTTGGACATGGAAAAATATATTTAAGTCGAGTACGGTTTTCAGTTAGAAATTGGTACTTGTCTTTTTCTTTTATGATTTGAATTAATGCATTTTTAGTATAAAGATCTTTAAATGAAGGCACTTGAAATTCTTCGAATAATCGATCCGTTGGGTAATCGGAAGGTTTTCTTAATATTATTTGGATTATTAACCTTTGTACCACTTCTATTGGAGTAAGGTGAGTTTTGTATGTGGATCCCCAACTAATGATACCATATTGTAGAGTTGATTGGACCAAGGCATAATATATTAAATATAGGTTTTTTAAAGACAAAAAATTTCTGATTCTTAAAAATACATATATCAGTTTTCTGATTTTTTTAACAATTTGACATATTTGTTCCTTCCAATTCAAATTTTTATCGATAATTACTCCTAGATATTTGATTGTGTTTGTGTTTTTTAGTATTGAGCAGTTTTGGAGACAGTAATTTTTATTATGTATTTTGGAATTGTCATGAATGATAATGTCAAAATTTTTAGGGATGTCTTTTGTGTGTATTGCAAATGGAATTACACATGTTTTATCGCTATTTAGTGATAGTAAATTAATGTCGAAGAAATTCTTAAGAGTATTTATGTCTTCAGTGGCTTTAAGTATTACGTTTTCCCAAGTTTTTTCGCTTATTATTAGAACTGTATCGTCGGCATACGAAGTAATTTGGCCATGTAGTGTTTGAAAGAAAATGTCGTTAACATATATGGTGAAAAGAATTGGTCCAAGCACTGTACCTTGCGGGATTCCAAAGTCAGAATGTTCTTTATCGCTATTAACATTATTTATTTTTACGACTTGTGGTCTATTTTTTAGGTAGTTTGAAATCCATTTAATCGCGTTTTCTTTTATACCTATATTATTCAATTTTTTCAGTAGAATTTTATGGGATATGCTATCAAAAGCTTTCCTGAGATCAATAAATATACCTGCACATTTTTTACTAACTAACTAACTAACTAACCATCACGCCGTTTCCCCGCAGGGGTAGGCAGAGAGGACGGACCGCCAAACAACTCGGTCTTGGCACTCACTCCTTGCCTCATTCACATTCATACATCGTCTCATACATACTCTTCTATTATTCTGACTCTTGACATGGCCCGACTCGAGTATCTGATTCACTTGATCGTGCCATGTCTTCCTCGGGCGTCCCCGACTTCTGCTACCATTCACATTTGCATCATATATCCTTCTTACACTCCTATCTTCGCTCATTCGCTCTACATGCCCAAACCATCTAAGCGTCCCTTTCTTAATCTTACTCATTACGCTTACATCAGCCTTGCACTCTCTGCGGATCTCCACATTCCTCACACGATCAAACATGGTTTTACCACACATACGCCTCAGGGATCTCATTTCAACAGCATTTAATCTACTTTCATCCTTTCTTTGTCAGTTCCATGCCTCACTTCCATACATCAAGGTAGGTACCAGCACTCCGTTGTGGACTGCTAACTTCGCTTCTTTGAACAATTTTTTGTTAGCGCCTACGGCGTTTAGTCCTCCATTAACGGAATTACCTGCATTCACCCTTCTTTCAATATCTCTGTCAGCCTTCCCATCTCTCGTAAACATACTTCCTAAATACACAAACTCATCCACCTGCTCCAAGCATTCCCCATTCACAATTATATTGCACACTGTTTTCGTACTCTCTCTTTCAAACACCATTACTTTAGACTTACTTACATTCATCATTAACTCATTCTTCATGCATACTTCGTTCATTCTAGACACGAGAGACTGTAGATCATCTATACTATTAGCAATCAGCACCGCATCATCAGCATACAACAGGCAACATACTTTCAAATTATTCAAATTCGCGCCCAATCCCATCTCTTTCAATTCTTGCATACAATTATCCATGTATAGATTGAATAACCACGGTGACATTACGCAGCCTTGTTTAACACCTTTAGTGATATCAAACCACCCCGTAAAACCACCGTTTACCCTAACACATGCAACGCTTCCCTCATACAGAGACGCAATTGCCTGAGTCAGATTCGTATTCACTCCATACTTGGACAACACCTTCCATAGCTTTTTCCTGTCAACTCGGTCGTATGCTTTTTATAAATCTACAAAGGCACAGAAAAGTTTCTGTTTTTTTGCCAGAAACTTCTCAGTGAGCATACGCAATGAGAAGATCTGGTCCATGCACCCCCTTCCACTCATAAAAGCACCTTGCACATCCCATATTTTATCCTTTGTTTCCTTTCTTACTCTTTCAATCAAAATTCTACCATACAGCTTGCCAACTGAACTAAGCAGGCTAATAGCCCTATGATTCCCACATTCCATACGTGACCCTTTACCTTTGTATAATGGCATGATCACAGCCCTTCTCCAATCTAAAGGCGTGTAACCTTCCTTTAAACATTGGTTAAAAAGATTGCACAACCATGTGAGAATTACACGGCTACCTCCTTTAAAATATTCAGCAGCAATATTGTCAAACCCAACAGCCTTACCATTCTTCATACATTTAATCGAGCTTTCTATCTCATCCATGCTAATTTCGGTAACATTCACTCCATCGTCATTCATATCTGATTCGCCGCTGGAATCACTGTCACTCACTTCGCTTTCGAAGACTTCCTCGAAATAATTCATCCATCTCTCTTTTATTTTTTCCTCATTCGTCAACATTTTTCCATCTTTTGATTTTATCACTTTCATGCTTCCGTTTTCTGGGCCACTCCGGGACCTTTTGATTTCTTTCCAAAACAACTTAATGTTTTCTTGGAAATGGTTTGTCATTTTCATTCCTTCTTCCTCTTCCAGGCGTTTCTTTCGTTCTTTCACTCCAACTCTTACTTTTTTCTTACATTCCTTATATACTTCTTTCGCTCGATACTTCTCTTCGCTGGAAGCACTGCCAGCCGCAATCAGACACAACCATGCTTTCTTCTTCTCTGAGACCAGTGCTTTAATCTCATCATCCCACCATGCATCACCTTTCTTCCTACCTTGCGTACTTATTCCACAAACCTCCCTAGCAGATTCACAAAGACACACTTTTATGTGGTTCCATGTTTCGTCTATGCTTAGACCATCCATTTCCTTCGCATTCAATCTTATCTCTGCACAATTCACATACTTACTTCTCACATTATCGTTTTGCAGTTTTTCTATTTTGACTCTTGTCGGAGTTGGTACCGTTTTCACTTTAGAGCGCCAACCGCGAAAGAGGTTTACTCTCGACACTACAAGAAAGTGGTCAGTTTCGACCTCAGCCCCTCTGAAAACTCTTGTGTCCTCGGTAACAGCTCTCAACCTAGAGTCAATTACTACAAAATCAATAATTGACCTCTCATTTCCTCTTTCCCACGTATATTGGTGGATACCTTTATGATCGAAGAAGGTATTCGACACAAACAGGTTCCACTCTAAACATACTTCAAGTATTCTGTTAAAGTTGTCATTCGTTCTTTTATCCCCAAACATACCTAAGACCGAATCAAATCCGTCACGTCTAATTCCCACCCACCCATTCAAATCGCCTGCCATTATAATCCTTTCGTTCATATTTTTTAGTCTCATTACAACATTCACACCAGTCCAAAAATCATCTTTCACTTCATCGCTTTCAGAATTAACAGGGGCGTAGCAAATAACAAGAAACACCCTTGTCAAACCGATTTTAAATCTGATCCACATTATTCTCGGGCTTATACATTCATACTGCAACATACATTCAATCATTCTGGGAGACAGTAGCGCTGCAGCACCTTGATAAGCCCTCTCCGTATCTGGTCTCCCAGACCAAATGACGAGCCTATCATTATGCTGCATTGTACCGCTACCTTTTTTCATACTCTCTGTTATACAAAGTACGTCCAAACATTTGCTCACCATAGAATCACACAGTTCGTTCATCTTTCTTTCCATTCCTCCTCTAATGTTCCATGTACCAATTCGACATTGCTCACGTTCCGTCCTCCTCTTTGCGCCACCGAAGGGTTGGCGATGTGATGGATAGCGTACCTCATCGACATCTTTGTCGGCCATTCCCTTCCAAGTACTACTTAAACATCTTACTTATACAACTTATCATATCGTTACACACATAAAACAAATAATACATATTTATACGCTTAATATAACATTTAACTTAAACAAATAAACTACCACTAAAAATAGATATTTTATCACTGTATAATTGTTTTAAAACACTCCATGTAGACAGCAAACCAAAAAGCGCGGGTTCAGTCCGATTTCATCCATCATTTCCGATGTCATTATTCCACGCGCGGAAGGGCACGAGCGGTGGGGAGCGGAGGTTGCGGCAGGGGTTGCATGAGTCGCCAAATGACTCTTTTCTTGTGCGGGTTAAGGGTAGATTCCGAGAAACGATGATTCTGTGGCCTAAGCAATGTCATATGGCCCACACACATGGCCCACATTCTATAACGGCACTGTATGCGTCGGACAGCGGGGTTTGCAGTATTGGTGCGGGTGGACGAGGGGCAAGGGGCAAGGGCCGAAGGGATGATCAAATCTGGTGAATGTTCAAAGCACTGGTCTCGTATTATAGGCACAGGAATTCACACATCTTAGGATTAACAATATTATTTGTCACCTTTTCTTAAAGTCGTTATACGTCTACACTAGTCACAGTAAAATTAGTTTTTAGTACACTTAAGCAACTTGTATACAGTAAGGAACATTTATTGACACGTTTATGGGCGGAATATATGAAATATCCCTTGTAATTGTCGAAGAAAGACGAGACCGACCAAAACGCGTCAGGCTGCTCCGAGAGCCCGACTCACTCTTCTTCTACACTTCTATATTCCATAAATATACTGTAACTCTGTTTTTGATTTAAAATGTTTTTATAAACTTGATGAAGGTTCAGGGTGATCCGAAACCGGTTGGTTTTATATGTTGAAAATATATGCAATAAAGTAGTTTTAAAAATTAAGTTATTTTCATTATAATTTTGTATATTCACAAAGTGTTTGCTACATATGAAAATTTATTTAATTATAAATCACTCCGTAAATTCGTACTAAATCTAATATTTCTAATTTTGAAACTGACAATTCAAGGTGGAATTCCATTATAATAAAACAAATATGAAACTTTTTTCCACTTTAATTTTACTGACCGTAACCGGTTTTAGCTCGTTAACCTTTTCGTCCCGGAGAGAAAAAAATCACGTAAGATCCGAAGGGGGGTCACTAGGGTCCCCCAATTTGTTTTGCTTATTAAAGGACGTTAATGGCATAATCTTGCGTAATTTGTTTCAGTAATAATTAGGGGGGAGTATATTCAACGTGTTTCAGAAGTCATTATCTAAATAATTTCATAAATAAAGTCGTAGTTAATATTCTAATGAATTTAGATAATAATGCGCCTTTTTCCATACAAAACAGGGAAGGCGGGCCGATAACGAGCATAACTCTTCGATTCTGAATCTCGACTGGCGATTGGCGATTACAGCGTAGCTAGTTTGTTGCACAGGGTGGTCCGTAAATGATGGATATATTTATAAATATATATTTTTTTAAGTTTTAAAAACCTACCACTACTAAACCAGGTATGGATGTTATTTCGAAAATTATTGAATGTTTAGATGTATGTGAAGGTTATAATTCCTAATTTTTGATTTTATATAGTACATTTACATTTAGGGTTAAATCGTGTTTGCCTTACCATAAATAATGGGTTCGTTTATATGTCAATAAAATAAAACGAATTTTTGGAAAATAGTGAAAAAACAAGGTATTTTTAAAACTTAAACGTGGAGTAAATTATTTTTTATTGTAACCTCAGATATTCCTGTTTTTGATTTTCCTATGTAAATACACCACAACAGTCCCAACTGCTCCTAATCATCTGGAACCAGTGCGACTATGGCATTCCCAAATGGGGGATGTTGGAGTGACGGCTCGTAACTTTTAGGTGTACTAGAGTGATAATATTACAATTAATAGTAGACCAAAAGTAACGAGCCGCTACTGGTATGTTGTTAGGCTAAAGGTAGTGGGGAGGGTAAGGAAATGGGGAAGAGGAAGGTGGGGAAATACCTGGCTATTCAGATCTGGTCACCAAACAAGGTAAAAGTCATTTCAAGCAACATTCGAAATGAATTCTGATCAGTAAATTGTAAAATATCACAAAGTAATCTATTAAAATTTACTTGCGCATACCAGGATTGGAACCCGCGACCTCCGGTTTACTAGTCTAGAGCCTTACCCCTCGACAACGGATGCTGTAATATTTATAAAAAAAAAAATAATATCAAGTTGCACGGCGGTAGATGCTTTCAGTATTGCCCTAGTAAAAGACCACCATGTAGAATCCAAACGTTGCTTGAAATGACTTAAGCCTATATGGTAATTAGATTTGAATATGCATGTACTTCCACCTTTGTCTTTCCCATATCCTCCCCCTCCCCATCCCCACTATCTTCAGCCTCACAAAATACCCCAATTTGGGATGCCATAGTTCCACTGGCTAGGACTGTTGGGGCTCTTGTTCGGTTTTCAAACAAATTAATTAAAACCATAGAATTTTCTGATATAATTTAAAACATTGGTAAATATGCCGTAATAATTGCAATAAATACATGTCGACTGATTACATAAATTCTAATATTTCAGTACAGAATAAATATTTTACAACCCTGAAATAGATATTAATTTATAAACACCATTTCAAAAGTATAAATGAACTACTTACCAGTCTGAAGATGCCCATAGCAGGGCGAAACTAGTCCGGTTTTGCAGAGAATTATTTACCACGAAAATTTAGAAAATTAGCAACAAAAACCGAATATCCAATTTAACACACGTTTGCGATTGACTTTTTAACCATATAGTACTCTGTTTTTATTCAAGTTCCTTCAAATTACTTAAGAATGTAAACAAAATATGTGTCTCTTTCTGACCGATTTCTTTTCCATGTGAGAAACAGAGACAGACATAATTTTAATGTTGTCTCTAAACATGAAAAATTTACCGGATGCACCCTAGACAGGCCGATCTTAGTCCGGCAAGTGAACATTTTAGCATCGCAAAAGGAAATACCAGTAGTGCAGTGTACGCGGCCGGGAGTTAGCCCTTTCCATAAAATGTAACTTTTACGGTCCAGTTCGCAGCTCGCTGGATCGTTCTCGGTGGAGAGCGGGGAGTGGGGATAGAGACGGGGGAATTTTAGCCGATGCTACTAAGCTGAGGTGCGGGGCAGGGGACAGGAATTTTGCCGGAATTTTGTACAAATTATTTAAAATCTAAGAAACTAGAAATAAAATATAAATTTTTTAAATGCAGATCGATGACCAAATAGTTTTTTTAGGATTACCTAAATTACAGAGTATGTGGTGTAAAAAACAACTTAGATATAGCATAAAACTCTCGTTAGTGTAAGTGTGTTCCCCCCGTCCGGTGCGGGAGTGTTAAAGCCATCTTCAGACTGGTACAAATTACTTTTCACCTTGACTTTATTTATTTTACAGAATTCCTAAACATGAGTTTACTGACTCTAGCGTAATTAAATTAGCGTAGTTTAAATACATTAAATATGGAGGAGGGGGAGAGGGGTGGTCTAAAAGATGTCCATATGTTACTAAGTCGTTTTAGACTGTCAATATCTAATTATTTTGGTATTTCCATTAGGCTTACTACAAGGGGTTTGTAGTTTGTTTCAATATTGTTCAGGGAAAAACCTTAAAAGTAATTTGAATTATTAATGACTGAATTTTATGATCGATTTGTTATTATGATATATGGGATTTCTTTAAATTATTTTTTGTTGTATTTTGGAGGGATGTGTTTACATTGGTATAGGGATGGTTATTATGCAAACTATATACATATTTTAATTTCGGAATTATTGTGAAAATTTTAATGGATTCAAAAGGGGAGACTTAACAAATGATTATAATTGCTTATTTATTACAATTTTTTTAGTGAAGCGGGTAATTCCAAAGGATTCTAGTCTATCAAGTTTATGACCTGTATTACAAGTATGGAGAATTTTAACGTCTCTGTCTTTATCAAACGAATGTTTGTTTTCTTATAATAAAGCATAGGACTTGCGTGGTCCATCAGGAATTGTTTATGGAGTCTGTGTGTGATGTAATCTAAGATTATTTTTTGATTTTCTAGATACTTATTTTCCATGAAGGGGTGAATCATTTAAATTTACAGAATTTAATGTAATTGTTCTTTATACAAATAGAACGGCGTTTTCTCTTATGGGTGTTTAAAATGTTGCCTGGCTATTGTAGACTTAGAGCCCTTGTGTTTTCTCGGTAGGGAAAAAAATTGTTACCTAAATACCCTAATAATCTAAGGTTGATTTGATTTTTGATTTAATGGATTCTTTCGTATTCCTCAAACTGGCAAGGGCTTACAACAATACCCTTTTATTTTTCTGTATTGCGGCCCATTTGGCCTTATTACTAAATGAATATGAATATTTTCTCGCAGGAAAGAAATTGAATCTTCATCTCGGAACATATAACTCCAAAATGAAAATTTCTACTGGCCCAGACAAAAACATTTGCTAGAGATCATCACTTCAAATACACATTGGTAAAATCTGGCCGTATCGTACTTAGGCAGACCGACGACTCGAACATAATATCAATACACCATGAAGGAGATATTGAACGAGTGAAGACAGATATAGTGAAATTTGTAGAGGTCCTTTATCGAATGGTCAAAAATTGAATTAGCTGCCAATTGATTGATAAACCAAATAGAGGTCCATTAAATGGAAGACTTGGGAACCTAGGCATCGAAACCGAAGCTAGTGGTTTGAGTGCACTTCTGCTGAGCTGTTCCCGTCTGCAGTCTGCGGGGTAAACTAACCCACCGTTTGAAAGGGAACAGGAAGAATAAGTTTACCTCAACATTGGTTAACTCAAGATGAACGAAGTATTACTTATTATCAGGAGAGTCAATATCTATTTCAGAGTATGCGCCACATTCGTTCCTCTGCCGCTGGAGTCACACCTGTTGGCAGTAGCGTCTTCTGTCTCCTGTTTGACAATCCCGAACTGCAATATTTCTTCATAAGGGGATGTTGAACTCTCTTCTCCGGGGATTGTCTCCGGTTCGGACTTTATGACACCGACATCTGAGGCTACTAGATCCATGGAAAAACGGCTTTGTCAGTCTGATGTTAGCAAGATATTCTGGAAAACAAAATAGTCGTAGGTATGTCATATTCACGTCGTACGAACCATCTAAGAGTCAGAAGAGATGTGCACATTGTATCACACTTCTTCAAACTGATTCGTGGATGGTTTGAAAATCCGACTATCATGGAGAGTATTAGTCTTTATGTTCCTGATGGTTATCTCCGTCACCGACAGCATAGACTGTTTTATCTCCCGGCCTGCAGGACTAACATGCCAATGGTCATGCCGGTGGGGAGAGCAGTCGTGCTGTTGAACAGAATCAATTCGGATATCGACATATTTAGCTGCAGTTGAAAAGCAAACTCTATTGATGCTGGTATAGTTGATACACCGCTTCCTTATTATGTAATACCATTTTACAAATGTACTTAAAAACGAATTAAGATCTAATTTTATAATGTGTTTGAAGGAATAAACTAATTGAATTAAATTGAAATTATGTAAAATGTGCCTCGTGTATCGGTTACTTTTAAGCTCGGCTTGGTTAGAATGTCAAGTTAAGGACAGTTTAGCACACAATCAAATTGTGTATAAATATGATTTTAACACGTGAACATGCTTCTTGTTTTTAGCATAACCAAACCAATGTCAACGTAAAGCCTTAAATGTCAAAGAACGCAATTTTTTTTACGCGGGTTGTACGACACAATTTTCGTAAAGGTATGAGGGCACTATCTATATAATTATGACGACTTAAGCGTTGAACACAAACTGTTTTTACTTTGAAACTTTTAAAATGTTTCATATATCTGTGTGATCCATCATCAATTAATATCATAGATATAACTCATCGCTCATGAATCATCAAATACCACTATGTTTTAGTAATAATTTTCTTCATGTCCTCAGATGTTTCCTTGCCTTCCGCAGTAATCACGACGGCATATTTGGGTTCTTCGATTTGTACCGTTCATTCTCTTAGTATTGTGGTTCATTTTTTTTACGAGTTATACCTTGTCATATCTTTTATTAGGAGAACAGTAATTTGTTCCCGGAAATTATTTCTAGGTTTCTTCTAACTCGTTATTTCACACTTTAGAATCCTTTACTGTAGTTATATTTTTTAGGTCGCTTTTTAAATTTGTAATTAACTTTAGAACGACCATTATGTGTTCAACTTTAGCAAAACTCTATACGGAACAAAAAAAAACATAAATTTATATATATAATCGTATATTTATTAAAAACGAAACAAAAGTGTTGTATTTCTTGTTTACTTGCATGACCAATAAACAAGAAATATAAACCTGAAAATTGAAGAATGAGGAGCTGGATTTAACAAACAATAGTCAGTGAATATCGTCATTTTATTAAATAAAGCATTTTTATTTACATTGAAACATCCAAAACAGACATGACAAATTCCAAACGAAGGTTAAAATTTCACGTAAGTCGTTTAAAATATTGCCTCTGAATCCAGTGATTTGATCCATCAAAAAGTTGAAATTCTCCAAAATCATCCCAGAGAAAGATACAACAATCCACCACGAATAACAAACAAGATTTCGGGCACACCAGGATAGTCAAATTGGATAAGGGAATATGTACACCGTTAAACTTTAAAATAAAGCCTTACGCAATTACTGCATTTACGAGAGCATTTGTATATGCATTCCATTTTTTTAAGTATTCATGGATCAAATCAGGGCAGATCTACGTACGTAGAGATATCGGAACACCTGCAATTCTTGTTTCAAATGCGGAGACACTGGCACTACTCTCACCAAATTCATCACAACTATAGTTCTAAAATTATCATGTGTAAAACTTTTATTGTATCGTATTATTATTTTTTTATTGTACTTGTTTTGAGGTATCACATATATTGTACTAGTGTCAGAATCAAGAATCCGGTAAAAGATACTATTCCTATTTCTATTGCTTTGAAACATCAACATTATTTTCTAACATTGCCAACAGTAAAAACTCTACATACAACTTGTTTTCTAAATTGCTCGCCAAGTTTTATTCAGCTTCTAGTCTTCATCCAAAGTTTAGCTACCAACACCCTACACCAATTTAAAAAATGGAAGATAATATAAATAATATTTTAGACAATTTGTCGCAGATTCCATGTATCGAAACAAGTAGTTCTGTAGAAGTTCAAAAAACCCTAAATAAATCCAACCTAAAAATATTTTCCATGAATATCAGAAGCATGAACAAAAATTTCAATGAACTAATGATACTACTTACAGAACTTGACTCAGACTTTGACTTGATTATTCTGAGCGAATGCTGGATCAGAGATAACTATATTCCTAAAAACATAAAAAACTATAACCAATACAGTACTCAGAATAACCAATTACAAAATGATGGCGTTATTATATACATAAAAAATCATATACAATACTCTATAAAGGAAATCACAATAACTCACTCAAATTGTCTTAAACTTGAAATAGAAAATAGCGTTACTGTTCTAACTATATACCGATCACCGAGCACTTCCAATATAACACCATTTTTAAACTCGCTTAATCAGTTTCTGGCATGTATTAGAAATCATGAAAATGTTCTAATTATTGGTGACCTAAATATTAATATTATAAATACAATGCATCCCCAAGCAAACGACTACATAAATTTATTAACTCTTCAAGGATTTATCCCAGCTATTACAGCCCCTACTCGTGTCTCAGAGTTATCCGCCAGTTGCATAGACCACGTCTTTGTCAAATGTAAGCTAAATATCAAATCTCTCATATATCAGTGCACTGTGACAGATCACTACGCTACTATCACCTCCATTTCTCATAAAATTCAAAAATTACCAGCATCCACTATACAACTAAAGAAAATTTCTTATGACACTCTCTTCAAACTGGTTTCCAATGAAAACTGGTCAAATTTCTACAAAATTAGCGATCCAAACTTAGCGTGTGAATCTCTCATCAACATCCTACATAAGCATCTGAAAAATGCCACATCCCACACACACAACAATCAAAGTAGTCGTACAATTAAACTAAAACCTTGGATAACTACTGGAATCTTACACTGTATCCGCAAACGTGATAAACTTCATAAATATTGTAAAAATAACCCCACTGATTACGAATCTCTCTTATTCTATAAAAGATACAGAAATGCCTGTAAAAAAATAACCTGTACGGCCAGAGAAGATTATTATAGGAAACAGATAGAGGAAGCTGCGAATGATAATAAAAAAATCTGGAACATTGTCAAAGAAATATGCTACACCGACAAAATTACCACACCCATAAATAAAATAACCATCACAAATAAAACACTAAATGCAACTGAAAATTCAGAAACAATCGCAAATCACTTCAACCAATTCTTCTCTACAATCGGATCGGATCTAGCAAATAATATTTTAAAAAGAAATAGCAAGTCTGAAAATAATCTTGCAAATACTATCTTTCTCGATAATCTGAGTTATGACCCTTTCATTCTCACACTAACAACAGAACAAGAAATCACTGAAATCATCAATTCACTCAAAAATACACACTCCACGGGAGTTGACAATATATCCACTAAACTAATTAAACACCTTAAACCAATCATTGCTAAGCCCCTTGTATACATCACAAATCTAAGTTTTCGAACTGGCCTTTTCCCAAACACTCTAAAACATTCAACAATTATTCCTATCTTTAAATCAGGGGACAGATCAATCGTCAATAACTATAGACCAATATCTCTACTGAGTCCAATCTCTAAAATAATCGAAAAAACAGTAAAACAAAGGCTCTACAAGTTTCTCGAAGAAAATAAAATCCTGTCAAAAAACCAATACGGCTTCCGCAAAGATCTTAGTGCATCAGATGCAATTGCAGCTTTTACTAAACTAATTTCTGATAACCTCGATAAAAGTCGCAAGCCCCTCGCTGTATTCTTGGATCTGGCTAAAGCCTTTGACACTGTATCTCACCGCATACTTTTGAAAAAACTCTCACAGATAGGAATAAAAGGTGTTCCTCTTAAATGGTTTGAGAGCTATCTAACAAATAGGTCCCAGTCAACTATTATTAACTCCGCTAAAGAGTATAGAAGCACAAGTTTGCCAATCACATATGGCGTGCCCCAAGGCAGTGTGTTGGGCCCACTTCTGTTTCTAATATACATTAACTCGTTATGCAATTTGGATACTGGTGGTACTATAATATCTTTTGCCGATGATACGGTTATCATATTTGCAGATGAAAATTTGAATTCAGCATTTGAAAAAGCAAATCATGGTATAAATGAAATAAAACACTGGTTAGATTCCAACCTCCTCACTCTAAATATTGAGAAAACTAAATACTTACTTTTTTCCATACGCAAACATAATCTCCCTCAAAACTATCATAAACTTACCATACATTCATGTTCACAGAACTTCAACATGGCTACATCACCTCACAAAAATTGTTCATGCGATAACCTTATAATATCAAACGAAATTAAGTACTTGGGGGTCATTATAGACAATCAACTGCGATGGGAGGCCCATATAAATTCTACAACAAAAAGGCTTCGCAAATTATGCTACATTTTCTACTCTCTCAGATCTATCCTTAACCTACAAACACTAAGATGTGTATACTTTGCACTTTTTCAATCAATTACTACATATGGTATAGTAGGATGGGGAGGTTGTGCAAAAACGATTCTTCATCCCATGGTTTTAATTCAAAAACTGTTACTAAGGATAATATTCAAATGTAAGCCAACAAACCCATCAGAACCACTTTTTAGAAAACTCAGAATATTAGATATTCGACAATTATATGTTAAGACCATTCTCATATACATACGGAAAAATGACTTGGTGAATAAAACACAACAAAAAATTAACACCCGTTACTCGTCACACCTAAAATGTAAAATTCCCCAAACGAAAACAGCTTTCGCCCAGCGGCAGTTTTCTTATATTGCTCCCAAAATATTCAACTCGCTGAGTATTGATATCAGAAAATCAAAAACTCACAATTTGTATGTCATAAGTGTTCAAAATTGGTTATTTATAAAGGGAAGGAACTTTTTCAAGGAATGCCTGCCATCATTAAATTAAGCTCATTTTCTTTATTAGTCATTTTTGTATTTCATTCAATTCTGTAAAGAAAAAAGTTTAATAATTAATTAATTAATCTTTATTTTCATTATTTCAACAAGTTCATTTTCATAATTTCTACTTTATTTTCATTATTTTAACAAGTAAAGTAACCTATTTATTTGCTGATTGTGTTCATTTTATCTCATTAATATCAACAGTTTAAAATACGGTTGATGTACACTTGAGCAATCTACTGAACTGGGAACCAGTAAAAATGTTACCTATTATACACATACATTGCATGTAAGAAAAAAATACTTAGATTAACAAGTTATCAAATATTACATTTATATAATTATATAAACCTATGTATATAAATTTCGACTACCATAATACGGGCATGTGTCTAGTGTGGTAGTCGAAAAGCATGTAAAAACTGTACACATTAATATTTCATGAATAAAGAAAAAAAAAAAAAAAAAAAAAAAAAATTCCGAGCACGCGAAAGGTTTCTAAGCCGTGTAGGTTTTGGTATGACGAATCAAAAGGTTTTTTTTAGAAGACTTGTACGTGCATTCCAAGCACGAGAATGGTTTCTCTCCAGTATGTGTTCTAGTATGACGAACCAAACGGCTTTTTGTAGAGCACTTGTACGTGCATTCCGAGCACGAGAATGGTTTCTCTCCAGTATGGGTTCTAGTATGATGAACCATAGATATTTTTTGATAGCACTTGTACGTGCATTTCGAGCACGAGAATGGTTTCTCTCCAGTGTGGGTTCTAGTATGACGATCCAAATTGCCTTTTGTAGAGGACTTGTACGTGCATTCTAAGCACGAGAATGGTTTCTCTCCAGTGTGAGTTCTAATATGAAAAACCAAATCTTTTTTTTGCCAGCACTTGTACGTGCATTTCGAGCATGAGAACGGTTTCTCTCCGCTGTGCGTTCTAGTATGAAGACGCAATAAGCTTTTTGTAGAGCACTTGTACGTGCATTCCAAGCACGAGAGTGGTTTCTCTCCAGCGTGGGTTCTAGAATGAGCAATCATATTGCCGTGATCAGAGCACTTGTAAGAGCATTCCGAACATGAAAACGGTTTCTCTCCAGTGTGGGTTCTAGCATGTCGAACCAGGTTTTTTTTTTCAGAGGACTTGTACGTGCATTCCAAGCAAGAGAATGGTTTCTCTCCAGTGTGGGTTCTCATATGTGAAACCAGACCCCGACTACTCGCACACTTGTACGTACAAGAAGGACAGGAAAATACTTTCTTCCTGGTGACAGATTGTTCTGAATCCCAGTGTTTTGTACCATTTATTGATTTTTTCGACGAAACTAAATCTGAAAACACAGAAAAGAGTAAAAGACTCGTGGTTGTTGGACAGTTAAAATTATTCATATTTAAAAATGCAACAGCGCTCATGTGACCTTTATGTACGAAATCAATTATTTTACTTGAGACGGTAGCAAGGAAACTTTTCCAAGCATTTATACGGAAGATGTAAAACAAGGGCTATAGAAATATAAATCTACCATAGCATCTCTAATAATATCCTGGATATGTAGGGTCAGAAGGGTAGAGGTCCTACATCAGATAAACAAAACTCGTTTTAGAATATAAAGAATAAAATAAAACTTTAATTGGAATAAAATAACCTAGTTTGAATACCACTTGATTTGAGTATAATATAAAAGCCAACCAGTTTCGATTCGACCTGAACCTCATTCAGGGTGTTAAGAAACATAACGTGTATTCTAATTATACTCTCTCGCAGTGAATGCTTTATATGAAAAAAATAATAATTGAACGAGTTACCAATTGAAATATAACTCAAATCACTTTATATTGCGCTGTTCCGGGCTAAAGTCTGCAGGGTAAACTAACCTTTAACAGTAGATGCAACCGGAAAAATAAATAAATAGCTTACCAAGACTTTGGTCAATCCTTTCAAAACATTCCTTTTTGATATCAGGATAGTCAATATCTATTTCAGAGTGTGCGCCACATTCTTGAACATATTCCACTGCCGCTAGAGTTCCTGGTTCACACTTGATCGCAGTAGTATATTTGGTCTCCCGTCTGACTATTCCGAACGGCAATATTGCTTCATGATGTGATGTTGGATTTTCTTCCTCGGGGATTGTCTCCGGTTCGGACTTTATGACACCGACGTCTGAGGTCACAAGATCCATTTCAGGTACACTGCTTTTTCAATCTGATGTTAGCAACATATTCTGGAAAAGGGTTGAGCGGCCGATGTATTATACTTAAATTTGAACGAGGAATGCCGTATGTAACTAGGTTACGGAACTACTGATTTACCGGGCCTCAAAGACTGTGTGCGACGTACTTTTTTGGAGATGGGTACCAAACATAGGACTAAGATCTAAACAACCGATTTTAGAATGTAATGTCTTGTTGTGATTACAAATCGTTATCGTGAATTGAATAAAAGGCTCACGAAGTGACAATTTAATTAACAGAATATTAATTTGAGATGTATTAGTAGATAATTCTGCGTTAGAAGAACGATGACAGGCAGGTAAAATAATATCATAGACAAATAACACCAAAGGCAAAACGGATAATAGCACACAAGTCAAAAGTATTTACAAAGCACTCTCCTTAGGGTGAATTGCCTAATACAAAAAAAAAAGAAATATATATATGGCAGCACTCAAATCGTTCATAATTCTTTTAATGGCAGCATTATGTATTTGCTTAACATTATATTGCGGTTTCCAAATCATTTATACAAATTCTAATATTGAGCGAACAAATATTTTAATTAGGTTTTTTTTAGTTATTTATTAAGTTAAAACAAATACATATTTCGCTTTGTTAACTTAAGTGTACATTGATTAAAAACAAAAATAATATTTATATAAATAATTATGGTTTACTACCTAAGTAACATATTTTTCTTAAGTAAGAGCATTTTGGTTTTGCTCATTGATCTTGAGGGCAAACAGTTTTTTCTTAAATATATTTATTCTATTTACGGTTGTCAGGCTATCAGGAAGGAGATTATATATGTGTACACCCTCATGGCCTATGTTTCTTTTACCACACTCTGTCTTTGCTGAATTTGTGTATAATTTATTGTGTTGTCTTGTGTGGTGGTCATGTACTTGTGATGTTTTCATAAATGAAGTATTTGTGTGTATGATGCCATTTTGGATTTTGTGAATTAATAAGCATATGTTGTATTCGTACAGTTTTCTAATTTTAAGTAAGTTAGTTTCTTGGTATACTCTTTTGGTGGGGGTATCTGGTCTATAGTTAAAAAGTTTTTTTATAACTTTGTTTTGTATTATTTGAATTTCGTTTAGATATGTGATGTTTGTGTTTCCCCATATAATTACAAATGCGGATGTGAAGGGTTGAATCAATCTTGGGATGTATCCTTCAAGTTTGTACCTGTCACAGATGGAATTTTTGTCTGAGCTGAAAAACGTCGCGCAGTCCATTATTATCCCTAAATCTCTTTATTCAATGCATCATTTCAGTTCAACGCAATTTATTTTTCATGGGAATTTATTTATTTATTAATCTTAAGTTAGCTCACATTGTCGTGTGTGCTAATAGTTTTAGAAACATATAAAAAAAATACAGTAATTTTCAAACAATGGATCTTTAAATATTTAAATATAAGTATTCAGTAACAATTCACGTCGTACCTACAAAGCGTCGCGCTCTGTCAAGCTATCGTTTTATACATAGAAAACAATTTTTAATAATTCCGCCGGAAGAAAAAACTAAATCTTAGTAAAAAACAATTTAAGTTTATCACGTGGTAGTGTTCTCCCGTGATTTTTTTTTAACATTTTGCCCTTGATTTTTTAATATTATAAACAATTGATCTCACTGTTGAGAACGACCTCATCCCCTTGAACTTACAAGGAATTTTAAAAGAAACTCAAAATGCCCTCAAAACTTTACAAGATACCTTGGGAAATACAAAGGTTTCCAAGGAGCAACAGCTGAAGATTGCCAGTAATATAGCCTGCGTCCTGGGATCTGTTGGACAACTCATTTTGGAGAGGGAAACTCTCCAAGGTGAACTCGAATTAGCAAAAGCGCAAAATAAAGTAATGCTAGCAGAAAAAATGGTGGTAAAACAGGAAAATAAGCAACTCCAATCCAAAATTATTCAGCTAGAATTAGATTTAGGACCAGTGATGAAAAGAGTGGCAGATGCTACGGAAGCGAGTCTCTCTTTTGCAGAGGTTGCAAGTAAAAAAGTGAACTTACCTCCACCCAAGATTATCATGTATAATTAACATTTTACCTATATTTCGCATTTATTCGCTTAATATTATAGTCAGGATCAGTGATTTGGAACCCGTCACATTATGGTAAGGTTGTAAGATATTATATAACTATAAAAATATTTTTTCTGAAGCTGTTAGATTTAGAGTACTACTAATAAGTAAACAACTTACTGCAGAATGAACATCTGTTTTGTCTATGGTGTTATTTGTTTTTGACATCATTTTACCCATGGACCCAGGTGCATATAACTCCCGCATGACCTTGTAACCGTGATGGGAGGAGTTATTCAATACCCAAATTCTTATAGTCAAAGCTGTTGTGGCTGAAAGCTCAGATCTCAATGGCTTAGAGCAAAAATTGTAGTTTGATCTCTCGCTCTCTACCATAGTGACTTGTGTAATGCCGGCGCCAGACATGTCTTCAAATAAGTGAACACTTATTTGAAGACTTTGCTCACACATTTGGTCACTTATGTGTGTCTCTGCCAGATATGTGTTCAAAGATTTGATCACTTCTTTGAGCTCACAGTTTTCAAATAGACCTCACATAACATGGACGACGATTTGGTCGACACAGTTTGCTTATATTATTTAGGTGCTAGTAATTATTTATTACACGTGCAAATAAATAAACAAAAACAGCCAAAACGAAGACTTCTTTTGCGCTTTAATTCCTCGATAGCGCAAGGTATTGAGAAATTCCGTTGAATACGGCTCCAGGCGTCATTAATGTTATTTCTGTTTTTATGCCCTTTTCGTTTTGGGTCCCATATGTCAGGCTCTCCTTGTAATAATTCAATGAATTCAAACACGCCCTCATTGTTCAACTCCATCGCTAGTTCGCTTGGTTATGGCTTGTTTGTGTACGCACGCTACACGACAACTCTCCACGGCGACGCTCGCGCTACTGGGCTTCGCGCAGTGTGGCAGGCATGCAAACATTTTGACATTGATCCCTTTGATGTGCGCCAAAAAAACCGACACGGAACGGCAAAGCGCACTTAAGTGCGCAAATAAGTGAACACCGTATCAAATGCCCGTGCCACACATGTGAACACTTCTTTGAACACATGTCTGGCGCCGGCATTACAGGAAGAGAAGCTAAGCATGCTTTATGCTCCGATAAAAATTAACGGTATTTTCCAAGACGCCATTTCGTAAGTTGAAAAGTCAGTTGAAGTTTTTAGCGTAAATATTTTGAATTTTCTTTCACCCATCTAAAAATAATGTTACGTGCTAGAATTCTTCAAGGTGATAAATTAATGCCAGGGTGTGTTAAAGTGTGTAATCCGGTCTATCTCCACCAATTGAAAGAAGGACCCGAACCTGTTGTAAAATACAGGTACTAACCTCTCGTTCTTTGATACAATGTTCCTGATTTCTGAATGTACTTCATTGGCTAATAATTTAATTAATTTTCCATTTCAGACCTATCCGTATTCCGACGCGATACAATATTACGTATTAGGATGCGAAAACTGCTAAAAAAGCCACGATTACATCATACAAGGTCATTTAAACCTCTCCAGAATTGCATCATGTAAGTATTCAGATTTAACCAGCATTTTCCATGATGTTTGCTGACGACAAAGCTGTGGAAATTATATGAAACCCTTGCAGGAGAATTTGAATAACTTCTAGTGCTGTGGCAATAATAATCAACACTTTTTTTTTTTTTAGTTATTTATTAAGTTAAAAGAAATACATATTTCGCTTTGTTAACTTAAGTGTACATTGATTAAAAACAAAAATAATATTTATATAAATAATTATGGTTTACTACCTAAGTAACATATTTTTCTTAAGTAAGAGCATTTTGGTTTTGCTCATTGATCTTTTTAACACTTAAATTTGTTGAATATGTATTTTGTGTATATATTCTTGTATTTTTGTGCAAGGTCAAATTAAATCCTATTAAGTTGTTGCAGTAAGACTGGGTTCGATTCCTAGTTGAGACCGTTACTTTTTATTTTTCTGTGTCTTGTTCTGTTTCATGTTTTGTTTAGATATATTAGTTTTATCTTCTACTTCAATGATAAATCAATGCTCAATACATCGGTTGTACTGACCCTATTTTGTATTACTGTCCATTGTCTTTTTGAAAATAATAAGTATTTTTATGTGTGCATTCCAATATTTTTATTTTTAAAATATAATTTTTGTGGACTAATGAATGAACGATGTTAGCTGGGTGCAGTTATATTGTCTATGTTTGCACTTTTTTTAAATGGCCTTGAGATTTATTTATGGTCCACAATAAATTTACCTGTCTGGACCAAACGACCGTTTTATCTGTGGTCGTCTGTGGTTAAGGGGGTGACAAAATGGGGCCATACAAAAAGCCCGAAGATATCGATCTAGAGAGTGGTTTATTTATGCATGGACCTATCTGTCATCACACGTCTCAAATTTCGATTAGTTTTTCATTAATTAAATTTGAAAAATACCCGCAACCGCCGGCGCATGCTCGTTAACACAAATCCGAATGTGAATTTTTATAATCTGATGTCTAATTTTAACCAACCAGTCGAAGCGGTAAGCGCAATTACTTTCAAGTTGTGACCTCGTGAGCCATTTATTCAATTCACAATCATAACAGGACTTAAAACTCTAATACCGGTTGTTTGGATCTCATTCCTTCGTTTGGTACCCACCTCTAGTCATTAAAAATAATCCACATTTAAAACAAACGTAGTTGAGACCCGGTATATCAGTAGCTCCCAATCTTCGCTAAATACGATATGCATCACTCAAATTTAAACAAACAAAATCGGCGGCTCAATCCTTGAGCCGCAAAGCTTTTCCATTTTAAAATGACAAACCGTTTGCGGTGACACTGTTAGTAGACATTTAGATAAATAATACCTGCCTTGTAGTAGACATTTAGATAAATAATACCTGCCTTCTTCGTCTCACAGAAATTTACGTACATTGCCTACTTTTATCATTATCAAATTGGATGCCTTATTGAGCTCAAACATAAAAGGTTTATGGTTTCTCATGCCATAACCCACACTGGAGAGAAACCGTTTTCGTTTCCAGAATGCACTTTAAAGTTCAACGGAAGTTTAACGGACTTCATTTCAAGATTTAGCGTAAAATAGCAAAACAATATCATCGGCAAAATTTGTGATTTGTCCACAAATTTGAAGCTTGCGTAGATCATTAATATATATTAAGAATAATTAAGGGTCCTAAGATACTACCAGAGACCGTTTTTTTAGGATGACTAGAGGTACTGTTTATTTTAAAGCATTACTTTCGATCTGTTAGATAACTACAAAATGGACTGAGTCTGATAATCCTATCCTCTTAAGTTTATCTAATGATCCACAGTGTCAAACGCCTTTGCAAGATCTAGGAAAATTGCTAAACATTTATTTCCTCTATTTACATTACTTATTATGAAGTCTATAACGTTGGCGATGGCATCTGAGGTTGATAAGTTTTTTTGCAAAAACCAAAATATATTTTACTATAGTTAAGGTTAGTAGTCAGTTAATCTCTTTGTAATCCTTCAAAATTTTTTGAGAGTTCACTTAGATCACAAATTGGTCTGTAATTGGCAATTTCAGTTTTATTTCCACTTTTGAAAATTGGAGTGATAATACCTTGCTTTAATACATTAGGGAAACAACCTTGAGTGAAGCTCTTATTGATTAGAAATTTAAGGGGAAAGGCTATATGAGATTTCAGCGATTTTAATAGTTGGCTTGGAATTTCGTCATGTCCAGGTGATGTCCTCTCTTTCAGTGAGTTTATTTCTTTGATAATATCCTTGATTCATACCTCTATTAGATAGAATTTTTTTAAAGTTTCTTATGGGAGTTTATCATCTGATGATGGCATTTTAAAGCTTCAGTTGTTGTTTTCTTTTGTTTTACCTGCCAGTTTCGATCCAACGTTTGAATTAAAGGTATTTGCATATTAATTGGTTCATTCCTAATTTCTTTGTGCATATTGTCTCTTTTCCTAATATATTTTAATAGTCCAAGTGTAATCCGTGGTTTTGTGATTGTATTTTTTTTATTCGGCAGTTCTATGAGATTGGCATGCAGATTTATTTGGTTTTGAATAAAATTGGTGACATAATTCCATGCCCTAACACTTTCGGTAATTGTGTACAAATGTTCCCATTTTTCGTTTTTTATGTTGAGTACAATTGTATTCCAGTCGATAGGTACATTAACGATAACGATAGGTACATTAACGGTTTCACATTTTCTTTTATTTTCATTTCTAACTTCCAATATTGTACAGTAGCGGTTTGTTACTGTGGATTCATATAATCTCGTAGTATTTATGGATAGTTTCGTTCTACCTATTATTTGGTCGATGCAATAACGAGTTTCTTCGGTGACTCTAGTAGGTTTTTTGATGTAACTAACAAGACCGTAGTAGCTTATTGTATTGAAGTAATTGTCTCTTTGAGGATGACCATTTTCTAGAATATTTATGTTTGTGTCTCCAATTACAAACAGCGTACTACAGTGTTTTAGTTTTAATAACAAAGTTTCAAGTGCAGTAAGGAAGTGTGTAATATTGGGTGCGGATGGGGATCTGTAAATAGCTAATTAAACAACAAAAAAGACAATATTACCAAAATGTCATAGCATAAAATAAAAATAAAACCTACACGTAACACACAAAACCAACATAAACACACATCACTCACAAACACACAAGATTATTTTCATTGTATTATTTTTTAATTTTTAAATGTATTATTATGTATTTTTATTTTTAATTTTAAATTTATTATTTTCTTTTCAAATTTACTATCTTAGATTTTCATATTATAAAATGAAGGCCTCAGCACGGGCAAGCCACCCAGTGAGGCCTACATTACTGGAAAACATAAATTGTAACAAAATAATGTACCAAATAAAAAAAAATATATATATATATATATTAATCCCGGAACTATTTTGTAAGTGTAGACATTTGGAGTCATTGATTTTAATTTATTTTGTAGTAGTTTTCAGATTGTTTTAACGTAAACTACAATTCCATCATTTTGTTTAATATTATACGAAGTATTGATGCAATTAGAGCCTTCTATATTTTTTGGCGTGTAAGAATTTTTAATCCAACATTCTGTTAGGATCATAATATCAAATTCAACTTTTAATTGTTTTATGTTTATAAGAAATCCTTCGAAGTTTTTATTGATGCTTCTTATATTTTAGTGTATTATTTTTAAATTATGTATGAGACAAAGTTTTATGTTGCTTATGTTTCTAGTAACAATTTCATTTTCGATTAGATGGTTTGTGAGTTCATCCAGATCGGTATCCATTTTGAATATATTATGAATGTCAAAGATAAAGTTAGGTTTTAAATTGTTAGTAAATCTCTTTCATGTTTATTATTTTAGATTCGGTTGTTTTCCTTGTGAAAAACTTCCCAATTTTGAACCAGGTATATTGGTGGTTTAATTCCTGGGCTCGTTTATTGGTCTTCCATAGCAAGTCCTTGTTGTATACAGACAACACTTCGCCTATGTACAAGGCTGAGCTTAGTTTTTTAGTTTTGTTTTTTGCTACGAGGAAGTTTAGTCGTGTTTGAATGCTGGAATTGTTGAAATTAATAATTATTTTTCTAGGAACTTTGACGACGGTCAGGAAGCCGATAAATGTTTGAAAAGTGTTCATTACTGATTGCATTGCCTAGCTTATTGGAAATATCCTTTACCGTTTCAACTGGTTTGACATTTGTATTTTCATCTTCTCCAGAGATTTCGATATGGTTGGACAAGGTATTTTGCTCTAATTCTGCAAGCCGAATATCAATATGGTTTATTCTTGAGAGGTCTTTTTTTAATTTTTTCCACTTCTATTTGTATACCAGCCAAGTCGTTTAATTTGGCTAGTATTTCATCATATTTGCGTGCAATATAATCGGTAGCTTTTTAGTTTCTGCCATCTCATGTTCAATTTTTTTGAACATTTCTTTTTTGAAATCAAAAAATTAGGTGTAATCAAAAAGAGTCTGATTAATCTCCATTGGCAAGGGACTCGGTGATGTAATGACACGATTTTTTTTTATTTCAAGCGACTGTTTTCTAGTGGAATTGTTGTTGTGTGTTCAATAATACCCCATACAAAATTTTAATAATCGTAATATAAGAATTATTGTTTATGGTACGCAGTGCTTAAACATTGTATGTTCTCAATGGACTTGTTTCTTTATGTTCACAATGTACGGATAGTTGGATTGATCGATTGTACAATGTGGTAATTATTTATTGAACAGTCACAAAACTTCAATTGTTCACCTGTATTTTTTTGTAAAAACAATACTTTTTAATGTTTAAAACAAAACAAGCTGTTGGCAACCATAGATAGCTATACATCATTCCATTGTACAAGTAACACGACAATATGGTGCAAAATATGTACCTACACTTTAGTATTATTATTCAAGTCTACCCATAATCTCACTAAATCGCAAGCAGAAGGTAAACACTCAAGTATTAAATGAGCAAACAAGTCCACCAGAAGTTGTTGCATTTAAGATCACCAAAATGATATTTGCCCAAACTCAACTCTGGACACTTTTTTTAATCCCCGCGGTAATTTATTAAGAAAAACATTCCTGGCTACTTAATAAATGCGCACTCACAACTCCTCTAATCAACACAATCCAGTAATATCCTTCATCATAGACGGTCGTATACACATCCACTTATACACCATTTATATATATTTTAATGTATCGTTTATCTTTACTCCTAATCATTCCCAATCATGTACTATCCTCGCCCAGTAAATAGTAAATAGCAATAACGTTATCCCTGTTAACTATTTCGAAAACATTGTGAACTGCTTGCCAATCATTTTTTTAATGTACTGTTTGTTTTAAAAATAATAAAAATGAGTAGATAGAAAAAAAATTTCATTTTCATTTTGCCCATTCTGTCGACGTATAAATATTCCATCCTGCTGTTTCTAGTAAATGAACATATTTAAACATCCTACTTATTCTAATTGCTTATTCGTTTTCTTCTTTCCCTTTGTTTAAGCTGGAAATCTGCCTTTAATAATTGATGGACAATATCAGTTAACGGTTATTTTTAAATGGGTCACATGAAAAAATGCAAAATGACATGCAGATGAACAGTTGGTTCAAAAATGGTGAGGTACAAATTATTTTCTCAGTAAAAAAAATTCAGTCATATAACACAGAACAGAGAAAGGAAATAATATCAGAGAAAATGCGTAGAAACAACCGTAAAAGTTATAGAATAGGAATAAGAAAAGAAAAAAATTATAGTGTTATATCAAACTAGCTGTCGTGTGCCCGGCGTTGTTATCGTAAACTTTTCTGTACGCCTCTTTGAGATATATAATTTCGTACTGCCTTATTTTGATGTATCTCATAAGGATATGTCAGTGTTATCAATGTAGGCACCAGAAGATATATTTTTTACAACTTTATTACAAAACATCGATTTTACTCTACTTTCTGTACATATAATTTGCAGGTAATTTATTTATAAACCTTTAAAAAAATTCTCTAAGTGATAGTGAAAGAACTGATGGCACAAACAGACAGACGCGGATAACAACTTCATTTAATACTATTTAGAGATAAAGAACTCCGGAAGGTTTTCAGCTCCCACAAAAATTATATCTGTGGCAGGTGCAAACTCATCTGAATCACTCGCATTAAATTCATTTTAAGATTCACTTGACCCTTCAGATCACAATAATAAGTATTTTTTTAAATTCCAAGTCCCAACTGCTCTCAACCGTCTGGAGCCAGTGAGACTATGTCATCTCCAATTGGGGTATTTTGGGAAGCTGAAAGTAATTGGGAGGGTAAAGATTCATTTCAGATGTCAACAAACACGGGCAAAGTCATTTCAAGCAATATTTCATTTCTGAATTGTGGTCTTACACTAGGGCGATACTGAGAGTATCTTCCATTCACGAACTTGCCGCAAATATATTGCATTTACATATACTTATAATAACGCCGGGATAAGAACCCGCGACCTCTGGTTTTCTAGTCGAGAGCCTTTCTCTTGGACCACGAAGGCCGTCAAATTAATTAAATCACCACTTATATTTCTCATTTATTCGCTTAACATTAGAGTCAGGATCGGTAATTTGGAACCCGCCACATGATGTTAAGTTTGGTAGATTAGAAAAAATATATTTTCTGAACCTGTTAGATTTGAAGTCTTACCAATAAATAAACTACTTACAGCAGTATGAACGATTGCAGCGTGGTCACATTATTTTTTGTACCGTTTCGTGCTCTAATGTGTTTTGTCTATGGTCTTTTTTGTCTTTGACATCATTTTACCCATGGACCTATCTGTCATCACACGTCTCTCAAATTTCGATTAGTTTTTCAATCATTAAATTTGAAAAACACCCGCAACTGGCGACGCATTCTCGTCAACACAAATACGAATGGGCATATATATATTATGTGATGTCTAATTCTAACCAATCCGTCGAAACGGTAAGTGCAATTTCTTTTAAGTTGCGACCTCGTGAGACATTTATTCAATTCACAATCTCAACAGGACTTGAAACTCTAATACCGGTTGTTTTGATTTCATTACTACGTTTGGTACCCACCTTTAGTCTTAAAAAATATTCCACATCTCAAACAAAGTAGTTGAGACCCGGTATATCAGTAGCTCCGTATCCTCGCTAAGTACGATATGCATCACTCAAATTTAAGCAGCCAAAATTGGCGGCTCAATCTTTGAACCGCAAAGCAGTTCCATTTAAGGACGACAAGCCGATTGCAGTGACACTTGTTAAGTAGATATTTATATAAATAATACCTGTTTTCTTCGTCTCAGAAATTTACGTCCATTGCCTACTTTTATCATTATTAACTTGGATGACTCATCGAGCTCAAACTCATTCTAAAACCGTCCGGTAAGGCATATGAAAGATTTTAAAAGTTCTAATGTGGGTACCGTACGTGTGCAGCGGTTAGTTTTTCATAATTTTATTAATAATACCCTGACTCCAGCAAAACAAATACTACATAATTATTACTATTCACAATTAGTATCCTTGTACGTAGGACCATTAACTCGTTAATTAAACCGGCGTAGAATAAACTGCGTTCGGTGACATTTCGAAACATCTCGAAGACAGTTCACAAGAGTTTAGTTTTGCAAAGGAATAAGAAACATGTACCTCTTTTAAAATTATGTTTTTAGAAAACGCGAAATTTTGGTGATATCTGTTCTTATGACCTATATACGGATTTCGTTAGCTCAAAATTCCAACCAAACCGCGTTTAACTCTTTCATCCCCAGTGTTAATTTAAAACACAATATTTGTGTTTTTTTACCGTCACAGTAGCGATTTAGAAAAGCCATGTTTTTTGTTTTCTTATAGCTTGTAATCTTTTCTGTGAGATCTATTTTTTCCGCTCGATTGAAATCCTTATTCCCACTACAAACCCGATAAATATTTTGACATCTGCTGATTGTGAGTTTCATTGAATTTCTGTCGTCATTGATTACTTCATTTAAGGTGAGATATCAATATTTTCTACTCGAATTACAAATATTTTAACACATAAAGACGTGTTCTATAATATTAACAACTGTTCAATTCACTGTTCACAGTCATTTGCCAGAATATGGTAAATGAATTTCAACGTTCATTCAAATTAACACCGGTAGTTACGGACATATTTTTGACTAGTGTGGTAAATTTTTAAGATTATTTTCATAGATTATTTCTGAATGAATTTTAGTTATAATGTTATTTGTTTCAAAACTCAGAGTCATTATTATCACTACACTACATTGTAAATGTACATTTTTGACATGAAACCGTTATTTGTATTACTTTTGTGTTATGTGTATTTTACCTTACTATTTAAAAAAATTCCCTCTGACGTCCAATTTTAATCTGAATCAAAGTAGAATAATTTCTAAAAACAAAAAAAAAAATTAAATACCAAAAATTTTCATATCATTTTTTGAGGTATTATCAAGCAATACATATTTTATAGATGTGGAAACAATAATGGTATGAAAGGGTTAAAAGCAACCGATATTTACACTTCTTTTTACATGTGATAAGTATAACGAAAGTATTAACCAAATTATACTCAGGATCGTGGATCGAGACAATACTGTTTTAAGTCAGAGGGGCGAGGATTTCATTTCTTTTACTAATGAAATCGCGACGACATTATACATGAGTTTTGTTTTGCAAATATAACAATACACGTTTCTCTATCAAAATCTTATTTATGAAAACAACAATATGTTGGTGATATCTATAGAACTTATATACGGATTATGTGCCTAACCGCGTTAAAAAGCCATTGATATACCTAGCGTCAGACCCATTTTTGTACTTGATATCCGCTTAACTGGCACATCATACATACAAGTATTTAAAGCCCAACTAACTAGATAGTATAACAATAATCAACCGTTGGAAAAATAAACTGAATTATGATTAATGTTTGCAAAACCTGTCCATAAACAAGCTTATTACATTTTTTGTATTTTATGGGTGTGTTATTTTCAATATATTTTTTTGTTATTTAGTGCTACTTAGGTAAAATTATATTTTATGCTATTGAAGTGTTAAAAATTACAATCTTCGAGCATTTTTGCATTCAAACTTCAATAAAGTCCATTGTCTAGTTATGTTCACGATAGAGTAGTCGTGAAGTGCGATATGAATATGGCATGTCTACGATTATTTCGTTTTCCAGAATATCATGCTAAAATCAGAATCAAATTGCAGTTTACTTGAAATGGATCTTGTGACATCAGATGTCGGTGTCATAAAGTCAGAACCGGACACAATCCCTAAAGAAGAAAGAACAACATCACCCTATGAAGCATTATTGCCGTTCGGGATTGTCAAACAGGAGACAGAAGAAGCTACTGCGATTGAGTGTAAGCCAGAGTCTCTAGCTGCAGATAAACATTCGCAAGAAAGTGACGCATTCTATGAGATAGATATTGACTTTCCTGATATTAAAAATGAATGTTTCGTTCATCTTGAAAGGATCGACCAAAGTCTTGGTAAGCTATTCATTTATTCTTCCAATGACCTCTCATACCGAACATTAGTTTACCCCGCAGACTGCCCCCCGAAAAGCTCAGGATAAATAAAACAAACCGGTAACTTCGGTTTCGATACGTATTACCGCTAGAATGAGATTTGGTTTTGATGATCTTCAGTTGGAATTCCTTATTTAAAATTAATGAATCTCAGGAACTTATACTGCACTCTCTCAATTTTTAGTTGAAGAATCTTATAAAATGGAGCCCAGATTATTGCATTATACTCTAGATTACTTCTCACCAAACCAATGAATAGCAATTTAAAGAACTTAATTAGTTTTAAATCTTTCACCGTTCTCTAAATAAACCATAAACATTTCATAGCCTTGTTAGTTATTTCATTTATATGAGGAATAAAATATAATGCACTGTCAAAATCAATCCCAAGGTCCTTAATTTGCTCTACTCTTTTTAGGAAAATTTTGTTAATGCTATATTGATGCAATATGGGATTTTCGATACGGGCAAAAGTAATTGTTTGACATTTTTCGATGTTATGAAACAGTTCATTATGGGTGCAACACTCTTGTAGCCATATAAGATTTAATTTTAATACGTGACAGTCATGGAGATTAGTAATAGTTTTGTAAATTTTAAGATCGTCTGCATATTCGAGTATTATATATATGGAGTTATAACTCCATCAAAAACGGTTGTTATGTTGTTGATAAACATTGAAAACAATACTGGACACAAATGTGACCCCTGTTGAACACCGGTGAAAATTTGAAATTAGTGTGAATTGTGTTAGTTGAGTTTGACTGATATTTTTCCTGTTATTTCAAGGATTCTTAGTTTATGTATAAGAACTTTATTTGAGACTTGGTCGAAGGCCTTACTTAAGTCAGTATACACCACGTCTGTTTGAAGAAGCTTGTTCATGTTATTAAAAAGATATTCCTGATATATGATTACATTTATAAGAGTCTATCTTTTTCATGAAACCATGTTGTTGATGTGAAATCACTTTATTTATCTCAAGCGATAGTTTTAAGAGAAGAACGGATTCGAATAATTAAGGGATTGAAGACTGTATACATATAGGTTTATAGTTAGAAATATCTGATTTGTGACCTTTTTTTAAATATTGGACACAGAAAACTTGTTTTCCAATGTTTCGGTAAGGAACCACTTTTTAAAGATGAGTTAAAAGTTTTGTGAGAGGAGAAGTTAAGACTGATAAATATTTGGATAAGAGTATTGGAGGAATGTTATCGGGGCCTGCTGTTTTGTTAAAATCAAGGGATTTTTGTTTAGTTCTTATATCACTTTCTTCAAATATACATCGATTAAACTCGATCTTAATTTTATTTAAAGCTGTTGTAGTGTCGAACAATGGAGACTGTTTGAAGTATCATAGACTTTGCTGAAGAATTCAGCAAACAGATTCACGACTTGTGGGTTATCGACCATTTAGTTATCTAAATACATGTTTGAAGGTATACTTGAATCATTGTAATTAAGCATGTTTGAAAATTTATAAATATTCTGGTAACTGACAGAAGTCAATTTTTGGCAGTTACCGATGCATTTTTTGTAACATAACTTCTACATTTTTTGGTAATCTTTCTTAGTTCGCAAAATTTTGCATAATCATTAGCTTTATGGGCAATTTTTATTCTCTTATTACTCTAATAAGGTCGTTATTAAACCATTTGGGTATTTATGCGAAATATTTTTAGACTCAGGTAAATACAGATCGATAGTATTATTAAGAATAAAGTTAAATTTATCTACCATTTCACTGACGTTTTCTTCTAAGTCCAAAAATTCCTGTGAGTAGAAGACAAAAGATTGATATTTTGACTATAGTCTACTTCAATATTGTTGATGTAGACTTATGTTTTTTTATTATTGGACTGTAGAATTCAACCATTAGAGTGGGGTGATACTTTTCGATTGGGAGAAAGAATTCTGTCAGGATAAAAATATGGTTGTATTAAATACCTGGTTTAAACTCCCAAAAAGAAGGCTTTATACGTGGAGATCACCTCAGGATGGAACAATCTATGATATTGTCAGGAACCAAATTGACTATGTGTTAGTAGACCATAGATTCAGGAACTCCGTAAAGAGAGTCACCACGTACCCTGGTGCGGACATTGGTTCTGACCATGTCTTGTTAACTGCCGATATTGTTTTACGCTTAAAACAAATAAAAAAGCCCAAAACTAAAATTAAAATGGATATCTCGAAACTCCATGAAGGAGTGGTCAGAAATAGGGTATCTCAGACTTTGAACGATAATATTAGGCTACTCCCTTGTGATCCATCTATAGAAATACAAACACAATGGGATAACCTTAAGTCAGTTATACGTGAAACCTGTGATGCAAATTTGAAAGCTGATAAGCAAATGAGAAAAAAGAATTGGATGTCTGACCACATTTTGAACTTAATGGATGAGAGATGTAAACACAAACATAATTAGACACAATATAAAAACTAACAAAGAACGATTTGACGTGAAATTTAAAAAGCCAAAGAAGAATGGATGAAGTCACAGTGTGAAGAACTAGAGTCGTACAGTCGTATTCAAAATGAATTCAAACTTCACAAAAAATTAAAGGAAATTACAGGCACTTCATTAGGAATTGCTCCATCATGTTTAGTTGACGATTCCAATAAATTAATATTGGATGAAAAAGATATTTTACAAACATGGGAAAAGTATATTCATTATACATTCAAAGATATAAGACCTGACATTAATATTCCCAGTGATCAATTGCATGGACCATCGATTTTAAAATCAGAAATTCTTCATGCGATAAAGACTTCAGACAATAGAAAAGCGTGCGGACTAGACGATATTCCATTTGAGGTGTTGAAGGTCTTTAATGATGAAAATGTTGACTACCTGTTGAGGTTATTTAATTCTATACACGAAACAGGGAATATACCCCAAGATTGGCTAAAATCCACCTTCGTGACATTGCCTAAAAAACAATACCCTAAGAAGTGCAGTGACTATCGATTAGTAAGCCTGATGAGTCATGTCCTTAAATTATTCCTTAAAATAATACATGCCAGGATAAGCAATAAGTGCGAGCAGGACTTGGATGACACTCAGTTTGGCTTCAGAAATGCGTTTGGGACGCGTGAGGCATTATTGTCTATCGATGTACTATTGCAAAAGTGTCGTGACCAAAGAAAGGAAGTTTTTGCCTGTTTTATTGACTACGAAAAGGCATTTGACAGGGTAAAACATGCTGACCTAATGAAAATGCTTGCGGATTGTAACGTTGACACCAAAGACCAGAATTTCATTAAAAACCTGTATTGGTTCCAAACAGCAAAAATAAGACATGGGAATGAGAGATCTAATGCAATTTCCATTCAGCGTGGAGTACGACAAGGCTGTATCCTGTCGCCACTATTGTTTAATCTCTATTCCAACTGTGTCTTTAAAAGAGCCCTAAGTAATACTGAGAAGGGTCTTAAGATACGCAGATGATACTGTATTACTAGCTGACTGTATCGATGACCTCCAAGACCTATTAAATATTGTTAATAATGCTGGTGAGCAACTGGGCCTAACAATCAACGTCAATAAAACAAAATGGATGACATTTGGACGACTAGATCACTCTGAATCGGTGATGCAGATAAATGGTTGCAATGTCGAAAAGGTCGAAAGATTTAGAAACCTCGGCAGTATTCTCACGGAGACTCTTGACCCAGATGTAGAGGTTAGGTGCAAAATTGAAGCAGCAAGAACTGCGTTCATTAAAATGAAATCCCTCTTCTGCAATTTTTTTTATTTATTGCATCTCACTATACACAAAACAATTTACATTAGAGTTAAGCAAACATAAGAGTAATCACAAACATAAAGTAATTCTACATACAAACACAAAATATTTCAAAATTAAAGAAAAAATAAGTATTAGATGTGTTACCAGATGGGCAATCAGCTTAAAACTAAGGCAGAGAATGCTAAAATGTTATGTGTGGTCGGTCTTGTTGTATGGATGTGAAACATGGACCTTGAAAATAAATACCATGACCAGGTTAGAGGCTTTTGAAATGTGGCTTCACCGGAGAATACTCAAAGTCCCATGGACCGACATGATCACCAACACAGAAATTCTCAGGCGGGCTAGAGCAGAGAGAGAACTGCTTAGATTAATGAAAATTAGGAAAATTTCATATCTGGGTCATGTACTTCGAGGGGAGAAGTATCACTTGCTCCAGTTAATATTGAAAGGCAAGATAGAGGGTTGCAGAGGGCCTGGTAGGAGACAAATGTCTTGGCTGCGAAATATACGAGAGTGGACCGGCATAAGAAGTGTAGAGGAGCTATTCCGGGCAGCGCAAGACAAAGAGACATTTTCTAGAGTGATCGCCAACGTCGGAGGGACCTGATACGGTACATAGAGAAGAAGAAGATGGGAATACTTTAACAGGGGAAGAATTGGAAAATACAAGATCGAGAAGAGTTTGCATTGTATACATAGTTTAACTGCCGAAGGCTTTTCAAATTTGACATCTCGATTATTTCATGAGAAGCATGATTGATGATGTCCGTGCAGGAAGTTTTATTGTTTTCTTTGTCCATGTATCATAAGCAGATTGTAGTCTCCTGTCGAGATCATAGTGGCATCAGGAAATTTTCTTCGGAATATTTCAGCATCTAGGTAATGGTCTTTATAGAGTGGGGCGTCGGAAGATGGGGGAATATAGATACAGCCGATTATATTTTTTTCTTTTTTGGCACCATGATGAATATTTGTTCTAGATGTGGATTGATGCATTTGAGTTTTCTTGAATTAAATTTGTTATGTATGGATGCTAACACAACACCTCCTCCAGCTTTATTGCTAGTGATTCTATCTGTTCTATTAACGTATGTTCAAGGAAACCTAACTCTTTATTGTCTAGGTTTTTATTTAGCCATGTCTCAGTGAAGGTGTAAGAGTCGTAATCCAAGTAAGGTAAAGTTGATTTCAGGTCCTGTAATTTAGTTCTTAATCCACGTACGTTTTGATAGAAAATTTTTATTTTAGAAGTAAGGTTTTTGGGTACATTTTGACAATTGTTGGATAATTGTTAATTTATTCCTTTGTGATGTCCGTTTCGCCAGATGTCTTTCTTTATTCTAGTTCGTCTCTTAGGTCAGATAACTGCTTACGCTGAAGAATTGTTTGATCATGGTATAACCTTAGGTATATTTTTTATAAATATTTTTCTTACCTAGTAAGATTTTCTGCCACTTTGCTTCTGGAAAGTCGACCTTTATTCCTCTCGATTTGTCAACATTCCTTTTACGCAATCTGTAAATTTCTAGGTCTAGGTTTGTTGTTGAAATTTCAATGTCAACATTTTTTTCTTGAGAGTTGTTATGTTTTGCTGTCGAATAACGACGATATCATTATTAATTATTTCTGTGTTTTCAGATTTTATTTCGTCGAAAAGATCTGTAAGTGATACAAAACACCCGATTGCAAAAAAGTCTCTCACAAGAAAAAACTTATTTTCTTGCCCAACTTGTACCTACGGGGCTAGGAACAAAAGTGTTCTGATTACGCATATTAGAACACACACCGACGAAAAACCATTCTCGTGCTCGATATGCACCTACAAAAGCTCTACAAAATGGTATATGCTTTCTCATGCAAGAACCCACACCGATGAGAAACCATTCTCGTGCTCGGAATGCACGTACAAGTGCTTTCAAAAAAGCAAAATGGTTTCACATACTCGAACCCACACCGGTGTTAAACCTTTCTCGTGCTCAAAATGCCCTTACAGGAGCTATAGAAAATACTGTATGGTTTCTCATGCTAGAAAACACACCGGTGAGAAACCATTCTCGTGCTCGGAATGCACGTACAAGTGCTCTCATAAAAGCAATATGGTTTTACATACTCGATCCCACTCAGGTGAGAAACCATTCTCATGCTCGAAATGCACATACAAGTGCTCTAATAAAAGCAGTTTGATTTCACACACTAGAACCCACACTGGAGAGAAACCATTCTCGTGCCCGGAATGCACGTACCAGTGCTCTTATAAAAGCAATATGGTTTCACATTCTAGAACCCACACTGGAGAGAAACCGTTCTCGTGCTTGGAATGCACGTACAAGTGCTTTCAAAAAAGCAATATGGTTTCACATACTCTAACCCACACCGGTGTTAAACCTTTCTCGTGCTCAAAATGCCCTTACAGGAGCTATAGAAAATACCATATGGTTTCTCATGCTAGAAAACACACCGGTTAGAAACCATTCTCATGCTTGTAATGTAAATAAAATTCTCATAAAAGCTATATTGTTTAAAAATGCTTTTTTTAGAAATCGTTCTCGTGGTTGGTAGAAATTTTTAGTTTGATAGTTTTATTTTGAAAAGCCAAAAGTTTTAGTTTGTTACAGTATGTATTGAAATTCGTATAATAATTTAACCAATTTTTTTTATCAATGTACAAGACACAGAGATATATTATACGCACATGAAACATATAACGTCCATTTGCATGACTAGCTTTACTGCAACGGATGGTGAACGTCTCAAAGATTTATATCCCAGTCAATCTAGACAAAAAATTGACCCTAACTGGATGAAACTAGGGGAAAGCTGAATTTTCGCAGGTGAGTAGTACCTCCTCCAGGAAGCATTTTCACAAAAGTCCCTACTCTTCCCACAATTTTTTCTTCTCCTGCGCTCCACCAACCATTTAATTTGAGGGTTCTACTAAAGCCATTATATCTCCTAAACTAAAAAATGTATCAGTCAATTGTTTCCATAAACAAACTTCTTATAAAATTTCCTTAAAATAATCTAATTTTTGTTCATCTGCAATAGTTAAGACATTCTGTGCAGTGAAACAGTTGAGCGCAGGATTATGAGTAAATACGGAGGTAAAAAGTTCAAGAATGGATACGACATTCCATCACGTTGATGTTCTCTCTCTCACTTCTTTATTCCATAAATATATTGTAACTCTGTTTTTGATTTAAAATGTTTTTATAAACTTGATGAAGGTTCAGGGTGATCCGAAACCGGTTGGTTTTATATGTTGAAAATATATATGCAATAAAGTAGTTTTAAAAATTAAGTTATTTTCATTATAATTTTGTATATTCACAAAGTGTTTGCTACATAGGAAAATTTATTTAATTATAAATCACTCCGTAAATTCGTACTAAATCTAATATTTCTAATTTTGAAACTGACAATTCATGGTGGAATTCCATTATAATTAAACAAATATGAAACTTTTTTCCACTTTAATTTTACTGACCGTAACCGGTTTTAGCTCGTTAAAGCCATCTTCAGACTGGTACAAATTATTCTTAGTCCTCGGTTTAAATACATAAAATATGGGGGAGGGGGAGAGGGGTGGTCTTAAAGGGTTTTGAATCGATTATATTAATTACATATGTTACTAAGTCGTTTCAGACTGTCGATATCTAATTATTTTGATATTTCCAGTAGGCTTATTACAAGGGGTTTGTAGTTTGCTTCAATATTGTTCAGGGAAAAACCTTACAAGTAATATGAATTATTAATGACCGAATTTTATGGTCGAATCGTTATTATGATATATGGGATTTCTTTAAATTATTTTTTGTTGTATTTTGAAGGGATGTGTTTACATTGGTATAGGGATGGTCATTATATAAACGATATACATATTTTAATTTCGGAATTATTATGAAAATTTTAATGGATTCAAAAGTGGAGACTTAACAAATGATTATAATTGCTTATTCATTACAATTTTTTTAATGAAGCGGGTAATTTCAGAGGATTCTAGTCTATCAAGTTTATGACCTGTATTACAAGTATGGAGAATTTTAACTTTTCTGTCTTTATCAAACGAATGTTTGTTTTCTAATGATGAAGCATCAGACTTGCGTCCATCAGGAAGTGTTTATGGAGTCTGTGTGCGATGTAATCTAAGATTATTTTTTGATTTTCTAGATACATATTTTTCGTGAAGGTTTAAATCATTTAAATTTAATGAATTTAATGTGAATGTTCTTTTTACAAATAGAACGGCGTCATATGAGCCTCACATTTTTTACCTCATATGGGTGTTTAAAATGTTACCTGGCTATTGTAGACTTTTTGTTTTCTCAGAAGGGAAAAATTGTTACCTGAATACCCTAATAATCTGATTTGATTTTTGATTTTATGGATTCTTTCGTAATCCTCTAACTGGCAATGGTTTATAACAATACCCTTTTATTTTTCTAAGTAACTAGTACTGCGGCCCATTTAGCCGTATTACCATCAGAATGTTGTACTTACTTGGCTGAATTTACCTTACATTAATGAGTTTTATAAATTCTTAACTGGATTAAAAACCTTATACAAATGACAGGGAAAAGATAAAACAATAAGTTCCGAACTTTTTACTCTACTTTAAACACAATGACTTTTCAAAACATTGAGTCAGTTAAATTACTCTACTGCTCTCTTGTGAGATCGCATCTAGAATATGCATCTCCTGTATGGTCTCCGATTACGATTGATACGTTCATATAATTCAAATTAAGACAGCCTGTAATTGATATCTGCCACAATACATTAATGTCTGGTCTAAATCTACCACTTCTTTCTACCCGGTGAACTATTAATGACATTCTTATTTTTTTTAAATTACTGAACAATCTCATAGACTGCCCTCAAATGTTAAGTGTTATAAATTTTCGTGTCCCTGTTAAATCAACTCAACTCCACCACCTTTTCCACAGTGAAAATCATAGCACTAACTGTTTGTATCATTCACCGTTGGCGCGTTTTCACCGCACTGCCAACACGGATACAGACCTTTTTGATATTCTCAAAACCTCACCGTCTTGCATCAAGGCAAAAATACTTGGTTGTGAATGTAACTGATATGTTTGTGAAATGTTAAATGTCTGTTTGTACTGCATCATGCTGACATGTTCTTCTTTATGTGTAACATATGTATGGTGTTCTTATACATATACATTCCACATATATACATATATGTGAAATGTACCTATATGTATAGCATATATATAAACTGCTTGCTTCAGATGTCTTATAGTGTTGGATAACGGATGTATTATTTTAATGAAAAATGTTATTTTTAATTGTCAAGTCTCTGACAGCCCTGAATTGTTGAAGCTACTTTGCCATACACTCCGGCCATAGTGGTCAAGTGGAGATAAATTTGATTGGAGCAATAAACTCACTACTATTTGCGCTATTATAATATTTTGCTAGATTACATCTGTTGGCAAGTCACCTTTTCTGTATATTTTTTATCCTGTTAAATGAAGTGTTTTCTATTATTGTAGCATTCTATGCCTTAAGAAAATTTCAGCTGTATCACATTCAATGTCGTTTTGTATACATATTGTTGTGTTCTTAAATGTAATACTAATATTCGCCTATGTACCACTGTGTACTTATAATCTCATGTACACATTATTGTAAAAGCTTTTTATGGCGCTTAGTAAATAAATAAATAAAAAATAAATTATGATTTACTGAATGTAAGTTTATCATTTTTTCATCGGTCCTGCATATCTACATGATAGGAAAAAAACGTTTGGGAGAATAACATTTTGTAACACTAAAAAGGATACATTGTCAATAATAATCTTCTTCTTCTTCTATTTCTTCGATGTCGCTGTCATCATTCTCAAGGAACTTCATGATGAGGTGTTTGGGCATCCTATGTTTGTAGTTGAAAGCGAGATCCGTTGGCGAGTTGTAATTACCCAGCGCTTTAAATAACGGATTATCCGGATTTAGTCATCTAAGGTTGTGGTGAAGTGTGGCCAAGATGTATTATACTCGCAGTATTTAATTAAAGCATCTGAAACATTTCTAGGCGACCAAATTTTCAAACCAAAAACACATGATTTTGCATTACTACGTTCATGCCGTTAACGTATTAAGGCAAAGTTTAACGCTAAATCACTATTTTGACTAATCTTTATAATGAATTGGTGTATACTATGAATACCAAAAATATAATTTAGATAATTTGAAGGTTTTCCTATCGTTTCGCTTGAGTTGAATACAAATAAATAAATAAAATACTCAATGAAAAATATAAATGTAAACTACTAAAAAAAATATATTTTCAAAAGAAATATATGAACGCATAATGAAAACAACTTAAAAAAAATTCAGTATTATATTGTAATGTATTAAATTCAACGGCCAACGGAAGACAGGAAACCCCGCACCCCCGCTCTCTCCCGGACCCCCGCAAACACGTGCCACCAAATATTCAACGGCAAATACAATAGAATTCGGACAGGAAACCCCTCCACACCGCTCTCTCCCGGACCGTCGCTAGGGAGCCATACGCACGTAGGCCATCGAGACTATAAAAACAAAGAAATGCACCCGTTAACGACAGTTAAGCACAAAACCCCGAGGAAGTAGGTCACGCGGAGTCGCAGCGATATTTCGACTAGCGCGCGAATTCTAGATCATACGATGTATTCACAACACAACTCCCGCGCAAAATAACAATAGACCAGTACGGCTTTCCAACAACGAGTGCAATTGAACTCAAGACAAGTGCTCAAACGGTACAAGTAGTAACAAGCTTGTGCAGTGATGAACATTTTAGAAATACCTAACTAGTCGGACCTCCCGGGCACAGTGCGAGACAATCCAGCCTGCGGCTTCAACACCGGGCTATGGTAGCCTTAGGCGCCGCTACACCACACCACGAGTTTAACGCCGGGCTAAGGTAGCCCTAGGCGCCGCCACACCACATCACGGGTCCAACACCAATCGACTACAGCTACCAAGTAATGTACCACGGATTCCCCCCTTTACGTCGTTAACATTCTTAAACGGTAGTAGAGCCAAACTAGGTAGGGTCTGTACTTGTATACCTGTCCATAAAATCAACAATATATGTATACTTCAATGACAAGAATCACATGTTTCTTTTAAACAAACCTATCCAATACAATGATGCTGGGTTGAGGACCGCACCCCTGAAAGACCGAGCGTAGCCGCAGAGCAATTGAGTCACCCAATTCAAAGGTAAGCCAGTAAGGTTTCCAGAGGTAAGAACAAATATTAAAACGTTACAATATCTAAGATTATCTGTGACAGTTTCACTTGATTAACTATTTTGCTTTCTTATAAAATTATTTACAAAATAAATAAAAACCAGTTTTTTGCTTGAAATCGAACATTTCTAGACTCAAGTTTGTCAAGCGATTTTAATGCCTATTACCTACAATATATGGTAAACCAAAAATATACACATTTTTGGCTTGTAGCTTCCTCTTAAGGAACAAAACGCATTTTCAATAATTTTAGGAGCTTCTAACTTTGCGATTTTTTTGTCGATGGAATTTCATTTAATTAACGTTCTGGCATAACAAATGAATAAAAATTATCTTAAAAAATTTACGTATATTTTTTCCGGAACCTTAAAACTTAAGGAGTTAACGAGAAATCAAAGTATACAAACCTAGATTTTGACAATTTTATTCAGGAATAATCAATTTGTGGTGCAGTTTTCCTCTTTCGCTCAGTTTTAGAAGGGGTATGATCGACAGTGACAGCAAAAATTTGTTAAATAACTACTATTCAATTTTCTCGACGCCAACCTTGCGTTTCCTCTTGAACAAATACATTTATAAAAAAATTGTGCAGGTTCTAAAGTGGATTCATGGTCAAATAGAAATTATAATTTATTCTATTTATATATTAAACAACTAGATTAGGACATTACAAACACAGATACAATTACATATTATTACCAACTTTTACAAAGGTTTATTATTTATTTATTTATTCATTTTCGGGAAACCGACAGTTTACATTTAATCAGTTTGTACATCAGTATTATATAGTAAAATAAAACCAATTATTTCCTCCTTGTGACTTCAACTGAGACAGCATAATATGGAATAAATTATTTAAATTTGTGAGAAAGGAATATGAATTAAAAAAATTATACATAACAAAAGATTATATAAAACGAAAAATTTACAAAACAATACATTTATTGCCATGGAGAGAGGTTGTAGATATATAACAAATCATAATAGAGATATAAACAATAGAGACATAAACATTATTCACAAACAATCAAAGAAATATTTTTTTATGGACCTCTTGTATTTGGTAATTTCGCAACTGAAAATGTCAACCTTGGATAATACGCTAGTGTAATTATTGCATAGTCTGTTCAGGTCAGAATTCTGCTTTGAGTTCCTTTTGCTTTGATCAACCCTGAACAGGACACAAGAGCGTGTTGAACGCGCAGGTACATTGAATCTAATATACATTCTGGAACATCGAAAATCTATTTATTTAGGATACATAGCTACTGACTAACTAACTAACTAACTAACCATCACCGCAAGACCGACATTTACTTCGTATATTAACTGTTGTAATGTCATCTGATAGCGACCAAGAATGTATTGTTATGGACATTGGGTTTATTTGGGCTTCCTATAGTTGAATTAATTCAATCAAATTTGTGAGGAGGATTTGGGTACCGCCGCCCTGGGCACCATTTATGGGATAACCAACACCTCTGCCATAAGTCACATTAAGTGGTTCGTTACGTTTTGTGACTAAGTGCCCTGGTTCATCGGGTGAGGTGTGTTCAGGATACGCCTGCCCACCAGCTGCGTTGTATGCCAGATCGGGAGAGGTTGGTTTGGGAGACCCTTTCACCTCTCCAATTGATCTCTCACTCCGTCACTCCTGGACACACTGATTCCCTAGATTCTTACTTCCTCTGCCTCCTTTCATTAAAAATTATATTTTTTTATAATAATTAAAACAAAATAACTTTGTTTGAATACCACTTTATTGTATACATGATTTTATTTTTTTTATCTCGAGTGCGAGTGTTTCTAAATTTAGAAGCACTCGAGATAAAAAAATTCCCTTAATGTCAATAAAATCAATTTATTAAATAAATAATAAGATTTAACAAACAGCCCCATTTAAAATATATTTCCATTCCCTGCACCTATGTTTACCCCCTCTTTCTAATCTAAGTTTCCCACCCCACCAAAGTTGATGTTCTCTCTCCCTCTTCCAGCTTAACTATAAGTACCCATACACCTCTGTAATTAATTTAATATGTTTTTATTAACCCTGATGAAGGTTCGGGTTGAACTGAAACCAGTTGGTTATAAATATATACAATAAAGTGGTATTCAAACAAAGTTATTTTATTATAATTATGTATACCCACAAAGTGTTTGCTACAAGTAAAAAAAAATTATTTTATTATTTGATACAACATTTTTTACATTTCAAAGTTTTCCAGTAATGTTGGCCTCACTGGGTGACTTGCCCGTGCTGAGGCCTTTATTTTATAATATGAAAATAATTTAATCTACATATTTAAAGAGAATATAATACATTTAATATATAATCTTGTGTGTTTGTGAGTGATGTGTGTTTATATTGGTTTTGTGTTACGTGTATGTTTTATTTTTATTTTATGCTATGACATTTTGGTAATATTGTCTTTTTTGTTCTTTAATCCCTTTTGTAATTTTGTGTGTGAATTTATTTTTATTTTCCTCACTTAATTTCAAGTTTTACACTGTTGAAAGCTTTTATAGCATGGTATTGGTAGTGTCTTTGTCCAAAGCTTGAATTAACTGTCGGAGTTTTTATGTTTTCTTTGTACGCTTGTCTAACTGGTCTGTTAGTGTTATTTTGTGTAAGTTGAAATTTATTTTTTTTTGTCAAAAATGTAGTTTAGTAGCGTTTTAACGTATAATTGGCGTATATCTAGTACGTCACAGCTGTTGAATATTTGGTCTGTATCAGTCAGTCTAGGTTTTTTTAGTATTACATTTAAGATCGTTTTCTGTGCGGTTTCTATGTAATTGATTGCCGAGTTTGTTGCCCCTCCCCAAGCAATAATTCCATATTCTAGTATTGATTGGCAAAGTGCAAAATATATTGTTTTCAACTGTTTTATTTTATATATATATGTTTAGGAAAATGTGTATTGTTTTGAGAAGTTTATTTGTGATTTGTTTGATGTGAGGTGTCCATCTAAGGTTATGGTCAATTACGATTCTTAGATACTTTATTTGTTCTGTTTTTTCTAGAGGAGGGCAATCGCAGATGTTGGTGTTTAAACATTCGTGTATTTTTATTATATTATACACAGCATTCCCAAAGCTGAGGAAAATTATTTACTCATGGCTTCCTGAGTAATGTGAAAAAAATAAAATCCCTAAAACGAAATACATGCAAGGAACAAAAAAGACTATGATATGTAAAATTATTCGAGATTGATGGTGCCAATAATTTTCTTCAGTATTATTCATCGAATCTGAAATCTGGACACTAATGGGGATTTTTCTGGAGTTGTGTATGGTGTCCCTTAATTCTGCCAGCTGGATCCTTATGAGGATTATTCTCAGAGCATCTTTGATTGTAATAGCGGTAGAACAAGGACAGCATAAGAGGCCTGTGCTCTAAGGATTGAAATCAGTTTTTTTTAGAGAGTGGAATCTATCAAACAAACCGCCCGTTTCTACACAAGGTCAAAAGTTTTTCCCTTCAGACCAGAGGTGGCTGCCGAATTCATGGGGTGAACTCGCGATGCATACAGGATGAGCAGTTGCAGTATCTGCTGGCATTTTACAGTACGCCCAGTTTCTACCTTTTTCCCGCTACAGTTCGTCGAAGTCGGCTAAGGGGCGCAGAAGCTGGCTGACCGCTGATTTCATTCTTAGCTGCTTTGGGTGGGCGATGGCGCAAGTTCATACTTACATAATTGATTTTAGATCTCATTTTTGTCTTTTACATTATCTCTTGTTACTCTTCTATTTTCAGATTGCGGTGTCTGTAATATTATACTAGCTATGTAACTACTTAGTACATACTGATTGCTAACTCCGTATACAGGAAAATTGGAGGGTCTAGAGTTGTTTAAAACATATAAACATATTTTAACACGTCAATTTGGAATAAAAAGGTTTCATTTAATTTTTCAAGAAAAATTCTTCTGAAAGCTTATCACTTTGTGATGTCATTATTTATTATATTAAGGCGATGCACTACGTCATGTAATATTTTTAATCGAGCCGCTATCCATAAAACCCCATACGTAGATGGCGATAAGGTTTAAATTCCCGCTTAACACCATCCGCCTGTTTTGATTTATGCATGAAAAAAACAAGGCCAAAAAGTCCCTTATATTTTATTTTGTGGATGTTAAGGGATCAATATTTAATTTTTTTCCGATCATTTTATAAATAACTTAATTTTCCACACTATACTCTAAAATGAAAACCGAAAATGGGTTCGTAAGTAGAAGATTTTGAACTTTAAAGCAGTTTTCATAGGCTTTATACATTATTTTTTTCTGGGCTTATAAAAAGACTTATCTAAAAATACTCGATTATTTCAAAGGCATCTGAAACATTTCTAGGCGACCAAATTTCCAAACCAAAAGCACATGATTTTGCATTACTACGTTGTGCATCGCCTTAAAATAGAATTATCTTTCTTTACATCACTTTTGTTTTCAGGTACGAACTATTGTTTATTTCTAGATAAGGTCCTACATTTTGACGCTATATAATATTTTATTGCCAAATTAGCCTACAAATACCTTTGACTTAATTTTGAGCGATTTAATTCGATAATGTTTAACATTGCTATTTTAAGGTATCGCATTTCAAATTGCTCTCAATATAACGTCCCACAATTTGTGAATGATGTTTATTTCTCTATTGTTTATATCTGTATTATGATTTGATTTATATCTACAACCTCTCTCCATGGCAATAAATGTATTGTTTTCTAAATTTTTCTTTTTATATAATCTTTTGTTTTGTATTTAATTAAGTTATTTAATTCATATTCCTTTCTCATAAATTTAAATAACTTATTCCATATTATGCTGTCTCAGTAGAGGTAAAGTCACAAGGAGGAAATCCATAATTGATTTTATTTTACTTTATAATACATGGTCAAACTGATTAAATTTAAACTGTCGATTTCCCGAAAATGAATAGTAAATAAATAATTCTTTCAAGATAAGATTGTATTTTTAAAAAACATATAACTCGCTTATTAAAAAAATTGTTTTGGCATGTGCAGTTGTGAAGGATATATTTTTTTTTTTTTTTTTTTACAGTAATACCGCACAAGAGTCCCAACTGCTCCCGTCTGGAGCCAGTGAGACTATGGCATCCCCAATAGGGGTATGTTGTGAGGCTGAGGGTATTGGGGAAGGGAGGGAGATGGGGAAGAGGAAGGTGGGGAAGTACCTGGCTATTCAGATCTGGTCACCAAACACGGCTAAAGCCATTTCAAGCAACGTTTCAATTCTGAATGGTGGTCTTACACCAGGGCGATACTGAGAGTATCTTCCACTCTGGAACGTGCCGCAAATATACTATATATTATTTTTAATTAATTAATTGTGAAATAACACAAATTAATCAAATAAAATTTATTTGCGCACGCCGGGTTCGAACCCGCGACCTTCGGATCTGTAGTCAAAAGCGTATACCACTAGACCACGCCGGCCGTCAAGTTATGTTTAATATGTTATGTTTACGGAAAAGATTGATCATCACTGGTCTAAATACTACTTATCATACTTTTCACACAGATTGCATTTCCATAGCTTCTTACTGTCAATGTTTAACAAACAAAACAACACTGGTAAGTTGTTTTTCGCAATTTCCATATTTGAAAGTAATTTCAAACAAGCATGAGAACGTGACCAAAACGCAATTAAATTTCCTTACAAGGTTTTCCTATCTTTGTCAATTAATAGGTACATTGTTATGTTAGGACCGCGCGAAACTTTGTTGATCAACTGTCACTGTCATTTTAATCAGTCGATAAAAATGATTTCAAGGGGTAGAAAGCTTGTGGAAATGGTGAAGAACGATGCTGCACGTAAACCAAGTAAGTGATAACCAACAACTTTCAATACTTTATTAAATAATAGTGAAAAACTTGTGCATATAAAAATTTGGAGGTTAGGTTTTCGGGTGCCCAAATTTATTTTCATACAATATTCATGTTAGTTTTCAATCTCTAACTTCAAGATGCTAGTGTCGCAGAAGAAGGGAGACATAAAGTACTTGCATATGAATTATCGATGCCAGAATGGAAAAGATCGATAATAGTACATCAAGGTAATTGTATGGTTTCTGTTGTGCGTATATTTTACATTCTTTTGTTTTTCAAATGTGTTGTTTTCTGATAAATTTGTATATCATCAAGTAGATTTTAATGCAGGTGATAATATTTCCATCTCGCATGTTCTAGAACTTCAAGATGTTTGTATCGCAGAAGAAAGGAAGAATAACGTACCCGCAAATGAATTATCGATGTTGTAAATTATCGATGCCAGAAGAGCTAGAATTGGATAGATCGATAATAGTATATCAAGGTAATTGTATAGTTTCTGTTGTGCGCACATTTTACATTATTTTGTTTTTTTAATGACGTGTTCAACTATGTTATTATTTTAACACATTTGTATATCATCAAGTATATTTTAACGCAGGTGATAATATTTCAATCTCTATCTTATAGAACTTCAAGATGTTTGTGTCACAGAAGAATGGAAGCGTAACGTACCTGCTAATGAATTATCTCTGCCTGAAGATCCAGAATTCGATAGATCGATTATAGTATATCAAGGTAATTGTATAGTTTCTGTTTTGCGTAAATTTTAAATAGTTTTGTTTTTCAAATATGTTCAACTATGGTGTTATTTTAACAAATTTGTATATCATCAAGTATATTTTAACGCATTCTCTGTCTCATAGAACTTCAAGATGTTTGTGTCGCAGAAGAAAGGAACGTATCTGCAAATGAATTATCGATGCCAGAAGTGGAAAGATCGATAATAGTACATCAAGGTAATTGTATAGTTTCAGGACTTAATTATTGTCTTAAAGATAAAACACTACAGTTGCTGTTATAACTACTGTTGTAAATTATACACAGTAATAAAAAGTTAGTAGTTTATGCTTCATTAAAACTTAACTAAATTTTTATAGCTCATTAATAATTTGCCATTTGTGTTTTCAACATTGACTTATATTTTCTTTCAGATATTTCTAGTACAGTGGAATTAATTAATGTTGACGGAGATTTTTCTGCTGCTAATTCAGATGTTGACCCTGAATATTTGTTATCTGACTCTTCGATAGATAATGTTATGTTGCCATCATTAGGAGTGATCAATGATGGATAAGAGAATACTCTGGTGCTAGAAGATTTACCGTGCAGCTCTTCAAATCCACCTGTTGCAGCAGATTCCAACCCGAGGAAACGACGCAAAATAGTGGATCCCAAAGATTGGAAAAATAACAAACGTAGGATCAGAAGACAAAGTGGATTACCGTATATTTCCATGAGGGGTAAAAGCGTCGAGGGGAGAAGTTTGAAGATAAAAGACTGCAGTAAATGTCCCAGATCCTGCTATGATAATTTTTCCGAACCTTTGCGACAAAGTATTTTTACTGAATTTTGGTCTATTGGAGATTTAGAAAAACAGAAGCTATTTTTAAATTCTTTGATTGAATCTGGGGATAAAAAGAGCACAAGAACAGCACAATTAGTCTCCAGGAGATCAAAAAGCAATGCATATTATAGCGCATTAGAAAATGTATCTATATATTCATTAGATTAAGAAATGTTCTCAAGCTAAACAACCTGAAAAAAGTCTATTACGGACTAGTCCAATCATTACTTCAGTATGGAATCATTGGGTGGGGATGTGCTTATGAAAAAATTTTAAGCTCTGTAAAAGTGGTTAAAAAACTAATTATCAAAGTAATTCTGAAAAAACAACCAACATTCTCTTCAGCATCATTGTTCAAAATTTTGGAAGTACCAAAAATTGAAGACCTCTATAAAAAAGATGCAATATTACAAATATATAAAGAAACTGTAATAAAAAAACTTAAATTTAACTCATCCTTAAGGCATAATTTTAACATCCAAATTCCTCTATTTTCAACACAACAAATGCACAATAATTACATTTACAAAGGCATAAGATATTTTAATAGTCTTCCCGAAGAAGTGAAAAAAATACCAGATTTTATTTTATTCAAAAAAGGTCAAATTTATCTTTAAAAAAAATTAATATCACCTTTCAAATTTTATAACTTCAATTCATGTTACAACCAAAATTAACGTCACAATCCTCATTTAAGTTTATATTTATTGTACTGTATTTATGTTAATTACTGATATAAACATGAAATAACTGTGAAATAACTCCTACGCCAAGCTCAAGAGCTAGCACTCTTCATTGGAGTAGAAATTCAATAACATATGTTTTTCACTATTACCTACTATTACCTAATTTTATGTACAATGTAACAACGTTATAAGTTAAACAATAACAAAAAATTTAAAAAAAAATTATTTGATGAACGATTTAGGAGTAAAATTACAAGTTTGTAAGGGATTCTTAATTTCAACATTAGACATTTCTTCAAAATTTTTGCGAAGTGTCCTGTCGGCACGAAATGCCCTTAATTTTATTGCAATTGATAAAAGAGGGCGCCACCCCCCTTCCTCAAAAATACCAGATGAAGCTAAGGAATTAATTAGAAATCATATAAAATCATTTCCCAAGATGCCCTCTCATTATGCCAGGAAAGATTCCAGCAAGGAATACTTGGCAAAAGACCTCAACGTACCGATAATGTACGAACTGTACTCAGATAAGTGCAAGGAGGAGAGCCGTATCCCGGAAAAACTTTGGCTCTATCGTCAAATTTTCAATAACGATTTCAATTTGTCGTTTCATGTGCCACGTAATGACATATGCGAAACGTGCTTTAAATATTCGCACATGAACGATGAAGAAAAGCTTCTCCAAAAGGAAGAACAAGATGCCCACATGTTCAGAAAGGATTCAGCCCGACAGAAGAAAAATTCTATCAAAGTACAGGCTTTGGACAATGAATGCCACTTAGCAGAATTTGATTTGCAAGCGGTATGTTATTGCCCGAAGACGAATGCCAAGGCTCTTTTTTACCGTAGAAAGTTGGCGATATACAACTTAACCATCTATAATATTGATAAAAAAGCATCTTGCTATATGTGGGACGAAGCAACTGCAAGACGGGGTTCTACCGAAATTGCCTCTTGCATTTATCATTATTTACAAAAGTATTCCGATGGCAAAGAGTGGAATTTTTTTTCAGACACATGCGGCGGTCAAAACCGAAATATAAATATGTCAGCAATGTTCATCTATGCGGTGAAAAAATTTGACATCCCAATCATCAACCATATGTTTTACAAATCGGGCCATTCCCAAATGGAATGTGACTCTGTTCATGTTAGGATAGAAAATAAAACAAAAAAAATAGACATTTTTCATCCAACGGGGTGGTATTCCGCTGTGCAGATGGCCAATCAAAATTACAGTGTTATTGAAATGAATCAAAAAGATTTCATTGATTTTGGCATAATTCAAAAATGTTTAATAAAAAAAAAAAAAAAGTCGATTCACAAGGACAAAACATTAATTGGCTAAAAATAAAATGGTTTCAGTACCGAAAAGATGATCCAAATAGGATTCATTTTAAATATAATTTTGATGAAGAATTCAGAATCCTTCCATGCATTCGAAGAGCTCCTCGAGTACAATTCGTATTCTGAGAGCTTGTACAAAAATATAATTCTCCAATCCCAATTACGGAGGAAAAACTTACAGATTTGAAGGATTTGTGTACAATGGGAATTATTCGGGAGCAATACCATACTTTTTCTTTGCTAACTAGCTCTACCGTGGAAGATGATGATAGTTCATAAATTTTGTATTATTTCTCTGTCAATCAAGATGAATTTAGTCATTTTTCATGATTGTAAATTATTATTATTGCTCTGTAGTTGAGAAAGAATATTATGAAGAATGCATATTTCTAAAAATGTGTATAAATCGATATATATCATTTTAAAATCTTTGTTTCTGTTGATATTCCTGTGATCTCAAACAACCCATGTAAAGTATTGATGAATATATTAAGGATCACAAAGGCATATCGCAGTCACTTTTTTATAAATATATTTTTGTACTCATCAAAAGTCTTTAATTTTTGTGTAATGTGTATGTTTTAAGTAATATTATTATAAAAATATATATATATTACCTTGAAATTTGTTTTATTTTCTGGGTATCATAACATTAAAACTTTCATCTGTAAACAATGTTTTTGTAAATAGGTCCCTGTGATACTTACCTCCCTGGTCAATTATTGCTGAATAGTTAGGAACACACAGGCACATCTCACTCATTTTTAGTAAATATATTATCATAGGTCTTAAATAATTACCAAAATTATTAACGTAAAATCACCCTTGACAGATAGAGTGAGATTTGTAGAGGTCCTTTATCGAATGGTGAAAAATTGAATTAGCTGCCAATTGATAGATAAACCAAATAGAGGTCCATTAAATGGAAGACTTGGGAACCTAGGCATCGAAACCGAAGCTAGTGGTTTGAGTGCACTTCTGCTGAGCTGTTCCCGTCTGCAGTCTGCGGGGTAAACCAACCCACCGTTTGAAAGGGAACAGGAAGAATAAGTTTACCTCAACATTGGTTAACTCAAGATGAACGAAGTATTACTTGTTATCAGGAGAGTCAATATCTATTTCAGAGAATGCGCCACATTCTTGCACACGTTCCTCTGCCGCTGGAGTCCCCGGTTCACACTTGTTGGCAGTAGCGTCTTCTGTTTCCTGTTTGAAAATCCCGAACTGCAATATTTCTATATTTCTTCATAAGGGGATGTTGAACTCTCTTCTCCGGGGATTGTCTCCGGTTCGGACTTTATGACACCGACATCTGAGGCTACTAGATCCATTTAAGGAAACACTGCTTTGTCAGTCTGATGTTAGCAAGATATTCTGGAAAACAAAATAGTCGAAGGTATGTCATATTCACGTCGTACAAACCAACTAAGAGTCAGAAGAGATGTGCACATTGTATCACACTTCTTCAAACTGATTCGTGGATGGTTTGAAAATCCGACTATCATGGAGAGTATTAGTCTCTATGTTCCTGATGGTTATCTCCGTCACCGACAGCATAGACTGTTGTATCTCCCGGCCTGCAGGACTAACTTGCCTACAGGTCATGCCGGTGGGGAGAGCAGTCTTGCTGTTGAATAGAATCAATTCGGATATCGACATATTTAGCAACGGCGAAGCTGCCGTTAAAAAGCAAGCTCTATTATACCAAGCAAGTTTGGTGGTATTATAGATATATTCCATGATTCCCTTTATAATCTTAAATTCAAATTAAACCAACACTTTGTGGAATCATACAAATTATTGTAATAGATTTAACGATTAGATATGTTATTGTAATGTTTTATATTATATTTTGTTCTTTGTTATTGTTAAATATTATGTTGTTTAAAATGTTTCTTTACGCCATATTCTTCAAAAACTACTTGTATATTTTTTTAAAATTCTTCACTTTTATAACTCTTAGTATAAATTCTAACTCGATAACTTATGTAAAACTTATTTATAATCTATGTAAAAGCCCCTATGGGCGTATAACAACAATAAATAAATAAATAAATAAATAAATAAATAAATAAATAAATAAATATAGTTGATACACCGTTTACTTATTATGTAATACCATCTTACAAATGTACTTAAGAATTAAGATGTAAGTTTTTAATGTTTTTAAAGGAATAAACTAATTGAATTGAATTCATAATTATGTAAAATGTGCCTCGTGTATCGGTTACTTTTAAGCGCGGCTTGGTTAGAATGTCAAGTTTAGGACAGTTTAGCACACAAACAAAATGTGTATAAATATGATTTTAACATGCTTCTTGTTTTTTTGCAAAACCAATCCAATGTCAACGTAAAGCTTTATGTCAAGGAACGCAATTTTTTTTACGCGGGTTAGCACACAATTTTCGTAAAGGTATGAGGGCACTATCCATATAATTATGACGACTTAAGCGTTGAACACAAACTGTTTATACTTTGAAACTTTTAAAATGTTTCATATATCTGTATGATCCATCATCAATTAATATCATAGAAATAACTCATCGCTCATGAATCATCAAATACCAATATGTTTTAGTAATGATGTTCTTCATATCCTCCGATGTTTCCTTGCCTTCCGCAGTAATCACGACGGCATATTTGGGTTCTTCGATTTGTACCGTTCATTCTCTTAGTATTGTGGTTCATTTTTTTACGAGTTATACCTTGTCATATCAGTTATTTGTTCCCGGAAATTATTTCTAGGTTTCTTCTAACTCGTTATTTCACACTTTGGAATCCTTTACTGTAGTTAAATTTTTTAGGTCGCTTTTTAAATTTGTAATTAACTTTAGCACGACCATTATGTGTTCAACTTTAGCTTAACTCTATAGGGAACAAACAAAAAACGTAAATTTATATATATATAAGTATATTTATTTAAAACGAAACAAAAGTGTTGTATTTCTTGTTTACTTGCATGACCAATAAACAAGAAATATAAACCTGAAAATTTAAGAATGAGGAGCTGGATTTAACAAACAATAGTCAGTGAATATCGTCATTTTATTAAATAAAACATTTTTATTTACTTTGAAACATTCAAATCGGACATGACAAATTCCAAACGACAATTAAAATTTCAGGTAAGTCGTTTAAAATGTTGCCTCTGAATCCACTGATTTGATCCATCAAAAAGTTGAAATTCTCCAAAATCATCCATGTAGGTGTTAGAGAAAGATACACCAATCCACCACGAATAGCACACAAGATTTCGGGCACACCAGGATTATCAAATTGGATAAGGGAATATGTGTTTATACCGTTTAACTTTAAAATAAAGCCTTACGCAATTACTGCATTTACGAGAGCATTTGTGTGTGCATTCCGAGCACGCGAAAGTTTTCTAAGCCGTGTGGGTTTTGGTATGACAAACCAAATAGATTTTTTTAGTGGACTTGTACGTGCATTCCAAGCACGAGAATGGTTTCTCCCCGGTGTGCGTTCTAGTATGAGAAACCAAACTGCTTTTATCAGAGCACTTGTAAGTGCATTTCGAGCATGAGAATGGTTTCTCTCCGGTGTGCATTCTAATATGACGAACCAAACTGTTTTTTTCAGAGCACTTGTAGATGCATTCTGCACATGAGAATGGTTTCTCTCCAGTATGGGTTCTAGTATGACGAACCAAATGGCTTTTTGTAGAGCACTTGTATGTGCATTCTGAGCACGAGAATGGTTTCTCTCCGGTATGCGTTCTAGTATGACGAACCAATAAGCTTTTTGTAGAGGACTTGTACGTGCATTCCAAGCACGAGAATGGTTTCTCTCCAGTGTGGGTTCTAGTATGACGAATCATATTTGTTTTTCGACAGCACTTGTACGTGCATTCCGAGCACGAGAATGGTTTCTCTTCGGTGTGCGTTCTAGTATGACGAACCAAATCTCTCTTTTGAAAGCATTTGTACGTGCATTTCGAGCACGAGAATGGTTTCTCTCCAGTGTGGGTTGCAGCGTGATACACCATACTGCTTTTGACAGAGGACTTGTAAGAGCATTCCGAGCATGAGAATGGTTTCTCTCCGGTATGCGTTCTAGTATGATAATCCAAATGGCTTTTTTTAGAGGACTTGTACGTGCATTCTAAGCACGAAAATGGTTTCTCTCCAGTGTGGGTTCTAGTATGAGAAACCAAATTACTTTTTTGCCAGCACTTGTACGTGCATTTCGAGCATGAGAACGGTTTCTCTCCATCGTGTAATCCTGTATGATAAAGCAAACTTACTTGAGACGGTAGCAAGGAAACTTTTCCAAGCATTTATATGGAAGATGTAAAACAAGGGCTATAGAAATATAAATCTACCATAGCTTCTCTAATAACATCCTGGATATGTAGGGTCAGAAGGGTAGAGGTCCTACATCAGATAAACAAAACTCGTTTAAAAATATAAAGAATAAAATAAAACTTTAATTAGAATAAAAAAACCTAGTTTGAATACAACTTGATTTGAGTATAATATAAAAGCCAACCAGTTTCGATTCGACCTGAACCTCATTCAGGTTGTTAAGAAACATAACGTATATTGTAATTATACACTCTCGCAGAGAATGCTTTATATGAAAAAAAATAATAATTGAACGAGTTACCAATTGAAATATAACTCAAATCACTTTATATTGCGCTGTTCCGGGCTAAAGTCTGCAGGATAAACTAACCTCTAACAGTAGATGCAACCGGAAAAATAAATAAATAGCTTACCAAGACTTTTGTCAATCCTTTCAAAACATTCCTTTTTTATATCAGGATAGTCAATATCTATTTCAGAGTGTGCGCCACATTCTTCCACATATTCCACTGCCGCTCGAGTTCCTGGTTCACACTCGATCGCAGTAGTATATTTGGTCTCCCGTCTGACTATTCCGAACTGCAATATTGCTTCATGATGTGATGTTGGACTTTTTTCCTCGGGGATTGTCTCCGGTTCGGACTTTATGACACCGACGTCTGACGTCACAAGATCCATTTCAGGTACACTGCTTTTTCAATATGATGTTAACAACATATTCTGGAAAAGGATTGAGCGGCCGATGTATTATACATAAATTTGAACGAGGAATGTCTTATGTAGCTAGGTTACGGATCTACTGATATACCGGGCCTCAAAGACTGTGTGCGACGTACTTTTTTGGAGATGGGTACCAAACATAGGACTAAGATCTAAACAACCGATTTTAGAATGTCAAGTCTTGTTGTGATTACAAATCGTTATAGTGAATTGAATAAAAGGCTCACGAAGTGACAATTTAATTAACAGAATATTAATTTGAAATGTATTTTAGATAATTCTGCGTTAGAAGAACGATGACAGGCATGTAAAATAATGTCATAGACAAATAACAACAAAGGCAAAAGTCAAAAGTATTCACAAATATATATATATATATATGGTAGCACTCAAATCGTGCATAATTCTTTTAATGGCAGCACTATGTTTTTGCTTATGTTATATTGCGGGTTCCAAATCATTAATACAAATTCTAATATTGAGCGAACAAATATTTTAATTACAAATCGGCCCCTTAGAGTCAAAAAAACGTAACTAAATTTTTATCGATTTTGAGTTACGGATGGTACTAGTCACAAAATAACACATTACGTTAAGTGACAAAGATACGTATCGATAGGTTCAACGGATTAAAATATACATCGATACGTATCTGCAGAAAATCATTTGTTGTTAATATTAATAGGATGTATCTTTACTTGCGTTTTTTATACTTGAATAAAAAGATATCTGCGTGTGAGTCAAAGAAACGCATCTTTAGTTACCATTAAAAAAATCAAGAGTCACGACGCCAAAAATCAAGACAGTTCTTCTTCTACAAGGGCGATTCGAGAATCCAAGTATGCCAAGGATTTTTCTTGGCTCTATTGGATGTTACTGAAACTTTTTTTAGAAATATAATTAATAATAGATTGGAAAATCGAATCGTTCTCCAAAGCAAAAGGGGAAAACGCCCACCTGGAGTCAAAAGACCAGAAGAGTCCAAAAAAATCATCAGGGATCATATTATGTCTTTTCTCACAGTACCGTCACACTACTGTAGGGCGAAGACTTCATTTAAATATTTAGCAGCCGATTTAACATTACACCTAATGTACACTTTGTATGTTGACTTGTGTAAGGAAAAAAAATATGCACCTGAAAAAATATGGTTGAATGGAAACATATTTAACGCATGTAACCTTAAGTTCCATCAACCACGCAAAAATATGTGCGACTCGTGTGTTAAATACGATAATGCAAGACAAAATATCTCTTTCGGAACTATGATCTCCATATAAAACGCAAAATTGCTGCACAGAATTATAAAATCCAATCGAAAACCCTCGCTTCAGAATCCACTGTAAACTTCATCGAGTTTGATTTAGAATCCGTTCGATATTGTCCAAAAGTCCACTCAAAAGTATTTTTTTATAAACGACGCCTGGCAGTTCGTCACCTCAGTGCTTAATTGTCCAAACGACCATTTGCAAATTTTACAGGAGGAGGTTTTCTTTAATTATTTCAATGAAACATTATGACAGGTGTTTAAGATGAAGATATTTCCGTCAAGCTAAAGGTCTGATCAGTTTAAGTAATTCTTTGTAAATTGACTAAGGATAGTTTTTGATACTTTTTTTACATTTTAAAATGGAGATTGAACAAAAACGCACCAAAAGAATTTTGTAAAAGGAGATTGAACAAACTGGAATTGGAGATAGGGCAACTTTTGCGTAGAACTTTCCGTGCTTGTTTGTTCAAACGACCACCTTTAGTAATATACAGGTGAGTTTATTTTCAATATTTCTATTTTGGATACTGACAATTCGTGGTGGAATCTATATATATATATATATTTATAATAGTGATTTTTTCTTTGTTTGTTCCTTCTTATTTCCTATACCTTTTCTATACATAAAAATGAGCTCTGGCGTTATGAAATTTATATACAAATTCACATCTTATTTCCCATACCACTCTACCGACTGCGATAAAACTTTGTAACTTTGAGTTGTGCGCATGTATGTATTATATTGAACTATGGCCTTGTGAAATTTGTATAAAGATTCTCTTATTATTTCCTATATCATTCATCCGATTGCGATGAAAGTTTGGTGAGTTGCTTTGCGCACGCCGGCGAAGGTTTCCATACATAAAGGTGAACTCTGGCGTTATGAAATTTGCATTCAGATTGTACCGGACAGCAGATGGATATACCTAAATAATTATTAAATAATCAAAAAAAAATAATATTTGTCTGATGTAACGCATTGTACGATGCCGACTCCTTGAGGCTTGTCTCGTACGATGATAAGATTTTTAATCACTGCACACGTGTCATATCGTCAGTTCAAGGATGAATTACTCGCACGACAAACCGTGGGACTTCAGTATATGTTTAGATTTAAGAACAATTGCTCCACATTAACACGTGTAGAAATTATTGTATTCGAACCACGTGTCATATCGCCAGTTCAAGGATAAATTAGTCGCACGACAAACCGTGGGACCTTAATATATGTTTAGACTTAAGAATAATTGCTCCACATTAACACGTGTAGAAATTATTGTATTCGAACCACGTGTCATATCGCCAGTTCAAGGATAAATTAGTCGCACGACAAACCGTGGGACCTTAATATATGTTTAGACTTAAGAATAATTGCTCCACATTAACACGTGTAGAAATTATTGTATTTGAACCCAATAAATACGCCAACAACTGGCTCAACCAGTCAGTTGTCCGACGACATTCGCAAGATGTGTTTCTTTTCAAATCCTTACCCAAGGTACCCCCAGAGGAAACCGGAATTTACAGTCAGATTGTATAATAGGTGGCGATCGAGTTGTTATAAAAATGTGTGCATTATTTCTTGTAGCTTAGCAGTAGGTACTGAAAGAGGGAAGTTGAGAGGGTAATCCGTGAGGGGGGAGGGTTCGCGGGATGCGGGACAAATCTTTCTTTGAGTGGCATTGAAACGCGTGCCAGGTATAAATATATAAATTATAAGAAATTAATATAACAACAAAGTAACATATGAAATTAATTATAAACATATATCATGTACTATATATATATATTTTTATTTTTTTATTATTTTAAAATAAGTAAGATAGTGTTTTTTTGTATAGTTCAGTTTAGTAGATTCGGTTTTAGTCTGTGTTTGATATCAGTATATTTTCTATTTCAGATCTCCCTATATTAAGTATCCAGTTTTTTATTTGAGATTTAAATGTTATAATGTTGAGGTATTTGAGTGAGAGTGGTATTTTATTGTAGAGTTTAATACTATGATATAAGAAGCTTTTTTTTCCACAAGATGTATTAGTAGTTATTTGTTGGATAAGTTTTTGACCATGAGATCTAGTGTTTCTATTGTACGTGTTTGTTGTTATTTCTAGGGTTTTTTAACTTATGAATGTAATTGAGTATAGTTTTAGAATAAAGTTGTTTATTTGACATGATGTTAAGATTGTTGAAGATTTCGTCAGTGCTAGTTCTTACAGGAACTTTCAGTGTAATTTTCATTGAGCTTGCACTGCTTTTTGAGTTTTAATTAGTGGTTTTAGTATATTTTTATTTGCACTGCCCCATCCGATAAAACCGTATTCCAACAGTGATTCGCAGAGAGCCATGTAAATTTTGATTAAGTCTTTTTTAATGAGCACATTCCTGATAGTTTTGAAAAAATAACTTAGTTTTTTAATTTTATTATCTAATGTGATTGGTCCATTTTAAATTTCCATCAATTTTTAGACTTAGATACGTTATATGGTTAACGTTTTCTAATGAGGGACAATTACAATGCCCATTTAAGTGATGCGGGCTGTGACTTTTCAAGGGTTTTCTTCAGAGTTTTTTGTATTTTTTTTATTTTGAAAGTGATGAATTTGGTTTTATTAGCATTTAATGTAAGTGAATGGTATTCTAGCCATTTTTTAATCCTGTTTTGTGTGTCTTCTGCTTTCTTAAATGTTTCTGTCCAATTATTCCCATTTATAAGGAGAACAGTATCATCCGCAAAACTGATGATTTCTCCGTCACATTCTATGTGGCATAGGTCATTAATGTAAATTAGGAACAGGATCGGACCCAGAATACTTCGTTGAGGTACCCCAAATTTGACATCAATACACTTACTTACGAGAAATACTCCAATCCATTTTTTACGTGAATCTAGAGAATTTTTGATAAATTCAATTACTAAGGCTATGGCGTTGAATGTTCCTAGATTTTTCGGAAACCAAATTGTTTTGGTGGTAATAGTTTATTTGATTCTATGTAATCGACGAGTTGAGTTTTAACTGTTATTTCTATGATTTTAGATAATGTGTTCAGAATTGTGATTGTTCTGTATTTATTGATATCTGTACGATTTCCTGATTTAAAGATTGGTGTAATAGTCCCTATTTTTAGTTGGGGCGGAAATCTGCTTTCCGTAATAGATTTGTTTATTAGAAAGAGTATCGTTTCGGTAATTTCATCTTGTATGAATTTTAATGTTTTCATTGTGATTTCATCACTACCAGATGAAGATGTTGGTTTGAATTTAGAAAATATTAGTGTTAGTTCTTATTTATTGTTATTAAGTTTAATTTGTAGAACTCCATTTTATTTTTATTTTTTTATATATACAATAATATTATTATTGGGTTTATAAAAACAGTTTATTTTTAAACAAGTTCTGCTGTGTAATTATTATTACGCGTGACAGCTGTTTCGCCCTCTAAAGGCATTATCAAACTGAAACAGCTGTCACGCGTAATAATAATTACACAGCAGAACTTGTTTAAAAATAAACTGTTTTTATAAACCCAATAATAATATTATTGTATATATAAAAAAATATAAAAAAAAAAAAAAAAAAAAAGTGTTAGTTCTTGTTTAGTGATTTGTTTTAGAGCAAATTTAAACCTTTGTGGATTTGGGTGTTTGTTTATTTTCGGGTTATAGTGTTGGGGATTGGTTATTTTATTTGCTAAGTTCAAGCCTATGTTTGCAAAAAAGTTGTTTGTGTAGTTAATTAGTTTATGTTCGTTTTTGTTGAGCGAGAGTGTACCGGACCAGCTAACTAATAAACATGCTGTTTATACACCATGATACTTAAGCCATCGATATAACAGGAAAAATACATTTTTAATTCATTTATAACTTTAGTAACTTCTTAAATGCTAGTAGTTTTAAAATCAAAACTATCTCCTGTAACTTGAGTACCAGGTATAAAATTGTTAACAAGATACATTTCGTTGGTTTTATTAGCACTGCACAAGTTTTTTGCGTATCTAGGACCAATGTCACTGAAGAAGTTATTAACATGGTTGGTAATTAGATGTGGATTCTCCTCCAATGAGATAATTTTGTAATTGATTTCTAATTTTTTTATGGACATTTGCTCCGTTTGAATATTTATGGCTTCCTTTATAATCTTCACTGTTGCTTGTTATTACCGTTGACTTTATCCAGTTTCCTTCTGTAATACGCTTGCTTTGTATATTTTATAATTTTTGTACACCAGTTTCTATATCTCTTATAATAAGCCAGCAGTTGAATATTATTAAACTCTCATCGACATTTGTTGTGCAGTTTGTCGCGGATTCTCAGGCATTTGATAATTCCATAATTTATCCAAGGTTTTAAGCATTTCATTTATTTATTTATTTATTGACGTCCTATTGGGCTTTTAAGTACATAACAATTACAAATTTCATTTTTAACAACAGTATAAAACAAACAATAGAAAATCGAAATAAAATATAATGATTTCTCATACATTGTTTACATTTAAAAAGTGGTGGACTAATTTGACTTTAAATGTATTGAAGTTTAAATTAAATATGTCAGCGACATCACTTAGTTCATTGCCCAACCTATGTATTCTTTCTAACACAGAATTCGTAGCGAAGTTATTGTTGTAGAATAAAATATTCCGTCTAGTATATTTTGGAGGTATATGTAAAGATAGCAAATTTATAGTATCAGGTAGGGTTGCCAGCTCCCGTTTTATGAATTAGAGGATTTGATACGATTAAATAAAGGACATATGATGAAAATAAAGGACATATATTTTTTTAATAAAATGCTGTTATGGTATCAGTAGTTACATTTATTAATAAAAAACAATGTTAATCGCAGCCCAGTAAGTAGTACGACCTTAATTAGTCATTTTGCATTTAAAGCAATAAATAAAGTTAATACTTGATATTACTATTGGCTGCTTAAGAGCTTCTTCGTTTTCTATAATGAAATTATAAAATTGTTTGCATTTCATGTTGAAGTTCGACTTTATTTGTAGTTCTGCTTTTACAGTATCAATATTTAACTTATTTCGGTTTTCGGTCCACGTATTCGTACACAAAGAAAAAATCCTTTCAGCTTGGGCATTAGAAACGGGGATGGAAAATACGTATTGTATTATTTTTAGTAGATTCTTGTTTTCATCCGTAATTTGAGAATCTGAATCCAAATTTCAAGAACATTTTCACACTTCTTATATCGTCTATAATTTTCGTCAGGAGAGGTTTTAATATACATAACTCTTCATACAATGCATCAAGGTTAATATTAGGTATCTGTAGTTTTGATACCATGATGCACAAATCCTGGAACTTAATTTCTTTCGTCAGTGTCAGCGGCTGCAAACAATGGAAATTACTATTTTCTGAAAAATCGAATCGCGATTCTATATATGTCAGTACTTTTTGATACCACTCCAAAAATAAAGTAGTGTATTTTTCAGCCTGAGAAGTAGACATTTTTCGAAGAATTTGCTGGACTGCCATTCCAAAAAGGCATCTTCAATTCGCTGGTTCATCTTTTAATAATAATAATAATAATTGGATAATTTGTAGAGCGCCGTTTTTGTGAAAAATCACCTCAAGGGCGCTGTACAATTTATTTCCTAGGATCTACATTTATTATTTAGAAAAGATACCAAAACATACTTACCTGGCAAGTCACTTCCAACAAACACACTTATATTAAAAAGTTTATGCTTATAAAAGATAGAACTGCACGCAGAGGACACTATGTATATCAAAAAACACTGGTCGTCGCATGATCTTAAGTCTGCTATAGTTTTTTATTTTAATTTAAATGTATTTTAACTGTCTTAAAAGCCTACAAATTGTTATTTGTTATCATTTTTATTTATTTATTTTTAATTATTATTTTTATTTATTTTATTTTATTTTTAGTATTTTTTACATTTTGTTAATTTAAATTTAAATTTAAATTGCCGTCAACTGTGAAAGTGGAGGTTTCTGAAATTATGGATACGACTGTCTGAAAAGGTGCGTTTTAAGTTTAGACCTAAATTCTGTCGAGTCTGCGATCATTCTCAAATCATGTGGCAGTCCATTCCAGGCTTTAGGTCCTGACACGGCAAAAGCACGCTCACCGAACTTAGTATCTGGTGTGCGCTTTGGTTCCTTCAACCTTCCGATAGCTGATGACGTTGCTGACTGTCGGGAATTGGAATCTTCTGGAATACACAATTCTGATAAATAAGCCGGAGCCATTCCGTTAAGTGACTTAAATACCATCCAGCATACCTTGAACTGGATTCTTTCAGGACATTTGAGCCAGTGCAGATTTTTGAGATGCTCTGAAATGTGGGAGTATTTAGATACTCCGGTGATAAGCCTTGCCGCGGCGTTGAAAACGGATTGTAATTTGTTGATTTGACATTTAGGGAGACTTGCATATATTCCGTTGCAATAATCTAGACGTGAAACAACATAGGAATTGACTAGCAATTTAGTCGCCTCTGTTGGCAGGTTTCTCCGCACTGCTTTAATTTGCCTTAATTGAAAGAACCCCGTGCTTACAGTTTTGTTCACCTGAGTTTTAAGGGAAAAATTAGCGTCCAGATTGACTCCCAGTAATTTGATGCACGTTTTTGGAGTGATGTCCGGAAATGGTTATTGGGGAGTTTTCAATGTTATGCTGACGTCTGCTTGTAGCAGTCCACAGAAACTCAGTTTTTGTGGGATTCAGTTTCAATCTATTTGAGGTCATCCAGCGAGTAATTGCTTCTATACACTCAGTTATACGAATTTTTAGACTGTTTATTTCTTCTGGTAAGCAGTAAAAATAAACTTGCTGGTCATCAGCGTAGCAGTGAGATAGAAGGCCGAATGATTCTATTATTTTAGCGACATCATTTGTGAAGAGGATGAAGAGTAGTGGGCCCAGAACGGACCCTTGGGGTACTCCAGATGAAAGGGTTGCATAATTTGATTGGTTTTTTCCCACTTTTACGGCTTGTAAACGGTTGGCCAGGTACGATGTCAGCCAGGTCTTAACATCACAGTTTAAACCAAATGATTCATCTAATCGTTTAATAAGAAAGTCATGGTCAATCGTGTCAAATGCAGCACTCATGTCCAAGACTGAAAGAAGTGCCAGTTTACCCGACTCAATGGCAGTAGTTATGTCCGACAAAACACGTAGTAACCCGGTTTCTGTGGAGTGGAACCGTCTATATGCAGATTGGTATTTAGTTAATAATTCATTTGAATTCAAGTGACATATGACCTGTGAGGCAGCGATTTTTTCTAATATTTTTGATATAAAAGGCAGATTTGAAACGGGTCGGTAATTTGAAAGATCTTCAGCGTCCAGTTGTGGTTTTTTTAATAATGGAGTTACGATAGCTGATTTAAGGGATTTTGGAAAGTCACCCGTGCTAAGTGACTTATTGAAAAGATGAACTAAAAAGGGAGCAATTTCATTGCAACACTTTTTCAGTAGCCACGTTGGAATAGGGTCGAGCGAACACTGCTTGTTCGGTGAAGTAAGAATTAATTTCCTTACTTCTTCTAGGGATGTAGGTTTGAAGGCAGAAAGGTTTTCTCTATTGCATTTAGTAAAATACGGTGGTGGAGCGTAGGTTGTTAGGGCTCGTATTGACTCAATTTTGTCAAGGAAAAACTTGGAGAAGATTTCCGGAGCTATGTCGATTGTATTTGGTGCATGGACATCAGCAATGACTGTCTTAACCGAGTTCCAAAGACTACGTGGATTTTGACGCTCTGAAGTGATCCTCTTTGTCCAATATTCAGACCTTTTTGAACGGATTAAGATCATGTACTCTTTTTGAGCCTGTATCCAATCGTTCCGTGATGTAACTCCCGAGTGTCTGTAGGACCTCTCCAATTTACGCATCAATCTCTTCTGGCTCCGACATTCTTCGTCAAACCAGGCATCAGATTTTCGTAGACGCCGAGTTTTTGTAGAAATTGGAGCATATGTATTTAAAAGGGTTGAAAGGATGGTGTTATAATCTGCTGCTAGTTTGGTTGGCGACTCTGTTTCCCATGCACTATGTGTACAGAGCGGAGAAGCTTTTAGTTCTGACAGGAAGTCGTCAAAGTTAAAACCGCGCCATGCTCTTGATGTGATAGTAACGTAGGGAATTTTCGGTGGGTTAAAATCGATTTCTGCGCGAATAAGTCGATGGTCTGATAGTCCTACATCCACACTATCCGCTACCAGAAACGGACCGCTTGACTTTGAGATAAAAATGTCCAAAGTTCCGCCAGCATCGTGAGTTGGGGAACTAACCCATTGACGGCATCCGAAGCAGTCTAATAAATCAGTGAATTTAAGAGTATTTGGTGATTCTAGATGCTCTAAGTGAATGTTAATGTCGCCTGTTATGAAAATATTATCGGAAAGTCCCACAACCCGCTCGAGAAAACACGAAAATTCATTAAAAAAGTCCAAAGTGATTTGTTTTGAACCGGGCCGGTATAGGGTACATAAAATGAATGATGTTCCTGCAGACGAAACTCGGCATCCCAAGTGCTCAAAGGTTCGGTATGCACCAATTGACACCCTTGTTAAACGCAAGCCCTGGCGACCTAAAATCACGATACCCCCGTGATTTACGCTAGCGATGTTGTCATCCCGAGAAATTGTTGCTTTAGGTCGGGCTTCTTCTAGCACGACATAACCTAAAGCTCGGAGTCTCTTTATTGAAAAAGAGTCACTATTTTCGTGCCAAGTCTCAGTTATGGCCAGGACATGAAGATTCTGTTCGTTGAAAACCTCCCCTACCTCCTCTATCTTGTTATTGAGAGATCTAACATTCCAGGATCCTATACCTAGTTGACGGCTCTTAAAGTTGGCATGCCGTTGTATACAAGCATTAACTGTGTTATATTCTCTCTCCGGATTCGGGAGAATTTGAGTTGCTACTTTTCCCTGTTCTTCTGTTAGCGGTGACGTAACTATTTCGATGCTGTGTTCCAGATTACGGGTAGTTGTTTTAGTAATAACGCGTCCAAGGTTATACAGCGATATCTTTGCAGCTATTGCAGGGTCCAAATAAACACTATCACTATTAAGTCTGAGTAGTGTGGCCCGGTCATATCCGACATTGTTTACAACCATCATAGCCCAAAGGATACCCTCATAAATCACTTAAACGCACTTGAAACTTTTCACTAGTCTATCACCGTGCACATGTGGTAAGCATTTAAAACCGACGACCGATGCTTTGCCTTTCACTGTGCACTTTTTGGATAACGTGGCAGATTTGAACTAAAAATATGTAAAACTTTATATTAAAACTTGAATTAAGCCCGAAGGGGCTACAGAAAAATTATTTTACTTTTATACACGTAAACTATAACTTAATGCGGTTATTTTATGCTAAATTTACACCTGGAAAATTGAGGATTTCCCAGGATTTCAAAAATAAACTCGGAGCGCTTCCAAAAAGCAGCAATTTGTTTGAAATAATTCATTATTTTGTATACGTTGCACATTAGGACGTTTATGCCTTCAAGTTGACGAACAGTTTCTTCAAAAATTATCAACGTATTGTGGAAAAAAGCTAAATATAATTCTGCTTCTAACACCTCAGTGCCAGATATTTTTGTCTCATAGTATTTCAAAATATGATTGGAGACGTCAGAGGCTGATAGGAAATATGCTTGTACCGCGGGAAGATTTTTGTAAAGTCTATCAATGGCAGGATACAATGACAGCCATCGTGTCGGCACGTGCCTCACCAAAGGCGCATATTCGATGTCTACAAATTCAACATTTCCTTTAGCTCACTGGTCCTTTTCGCATGGCTTGAAAAATGGTTAAACGTTTTTGTTACGAAGCTTTCAACATCAAATTCCATCTTCCCAATAACGTGTTTTGTGGTGTTGTGAATTAAATGAGACAAACATCTAGCTTCCAGGATATTATCATTCTCATTCTTGAGATGAGTGTACACCGAATTAAAACGACAGAAATTTACTTTAGTTATTTATAGACTTACATTGCTTTATAGTGTCAGGTAATAAATAAAATATCTTCGGTATGTTGTATTCAAACGTTCTCTGTCCGTATTTATTATTAAATTTTGGAACTATTTTTTATTTTATTTATTTTTATTTTATTAGGTACAATATTTTTTACAATTCAAGTTTTCCAGTAATGTAGGCCTCACTGGGTGGCTTGCCCGTGCTGAGGCCTTCATTTTATAATATTAAATATAAACTACTTAATACATTTAATGAGAAAAATTATACATTTAAAATTAAAAATACATAATAATATGGTAAGTTTTTAGATTTTCACGGCCATTAAAGAAGGAATTAGCGCAACACGGCATAACACCCCAAAAACAAAAAACAAAAAAACATAATAATATATTTAAAATTTAAAAAAATAGTACATTGAAAATAATCTTGTGTGTTTGTGAGTGATATGTGTTTATATTGGTTTTTTGTGTTACGTGAAGGTTTTATTTGTATTTTATGCTATGAAATGTTGGTAATATTGTTTTTTTTTGTTCTTTAATCCATTTTGTAATTTTGTGTGTGAATTTATTTTTATTTTCCTCAATTTTAATTTCAAGTTTTAAACTGTTGAAAGCTTTTATTGCATGGTATTGGTAATGTCTTTGTCCAAAGCTTGAATTTACTGTCGGAGTTTTTATGTTTTCTTTGTACGCTTGTTTAACTGGTCTGTTAGTGTTATTTTGTGTATGATGAAATTCATTTTTTTTTGTCAAAAATGTAGTTTAGTAGTGTTTTAACGTATAATTGGCGTATATCTAGTACGTCACAGCTGTTGAATATTTGGTCTGTATCAGTCAGTCTATGTTTTTTTAGTATTACCTTTAAGATCGTTTTCTGTGCGGTTTCTATGTAATTGATAGCCGAGTTTGTTGCTCCTCCCCAAGCAATAATTCCACATTCTATTATTGATTGGCAAAGTGCAAAATATATTGTTTTCAAATGTTTTATTTTATATATGTTTCTTATGTTTAGGAAAATGTGTATTGTTTTGAGAAGTTTATTTGTGATTTGTTTGATGTGAGGTATCCATCTAAGGTTATGGTCAATTACGATTCCGAGATACTTTATGTGTTCTGTTTTTTCTAGAGGAGGGCAATCGCAGATGTTGGTGTTTAAACATTCGTGTATTTTTATGGTATTTGTGTTGTTTTTTGGCTGTCCCGTGCTATTTATACAGTATGTTGTGAATTTTGTATTAACCTGTCATTGCGCGTGAATCTTGTACTGTATTTATGTTCTAATTTTTCTTTATGCTGCGGGGTAAATATATACTGTATTATGATTTTTTGCTATAGAATAGCCTTAACAGGTAAAATTTTGGCACTCTGAAACAGCAACGGTGTATTATGTCTCTGTTTAAAAATATAAGGGACGACTACTAATTTTACAATTGCGTTTTTTACAACTTGGACTTGTTTCAGATTGGTTATAGTAGTATTTCCCCATATGGTTAATCCATATCTTATAATAGATTCTGCCATTGACATAAAAAATATTATTTGCCAATGCATCTGTACTTTATAATACATTTCTTTACCATGGTTCGAAACTCTAGGACTTATAACCAAATGAAATAAAATGTAGGTCTCATTTCTCTAGGTCTTGAGCGTAAACGTAAACGGTTTTTTGAATTTTTTTATAAATTCTTGAGAACGGCTCTACTACAAAACGTACAGATATGGGATAAGCCATGAAAGATCGGAGGCATGATTTCTTAATCTTAAATCGATTGCCCGGAAATCTTCATCGCTCGAGGCATTTCTTTTGTAAATAATCCACCCTCGAGAGGTTTTCTCACCAATTATTACTTGATAGCATGATGTTATATTTTATCACATTGTGTCTATAAGTTATTCATAGGCCGTTAATTATTTATAATGTTGGGGAAATTCAACAAAGCATTCGAAATATCAAGTATGTATCACTATGTAACCAACCTAGCACAGTGTTTTCCGTTTCAAATCATTATTTATTTTCGGCCACCATACAAAACTTTTCGCAATTAATTTAGTTTTGAAAACCCCTGAATGAGATCGGTATAACGGTAAACCTCTTCTTTTAATGATTCTAGAATAACAACTCTATGTTGACATATAATACATCCGTTAGTTAAAAACAACTCTAATCTTTTGTGTCTTTTTCGACCAACCTTCTTTTCTCAGTTTCGCTTTATATTAATTCTAATGACAAATTTGACCAATTATTTTGGAAATAATTTATTAAATAAAAACAATATGTACCCTGACGATGCTCGAGTGTAGCGAAACCGGTCGGTCTTAAAATTAATAAAAATTCGTGGTTTTAAACAAAAAAAATATTGTTTTTATTTCATTAAAATGTTAAACCACAAAGTGATTGCTTTCTACGAAAATATAATAATTTATTATATGACCTGAATCCAATTTATCATTAGAAGGATTATTATCAATCGGACATCTACTTAAGAGGTCTGAAAAGTTATGTAATGTTGCAATCTTGATGCCGCCATCGTTGGATGTTTTATCGTTATCAAAAATCCTAACTAACGGCTGATTATCCACTGATAAAATAAATTCTCTACGGTATAAATATTGATAAAATTTCTTTACCCCAAAAATAATCGCCGTTTTCTCAATGTCCGGATAGAATAATTATATTCTGCTTTACTTATTCTGGCTTAAGTTTAAACGTGTAAAAACGGAATTTAAATTACGGGTACCGAAAAATACACATTTTATTACACAAATGTATTTTAAGGATTATCACCACCTCACTTTTTTTCGTCTTATTCAAAAATTATTACAAAACGTCGGAACCTTTGGTTACAAAGAGGTGTACGTTTTGATTATTTTGTGGTAAACTTCTACATTCGAATATAAAGATTATTTTTTTTCTTCTTTCTAACCCCGTTTATTGCTAACAAAACTGGTAAGGAAGATCTGTAGAGAGATCGTGTAGTGGAAAACATAGGTAAAAGACAATTAAGTTTGTGGGAAAAAAACTAAAATTAGAGCGAAAAATGCTTGTGGATGACAGTTTCTTTATTTGATGGAGTCCATTTCAAATTATTCGCTGACGACTGTCTGTTTTACAAATTAACTTAGATCTATTAAATAGTTGTTACAAATAAATGACTTATTTCTAAATATTAACAATCGTCAATATATCAGCTTAACTAAAATAAATTCAATATTCACTGAATATAATATAAGTTGATATAATTTTAAAAAAGAATCAACGATTCTTAGACAGAAAAGGTATCAGTATTTTAAAACGTTATTTTGAAAACCATTTTATTCTTTTATAGACCACATTTTGCATTTTCACACATTTTATTTTAATAAATAAATAAATAAAAAATAATACAAAAATAAAATAATTGTTAGACGTTAGGATAAAAAAGTAAAAACATTAATTTATTAATATTCGTATGCATTACTAGAAACACACACAGGTATCTACAAAAAAATATTCATACCATTAATAATTAAATTGATATCTTTAATAACCCAAATAAACTCTTAAAAAGGTCGAAAGTTTTTTTATTGATTTTTTACAATGCTTGAAAAAAATGTAATCTTACCGGAGTACCCCTTCTGAGGTCACAATTAATCACATCAAGCTGATAACGTGATGAAGCCCTGTAAAGGTATTTTAAAGACAATCGAAAAACGTTTCCCACCCGTCGACTTTTTTGGTGAATGGGTCGCCTTGAACTTTTTGATGGCTGGGGAAGATGCATGACGTCACTGAAGTGATTGTATTTTAGATTCTGGAGTGTAGTAACACATCCACGTCTCATCCCCCGTCAAGATATAGTACAAAAAAGCTTCGCCCTTCTGTGCAAAATGATCCAGAATTTCACCTGGATCTTATACGGACGAGAGGTGGCGGGAGCGCACGATGACATCTCTAACGGAAGAGTTTACTGTGACTGGAAATAATGGCCGACAAACATGCGGGACCGAACACACTTACTGTTAAACACCAGGTGCGCCAACTTTGAAACTTGGATGATCTTCGTAATAAAATAAAATATAACGCGAAGGTGAATGGTAGAAGAAATCGGGGACTCCCAACTATATTGCGTCGACCAGGTGAACCAGATACTTGAGTATGTTGAGAAAAACAGCAGAATACGTGTTAGAGATTATCTTTCCCTTAACTATATACCTACCCGAAACCTGGGCATGAGACATACTTACAACATGTGTATAAAGAGTTTTTATTTTTATAAATTGTTTTTAAATAACAGTAAATAATATGTTAGCATGGGAGATAATTCGAGAGCAAAAACTATGGAGTTGATCAAGGATCCTTACTGGGGCCACTCATATTCCAAATGTGAAATATAACTGGGCCTACAAAGTGACAAACACTTGACTTTTAAACAGCACATAGAAAAGCTGAAATAAAAAATCATTCAACTAATTGATGTATTTGGTAGAATCGCTAACCTTCTACCAACAGAAGTAAAGATGGACTTATACTTTAGCTTAATACAGTCCCACCCAAATTAACTGGTATAAATATGAAGAAAAATACACTTTACTAACCTTACCGATTAGCAAATAATACTTAGTAAAATTATTAATAAAACTCAACAACTATAACACACATGTCCCCACGAAAATACTATTCAAAGAAATTAACTAATTAAGAATTAGAAAATTCTATGAATAAACGAGAAACATATGACTTTTAAACTATAAAATACAAAATGTACCAGTACACACGAACACAATATTTATAAAAACGTCACAAGAACACGAAAACTATATGAGACAATATAGTAAGTTGTACACAAATACAGTTATGACTGAAAGTGGTAAGAGAAGCATAGGTCATGAGTGTTTTAATATTAACATCCCTATAAGAACATGAATAATTATTAACACAATAGTTACCAATCATAAAAAAATTCTTCACTATGATTCAGCACGTGTTTCATCAGGTTATGGTTTCTAAAACATTTTTTATTTGAAATATATACATATTACAGATTTACAGAAGAAAAGGATATTGTTCTAAAAACTAATCACAATAAAATGTTTTCTTTTTAACGTTACTACCCAATTCAATAGAGTTTCTCGTATTTGAGTTGGGGAGTAGTGCCATTACAGTATACGTAAGGTAAAGAAAAGAATGAAAGTTTTTATTTATAAAGTAAGAAAACAACAAGTTAATATAGCATGAAAACAAAAGTGTAGATAATGAAATAGACCAATATAGCAGTTACTAAATTAGATACATAATAAATGTAAATAAATTTAAGAATATGGATGTTGTAAAATAAAAATAATATTATTAAATTTCGATTAATAGGTAGGTGGTAGGTGGTAGGTGGTAGGTGGTAAGTACATAAAGTTATTCTATTCAGTTGGAATAATGCAGAGCTGATAATATTGCAAGAGTAGGTACATAATAAATTGCGACAATAAGCTATTGGTTAGTTAGAATTCTGATATGATATTTGAAGAGGATATGTTAAAAAAAGAAAAATATATTTATGTATTGGTATTTTTTTGTTAATTAATGATGAATTGAAATAATTTATTATAATTAAGTATGAAATATTAAAATTTGCATTTGGTCAATATGAAAATTTAATCAAAAAATTCTTAGGACGGGTTGTTTCGGAGAATTTGAACAATTCATCAAATTTCAACGTTCATTTGCGGGTTCTGTGAAAGATTTTTTCAAGTTCTGTTTTTATTTCAGTTCTGTCAAGCAACTAGCCTATGATGATATAACAACAGAACTTGAATAGGACTTTCACAGAACCCGGAAATGAACGTTGAAATTTGATGAATTGTTCAAATCCTCCGAAACAACCCGTCCTTAAAGATCGTTATATGAAATTAAATCTTACGATTATCATTGGGTCGATCAAGTAGTTGTTTTATTTGTGATTTTAAGACTTTATAATTTTATTTTATGTGGGAGTGCACTAAGAAAAATTAAACCTTGATAAGTGTAATGGTGTTGAAAAGCACTCATTTTAAATTATGGGATTTCTAAGTTGCCACGTGATCTTAATCGGTTTCTAATTTTTGGAAATGTTACTGTAGTATTGGAATGATCTTTGTGAGAATAATAAGAAAAAAAAACGTGAATTGTTTATTATCGGCGGTGAGTCATCAAATGTCTCGTATAATATATATTTCGATAAAATGAACAAAGATCATGAAAAAACTAAACATAGGACATTTATAAAGTTTTTATACCGTAATACTTCCCTTTGGAGGAGATGAATAGTTCTGTTCGGCACAAAACAGATCAGGCCAATAACACTTTTGAGAACGTAAATAGTTGCACTCGGAACATATAAAGTTTTTTCTGCAGTATGAGTCAGCATGTGCCACTTCAAATATGACTTGAAACATGAAAAACGTCTTTCTGGAAAGTGAAAACGCACGTGATTCTTTCTTTCGAAAAAATGAAGAGTTGCACTTTGATAAATTAAAACTCTTTTCTCTACTGTAAGTCAGCACGTGGCACGTCAAATATTTCTATTAAGTACATGTATAGTTGCACCTAAAAAAATTATTTGGAACACGAAAAAGTGTTTTCGCCACTGTGAGTCAGCATATGTCTCGTCAATTTTACCTTTTGAATAAATGAGCTATTGCACAAAGAACATGAAAAAGCTTTTTTTCTAGTGTGAGTTAGAATGTGGCTTATCAAATTTCCCTTTTGCGTAAATGAGTTATTGCACAAAGAACATGAAAAAGGTTTTTCTCCAGTGTGTGTCGACATGTGTATCTTTAGAGCGAATTTTCGAGAACATGAATAGTTGCACTCCAAACATGAAAAAAGTTTTTCTCCAGTGTGAGTCAGCATGTGTTTCTTTAGATAGCTTTTTTGAGAACATGAATAGTTGCACTTCAAACATGAAAAAGGTTTTTCTACAGTGTGAGTCAGCATGTGGCTAATGAAATTATCTTTTCGAGAGCATGAATAGTTGCACACAGAACATGGAAAAGGTTTTTCACCGGTGTGGGTCAGCATGTGCCTCCTCAGACGGCTCTTACGAACGGACGTATAATTGCACTCAGAACATGAAAAAGGTTTTTCGCCACTGTGAGTCAGCATGTGGTTCGTCAAATATCGTTTTTGATAAAATGAATAGTTGCATTCGGAGCATGTAAAAGGTTTTTTTTCGTTGTGAATCAGCATGTGGCTCGTCAATTTTTTCTTATGGAAAGATGAATAGTTGCACTCGGAACATTTAAAACATTTTTCTCCACTGTGAGTCAGCATGTGGCTAATCAAATTATCCTTTCGAGAGCATGAATAGTTGCACACAGAACATGAAAAAGGTTTTTCACCGATGTGGGTCAGCATGTGCTTCCTCAGAAGGCTCTTACGAGAAGACGTATAATTGCACTCAGAACATGAAAAAGGTTTTTTGCCACTGTGAGTCAGCATGTGGCACTCCGTGGTTTCAGTTGATTGTGTCTTCAGATCTGACGATAATTTGGAAAAAAAGGATTAATAGTAAGCTTCATGTGACTTATTACTTTCGTGTCAGAAAAGAACTCACGTAAAAGTAAAAATATAGGTACCCATAGGAACAGGTGACTAATTTGTGCCTTGCACTTATTTATACTTTTGAATTGAAACGCCGAATTTTATATAGACTAACTAACTAACTAACTAACCATCACGCCGTTTCCCCGCAAGGGTAGGCAGAGAGGACGGACCGCCAAACAACTCGGTCTTGGCACACATTCCTTGCCTCATTCACATTCATACATCGTCTCATACATACTCTTCTATTGTTCTGACTCTTGACATGGCCCGACTCAAGTATCTGATTCACTTGGTCGTGCCATGTCTTCCTCGGGCGTCCCCGACTTCTGCTACCATTCACATTTGCATCGTATATTCTCCTTACACACCTTTCTTCGCTCATTCGCTCTACATGCCCAAACCATTTAAATTTTATATACATTACTTTATAAAACAATTTTATTAAAAATAGTGTTTGCAATGTAATGTTAAGAATTAAAAATTATTATTCTTACCAAGACTTTTCATAGATCATAGTTTTTATATACAGAAAATATTCATTCACCGGGCATCACATTCATCTTCAAATATCTCATCAGTATTTTCAGACGTGTTGCTGCAGGATAAACCATTTCAGAGGCCGCATATAACAGAACACTCCAATTCTGCTCGGTTGTTTTTTTTCAGGAATTTATGTGAATACGGGAAATCAGTGCGACAAATGTTTATTATTATTTCCCTTTATTTCAGTATTTATTACGAAATAACTTCTGCAGCAACTAAATCAAACTTACTCGACCATTAAGATTTCACTTTTAAGCTCCATTCGCGTATTTATGTTTTGCAATGTTCATAATCTTTACATCGAAAACATCTTTTTTCACAAATACATTTTTCCAGAAAATTTAAGTTATTTTCTAACTGCCTTAGATATGTTATAATAATAAAGCAAATACTATGTTCGGATACATTTTCGTTGACCTTCAAAATAAAAAGAAAAATAATAGCTTCCAGAAAAATATAAAAATCAAATAATTATTTTAAACCACAACCTCACAATTATTAGGTAGTTTAATAAGGAGTTCCAATTTGGAATTAATTTTTTCACATGTTTTAGTTTCGGAGACATAATGGCTTAGAACTTCCTTTGGAGGTACTTTTTACCAGAAAACATCAGCATTCTGGTTTTTTTGTCTAGATTAACTGGACTACTAAGAACGAAAACACATTTTACCTGCTGTCTTGACAATTCTTTCAAAGCGTTCTAAGCACTCCTTTTTAACATCCGGCAGGTCTATGTCAATTTCCGTATATGGAAATTCCCCTTCATCTTCTTCTCGGGGTCCAAGCTCCGCCTTGATGGTAACAGACTCTATATTAAAGCAACCTGAAAAAAAATACAACAAAGTATATTAACCGTCAATGTACAAAAAACTAGTTTTAAATTAAAATAATTTTTTTTAAATTAAAGTAAAATACGACATACATTAATACGACAACGACAAAAGATAACATTGATTGACCACACAGGAGCAAGAATGAGGTGAACAGACTTTAAACTTAATTAAGGAAATAATAAAGATGCTAGATGTCACTTCAAGGACCGATGTTCCAAGAAGGAAAGCATTTACTCTTGACTACCTTCAGAACACGGTTTTATTATTATAAGTCAATGGAATGATGTTTTCTTTCATAAATATTTAGTTAATAGACACGAATATATGTCAAAAACAGATGAGGGTTTATTGTGAGCATTACTTGAGCTAAAAGAGTTTTGTAGTTTAGCAGTTATAGCAAAGAATTATTTTAAAGTAAATACGTCCTGTTTGCACGACATTTCGAAACGGACATGGATTCCGAATATCCGAATTTAATATTCTACATTTTATACGTATGCAATGCAACTAACCGTCTGTCTGAGTACTTTCCGCATATTGCAAACATTCCTTCTTTATATCTGGAAGATCGAAATTTATATCTGTATACGGTATTTCATCTCCGCCTTCTTCCTGGGGCCCTGGTTCCGTCTTGATGGAAACAGTCTCTTGATTTGGTAGATCCATGGCACTGCTGTTGTAGCGTTTGGTAATTTGTTTCAGCCAAACAAATATACCTGAAAAAGAACATAGTTGTGACGGAACCCTACTTTGCATCTGCCGTGAAAATTTGGTTTGGCTTGTAATATTCTGTAAAAACCAAGAAATAGTATTCATGACACATTATTGGAAATTAGGATATAATTACGTGTGTACCTTGACCTTGAAGTTAAAACATTTGAAAACGGTTGAAAAAGTCGTCGTTAATGGTCAGATAACTCTCTATTTATAAATAAATAGGAATTACCGTTCCGTTTTGGGTACCGATTGGCACCCTGAGGGTGTTTTTCAAACCAACTGTCACTTTTGAAATTGAAAAATGTTTGAGAAAGAGATTTAATACACTGAAAATAACTAAACAGAAGCTATGGGCTTGTAGCCCTTCACTTTTAGTGCGTGGAGAATACTCTTTAGACGCGATTAGCACGATTTATCTGTTTTTTTATGATTAAACTGCGAAGAGCGTGGAAAAGTACCGCTGTTCCGCTTGAAGGCAAGAACCATAAATATACCACTCTCTAGATCGATATCTTCGGGCTTTTTGTATACAACAGAATTATACAGTACTTAACCACAGATATACAAGCAGTACTTACCGGGCGGAGCAAAGCAGTAGACAAGGTAGAAAAAACTCAAGGCCATTTAAAAGTAAGGTGCAACCATAGACAATATAATTGATCTCGGCCTACTCCATTCATTCACTAGCCCAAAAAACTATCTTAAAAATAAAAATTTCCTTGAAGCAGAAAAATGTCGAAATGTTTTCCACGGGCAAAAGTTTGTTATCACTCTACTTAAGGGAAGTTAATAATTAATACTATTCATATAAAAGAAAAGGAGGAACGAGTAAAAAAGGAATTTACTTAGTTGTAAACACTATTAAAATTTATTTAAAAAACATGTATAAAGAAGGGTGAGTCTTAATCTAGGTTAATACTAGTCGTAAATTATAGTTCTTATCTGGAACCGCGGATCTCCATGTTCGCACTTATCACTGATACACAAAAGCGGCAACTTGGGCTGGTTCCGAAGGGCGGAATCAGTTCAGCCTGGGCCAAGGCTCCGAAGGGCGGAGTCGACAGGCAGCGACTCCTGAGAGGGCAGCTTCCTCGTAGGGATATCCTCAGCACCGCTCCAAGGGGGAGAGCAGGAAGTTTCTCGGCGGAGGCGAGACGGTAACTTCTGCTAGGGCAGCTCCCTGGTCGGAAGAGCCTCGGTGCCGCTCCAAAGGGGGAGAGCAGGAAGTTTCTCGGCGGAGGCGAGACGGTAACTTCTGCTAGGGCAGTTCCCTGGTCGGCAGCTGCCTCGTCGCCGCTCCAAGGGGGAGGGCAGGATGATGACTCCCAAGATGATGAGAGCGTGACTGTTGAGAACTAGGCGAGATCGTGACCGCCGAGAAGGCAGCCTCCTGGGCGGAGGCGCCTCGGCGGCCGCCCCAAGGGGAGGCGAGATGATGACTCTTGAGAGGCGAGAGCGTGACTGTCGGGTGGGCAGCTTCCTGGTAGGAAGCGCCTGGGCGACCGCCCCAAGGGGGGGGCGAGAGCGTGACTGTCGAGAGGGCAGCTTCCTGGTAGGAAGCGCCTGGGCGACCGCCCCAAGGGGGGGCGAGAGCGTGACTGTTAGAGCTGAATCAGTTGAATTCACCCGCGCGATCTGGCGACTGTAGCGCCTGCCTTGTGGTGCTGAAACTAAAGTGGTTCCGCTTTACACCACTTCGGTACGTTGTTTGAGTCCGTGGCGCTGGCATCGACATTCTCACCGCTAGAGTTACTATTATTTTAAAAGATGTTAAAATTTGTACAAAAGACCTTCAAACAATTACAATGGCCTAGCCTTTGGCGAAGGTTTTTTACTGCCGGGTCGCTGGCTTAACGATACATCCATTTCAGAATTACTACTTAATGAGGGTCTAGAGATAAATCTGCCGACTAATGGGTGTATTTCCAAGTTAGCTTTCTAATTTTTTATTGCGATTTCTGGCCACGCTATTGACTAAATTGCTTTGGCCTTTCTGTGAATTCAAGTCACGTGGATACCTAGGGACATATCAAGTTCATCTGACTAAGAAAATAAACTTTTACAGTTTATTTCCTTAAGATGAAACTTGTTAATCGGAGAAGAAGAAACCCAAAATGACGAGAAATTTGCAAAAAAAACTGAAGAAAATTTCTAAAACGTGATTGTCCGACAGTACGGCGATGAATTCCGACATTTTTCTGCCTATTTCGAACTCATGGTTGCATATGTTTAAAAATCTTTAATTTCACCAAAACAATAAGATAATACAGGATAACACTAATTAATAACATGAATAAGTTGGTCGATATAATAAATAACATTTATACATTGTGGAGGAAGACTAACCTAAAAACTGTCAATTCACTTTAAACTTGAATTTACGTAGGTAGAATGAATATATAATAAAATATATAATATATAATATCCCAAATAAAATAAAATAAAATAAAAATAAAATATGCTTGTAACTCGCTAACACTATACTGGCTAATATTGTATTTTTATCACGAACAACTAACACGCAATATTTTCGACGCAAAATTACAGTATTTCGGCAGCAAATGACAACCCGCGTGTATAAATAAGAACGATTTGAAAACGGTCAAATGAAAAAATTCCGTCATCTCTTTCTGTTACACGAGGCATAATGGTAGAGAGCGAGAGATCAAACCAATCCTGCTCTAACCAATGAGATCTGAGCTTTAAGCCATATTATTCGTTTTCTATAAGAATAATGAGGTGGGCGTGGCGGTTTCAAATGGGTTTCAAGGCCAAAGTTTAGTTAAATGCCCCTGGCAAGAACTGAACCGGTGACAGTAGAAAACAACTAAAAACCAACATGGCCGCTCATCTTGACTAGGGGACTTCTGATTGGTTCAAATTGGAGATTGATCATTCGAGCCCTCAACGTTCGACGGGATGTTGAACAAATATCGATGAAGTATAAAAATATATTATATTCGTAACGTTGAGTGCTTGAATGTTCAATATCCGGGAGTTTGAACAAATAAGAACTAAAACATTGTTCCGTGAGTGGATATTGGCACTCGAAAAATGCTGGAAATGTCACTTAAAAACCAAAAATTATGGTTTTTTTAGCTTCATAATGCGCAATAAGCTAATGAAAATATTGGCATTCATAACTCAGTTTTGCTAAAAAAGGTCTATTGAACATACAAGAACTAAGATAGCGAAATGTGAATATCGTGGTTCTCTTGTTTCATGAAAAATTGTGGGAAATAATTGACGAAAATTTTTTTTATTTCAATTAAATCAAAAAATCAATATCCTGTCTGGTTTAATCAGCAATTGGTTGCTCTTCTTAAGAAAAAAAACAAGGTTAGACTTAAGGTAAAAAAATATAATAATGCATCAGATTATAGAGAATTCTCTAATTTAAGAAAAATGGCAAAAAATACGCAAAGCGAATGTTATAAATCATACATTAACTATGTTGAAAGTGGTCTGCATGATAAAAGGTACTCTCGTCATACTCAAAATCATTACGAAAAACCAATTGCATTACTAAGGTAATGCATCTTGATGATATTTTCGCAAATGATGGAGAACACATAGCCTGTTTAATTCTTTTAATGAAAGATTGCAAGTAGACGCAATTTATGCTGATTTCCAAAAAGCTTTTGATAAAGTTAACCATTCCATCTTACTAAAGAAACTATAACAAATAGGAATACACGGAGATCTATTGCGCTGGATGAAATCATATTTATATAAAAGAACACAACTAGTGCTTATTAACGGATACAAATCATCCCCTATAGTTATAACTTCTGGAGTACCACAAGGGTCAAATCTTGGCCTCCTGCTTTTTTTATAATCGTTAATGACCTTGGCTCGAAATTAAATTGTGATTATGCTTTTTTCGCCGATGATCTTAAAATTTTTCGTAGAATTAAGTCTGTTACCGATCATCTACTGCTTTAAAAGGATCTCGAATCACTAAATAACTGATGTACTGTCAATGATATGCACTTACATTTTGAAAAATGTTATATTTAAAACTTTACTCTAAATAAGGTTATAAAGAATTTTTCCTATGTTATTAATAAGATTATTCTCAAAAAAGTGTCTTCTATAAGATATCTAGAAATTACTCTTGATTCTAGATTTATATTTGATTTACACATTTTTTTTTTTTTAAATAAATAAGCTTTATTGACTGAAAATTTTACTTTTTTTTTTTTAGACAATGTATAGATAGTCCCACGAAGCTGCCACATGGCTGCTTGTCTGCAGGTTCTATCTCAATATACAATTTTAATATAATATAAGTCTCCCGTTATATAAAATAAATAACAGACTCTTACATACAACTACACTAACACTTTAAATGACAATACGATAACGTACATTCATAAGTACAAGACAATATAGCACACATCCGTTTTCAACGCCGCGGCAAGGCTTATCACCGGAGTATCTAAATACTCCCACATTTCAGAGCATCTCAAAAATCTGCACTGGCTCAAATGTCCTGAAAGAATCCAGTTCAAGGTATGCTGGATGGTATTTAAGTCACTTAACGGAATGGCTCCGGCTTATTTATCAGAATTGTGTATTCCAGAAGATTCCAATTCCCGACAGTCAGCAACGTCATCAGCTATCGGAAGGTTGAAGGAACCAAAGCGCACACCAGATACTAAGTTCGGTGAGCGTGCTTTTGCCATGTCAGGACCTAAAGCCTGGAATGGACTGCCACATGATTTGAGAATGATCGCAGACTCGACAGAATTTAGGTCTAAACTTAAAACGCACCTTTTCAGACAGTCGTATCCATAATTTCAGAAACCTCCACTTTCACAGTTGACGGCAATTTAAATTTAAATTAACAAAATGTAAAAAATACTAAAAATAAAATAAAATAAATAAAAATAACAATTAAAAATAAATAAATAAAAATGATAACAACTAACAATTTGTAGGCTTTTAAGACAGTTAAAATACATTTAAATTAAAATAAAAACTATAGCAGACTTAAGATCATGCGACGACCAGTGTTTTTTGATATAGTGTCCTCTGCGTGCAGTTCTATCTTTTATAAGCATAAACTTTTTAATATAAGTGTGTTTGTTGGAAGTGACTTGCCAGGTAAGTATGTTTTGGTATATTTTCTAAATAACAAATGGAGATCCTAGGAAATAAATTGTACAGCGCCCTTGAGGTGATTTTTCACAAAAACGGCGCTCTACAAATTATCCGATTATTATTATTATTATTATTATTATTACAGATAACACACATTCAAAAATAATACATATACGATAACACACATTGAAAGTGAATAACATCGTACTGTAACATAATGTAATAAAAATAAAATTCTAGTTAACTAAGTGAAAAATGTTTTTTTTTTTTTTTCTGGAAATAAAAAGCTTGTTAGTGAAAAAAAAAAAAAAAAACATTAATTTATATTAGAATTAAAACTTTCAAATAATGTCTTTCCTTTTCTTCTTTGTTTGCTTTATTTTTTATAGATATACAGATTTTTCATTTATAAGCCACATCTTTACATTTTTCATGCTTAAACTCTTATTTTCTGAAAAAACAAATTTATTTTTGAGCTTATTAAAAATCACTGGTACACAGTACTCCAGCGTTCGGCTTCCATACTTATTTGTTATTTTAGGTATTTTCAACCCTTTTTTCTGTAAGACGTGTGCTGTGACTATGTACCAGTGGTTTTTTATAATTACTATCGCCCCAGTTATCTTTAATGGTAAGGAACCAAAATAAACCTTTTATAGGGAGCAGGCCCTCAGCACAATATAACAGTTGCACATTGTGTCTTTGTCTATACATATTAGGTGATACAATTTTTTTTATGATAGAGGTTTGCAAATTTTGTACATACTTAATATATGTCATGCTTGTATTTCCCCAGCTTCTAATTCCATATCTAAGAATAGATTCTACTAATGAGAAATATACTAGTTTGAGTGTGCTATGAGGCAAGACAAATTTTAATTTATAGAAACTGTTTGCTAGAGCTCTTAGCTGGTTACATATTTTAGTAACTTGCTTATCCCATTTAAATGTGTTATCTACTTTTAATCCCAGATAAGTATACTCGTTGACAAAATCAATTTTCTCACATTGGCAGTTAGATATTATTTTTCTATGGATGCATTCAAAGTTACGTGCGGTTAGTTTGGGAATATTCCACATTTTCAAACTTGGTGATCTGATATACATGCATTTTATTTTCTTTACATTTATAACCAATCCTACATCGTGTGCCCATTTTAGCAGTTCATCGAAGTCGGTTTGCAATTCTTGAATCGCTATTTGAGGATTTTCATTAGATACTACAAGTGCGGTGTCATCTGCGAAAATGAATCTGCGCGCTTTTCTAAATAGTATCGACATAGCTATGACATATATAATATACAATTTTGGACCCAAAATTGACCCCTGTGGGACACCAGACCTTATAAATTTAGATTTACTCATCTCATTCAATATTCTTACCCTCATTTTTCTATTTGATAAGTAGTTATTAAAAAAAGTTAGCAGTTTACCACGGATTCCAATAATTTGTAGAAATTTTATTATTTGTTTATGGCATAGTGTATCAAAGGCTTTAGAGAAATCAATAAAGAGTACAAGTACATGTTTTTGAGAGTTGAGCTGGGTGTTTATGAAATTAGAAAAATTATTTAGTAGTGCGTCACAGCTTTTTTTTTGGAACCCGTACTGACATTCGTCAATGATACCAAATTTATTTAAATATCCGTCTAGGTATATTGCTATATATTTTTCGAGAATTTTTTCCAAGGCAGGTAATAGGGAAATAGGTCTGTAATTATTTATAATTGAATGATCACCGCCTTTAAAAATAGGTCTAACAACACTAGTTTTTAATTCTTCAGGTATTTGGCAAGTATCAATTATTGTGTTTATAAAATGAGTAATTACTGGGCTCAGTATTTTTACATGTTTTTTTATATCATACATACGTATTTGGTCCAATCCTAGTGTTTTTGAGTTTTTCAATATTCCGATAATAGATTCGATTTGTTTTACGCTAGCTCTGGGTAGGTACATAGAATGCGGTAAATTGTCTAGCTGGTATGGAGACGCACGGACATCACATTTGTGTAGTAACTCATTTACTCCCTCATCAAAGAAGTTAGCAAAATTTTCTGCAACTTCATCCGTCGGTTTGGTCTTCAAGAAGTACTTAGATATAACTGCGTCACAACTGGATTTGTTTTTTCTTCCTAATATTTGGTTTATTTCGTTCCACGTTTTTTTATATCCTTAAAACAATTATTGAATTTGTTATTGAAGTATGTTTTTTTTGCATCTAATATTTGCTTATTTAGATTATTTCTGTATTTTTTTGTAGTCTTTTTCATATTTCTTGTTTGTTGGCATGTTTTTCCATTTTCTCCATAATTTATCCCTCGTTTGTATATTTTCTATGAGAATATCGTTCATCCAACTTTTTTGATTATGGTGATAGGTATTTTTTACTAATTTTGTGATACTACTTTTTTAGTAGATTTTTTTAAAGTGTGATTTAATGTCTTGATATATGATATCCGGATCAGTGTGAATTTGAATTGAGTTCCAATCAGTTTTTGTAATCATTTCACCAACTTTTTTTTCAGATAGTACAGTGTTGTATTCATGGTGCGATATTTTGTTTTTGTACTTATTATGAAGGTATACAGACACGGCAGTTATATAATGATCTGCTATCCTTGTTTCACATACGCATGAGTTAATTTCACACTTTTCCTTTTCTCTAATATATATGTGATCCAGACACGTCGCAGTTGTGTAGGTATTTACCACCGCTTCTCTCGTAATGTCATATATACATTTCTCTAGACCGACACGATTTCGATTTCTCTAGATTTGGATTTCGATTTCGATTTCTCTAGATTTGGACTTAATGACATTAAGTCCAAATCGCTTAAAATGATGGGATTTAAAACTTTTCAAAGATCCTCTATCAATTCTAACCCTTTCCTATCCCTCAATTAGAAGTAAACTTGAATATGGAAGCACTATTTAGAATCCACATTATTGCAAGTATGAAAACATGAATCAGTTTAAAAAAATGCTTAGACTATTATCTTTTAAATGTGGACTAAATGATCATCTTAGATCATACGACGCACGTCGTGGATATTTTAATCTTAATACACTAAGGGCGGCTTGCACCATAAGTTAAATTTGATTTAAATATAATTTTAAACACATTATTTGATTTAAGTCGACTTGGCGTCTTGCACCACAAAATTTAAGTCGTTAAATGCGTTTAAAGAACTGTCAAAGTTAAATACCCAAAAGCGGCCGTTTAACCGAGTTAAACGTGTTTAGCCCTACTCTAAGCAGTACTGTCAAATTTTGTTTAGGTTATCTCTTCGATTTCTGATTGTGGTTAAAATCTATCTCATTTTAATTTGTATTCACAATGAACATTTGGGATTTGTATTCTGACGATCATGAAGAAATTATATTATAGAAATTATAAATAAATTATAATATAGTCAGAGAAGTAAACACAAGTCAAATTTATTTGAAACACTCAGTGCCAAGAAGTTTCAAAGAAGATTTCGTCTCAGTAAAGAAATGACATCATTATTAGTGCAAGAAATTGAACCTCAGTTAAAATTCAACACCAATAAAAACATCAGCGAGGTGCTCGTCACCTGGAGCTAACACTCCTTATCGAGAAGTACTTTGCAAGGTTGTAAACTTATAATCATACCTACAGCATTCTTATAATACTTTAAAACAATATAATATTTAAAAGAAATAAAAAACAAAATTACTCGGATAATTGTTTTATTTTTAATTCCAACAACAGAAGCTCTTTTTGTCTTATTTCATCATTATGTCTATTTGCTTTAACTTTTTCTTCATAAAATAAATGAAAACACTATTAAACCACACACACAATCACAAAATATTTTGACACTTCAAGTAAAATGAAACATCGTAGCTGTTTTATTTACGCGTTAATGGCGGTAACCACGCGGTAACTGTTTTACCGACGTGTTAAACACGTTTAACTAAAATTGCCACCGAACTGCGTGGTGCAGGACGCAACTAAACGCATTTAAGTTAAATGTATTTAGGGTCTTAAATACGTTTAGTTAAATACAATTTAAGATAAAATTTGCGATAGTTGGTGCAAGTCGCCCTAAGAAGGCAATTGACTGCCTAATATGTTTGAATAAAATTATCCACGGCCATCTTGATATTTCATTATGTCTTGGCAATATTGAAATAAATGTCCCCAATTCCCATTGTTTAAGACACCATAGCATTTTTCACGTGAATATATTCAAAAATAATATCGCTTACTTTAGCCCTCTGATCCAAATGTGTCGACTGTACAGTAAAATTGAGTGTGCTGAAGTAGATATTTTCGTCGATAATCTATACAAATTCAAAAAAAAGTTCACTAGGTATTTGTTTTGTTTTTTAATTGTACGTAACCTGAATTTTATTGCATTTTTGCCTGTGTGTATGTAATTTTTAGATTGTAACTTAAGTGAGTTTTTGTAACTGGATAGCTCTTACGTAAGTGAGAACATCTGTAAAAACTCAGTAAAAATAAATAAATAAATTGTTATCCCGCTGGCGTTGGTTGTAAAATTACTGACCAAAGCGTCATAATATGTTGTCGACTGGTAAGACGAATCATTAGCAAATGAAGTAGATTCGTTGACAAACTCATATGCACATGAAGTAGTCAGGTTAACAAAATCATAATCAAATGTAGTAGATTTTTTTATTTTTTTTTATTTAGTTACTTTTTTAAATAATTAGGTACATTTTGGTATGGCACATGAAAAAAAAAATATATATATATAAAATTAAAACAGATCATTGAAGTCCTCCTCACTAGGAGATCCTGTGCTGAGGGCGACTATATATGTTAGTATACGTTTTCAGCGACTAAGAGGAGGTTTTTAATATATTAGCTAGTTCTTCTTCCGTTATTTCCTTAACCCAAGATTTGATGTCCTTAATGTAGTTATTTTTCGTTTTCCTTTGTTTGATGTTGAGAGAGAGTTTATCATATAAATTTATTGCTAAAAATTCAGAGCTTCTTTGTCCAAAGGTAGAATTAAATTTAATCAACGCTCTTGAAATTCATTATGTCGTCGAGTATGTACTAAATCATAATTGCGAAAATTTATATCTTGTGCCCGTTATTAAAGAAACCATTTTTTTTTTTATAGTGAATACCTCACAAGAGTCCCAACTGCTCCCGTCTGGAGCCAGTGAGACTATGGCTTCCCCAATTGGGGGATGTTGTGAGGCTGAAGGTAAGTGGGGAAGGGAAAGAGGAAGGTAAGGAAGTACCTGGCTACTCAGATCTAGTCACTAAACACGGCTAAAGCCATTTGGAGCAACGTTTCAATTCTGAATGGTGGTCTTACACCAGGGCGATACTGGTAGTATCTTCCACTCTGGAACGTGCCGCAAATATACTTTATATTATTTTAAAAATGATATATAGTATATTTTAATTTAATTTTTTGATACATATAGATACATTGCCAAATATATATGTTTTGATTGGCTTAATTGTAACTAACATAAAAAAAATTATTCAATTCATTATCAAAATTACTGTACCATTTATAATCAATGCAGGGTGTACCGATGTCAATAGAAAATTAATTGGCAAGGATACACTACCATACAATGGACCTGACTCGATGAAGGAAATGGCAGTACTGCGACATTTAAAATATGCTAAATATAGGAAGAAATGGTTGTCATAACTAATTTATTTTAATAAGTTAAAACCAATTAGGACCACAATTTGTTCCTATAAGCGTCTTTTAAATATCGTAGTAATGCCATGTTCCTCATTAAATCAGGTCCATTGTATGGTTGTGGTGTATCCTTGCCAATGATACATATTGTACAACAATAACAATCACGACGTATTCTGTCAAAACTCCTGTTTAAAATATCTAAAAAAACAACAAAAAACGCAAATTAACAAGTGAAAAGTGATACTATTGGATTAATCGTCCACGATTTATTCTGTGGAAGTGTTATTTCGGTTTGAAATTGATGTTTTTAGACTCAATTGTTTAGTTTAATAATTTAAAATCTTTGTTTTTATTCCCAACACTAAAGTTTTACTAATAAACTGTCGTAACCTCGATTAGTCAAAGAAATTAGTGGATGTGAAGAATACAGTGAAAGTGAATATCATATAAAACAAACAAAAAACAATAGTTAATTGTTTATGAAAAATCTGTTGAACAGTGAAAACTAAAAATCTAAAATAACATTGTCATCTTCCAAAAGCGATTTATAATATTTATAAAGAACTATACTGTCGCTAACTCTTAACTCGGGAGTAGTCCTGTGGATAAATCGGTCACACCAGTTGAAATTAATATCGACGGGGAGGGCGGACGTTCGAAACTCAACCAAACCAACAGGATTTTTATTTTTATATTTTATTTATAATCAAAAGCACTACTGTAAAGTCTTGGCCACAGATGTCACTACAAGTTAATAAATATAAATAAATCAACAAAAGCATAAATTATTCAAATAAAAATTATAAATAACCTATTCCAATAAATAACTCACTTAAAATTTAAACCAACTTCACATTACCTAATATAACAATGACAACTAGAGGTAAAAGTGCGCTTGAACTCGATGAAATAAAAATTGAAAAAATAACTCAACACATCGATAAAAAAATGGATAACATTAAAAAAGAAATCTTAACACAAATCGAATTATTCAAGGGAGAAACGCAAAAAAGTATTGATTTCATCAGCAAACAATACGATGACCTAGTAAAAAAAATCGATCTAACCATAATCCAAAACCAAAAAATTGAAACTGAATTCGAAACATTCAAAAAAGAACAACAAGACCTCAAAAAAACAGTGGAGTACCTGGAGAATAAAATTGATAATCAGGAATACGAGTCTCAGTCGAACAACCTAGAATTGCGCAACTTCCCGGAAAATACACATGAAAATCTAGTTACTATATTTCACAACCTATCCACAAACGTCATAAAATCGGTAGTACAGCCCGAAGACGCGACCTCTGTGGTGCGGGTTAGCGATGTGTAGGTTCAGCCGGATTGAGTCCTTGAGCCCGAGTCCTTTGCGGGAAGCGGGTCCTACTCCCACTCCTTTTCGTAATCAACCACTCCCAGAGAACTCGGTCTGGGACTCGGACCCGAATGCCTCCAATCAACGACTCCCAGAGAACCCGGACCCGAGAATGCCTCAATGTTATTCTTGTTTTACAAAAAGATACCTCTGTATTATAACTGTGTTGTATTATAACTCTATGGTTTATACCTGATTGTAAAATTTTATTTTCCGTTTCGGAATGAATGAAAAAAAATCTTACTGATTTTATTTTTCAATGCTTTTTATGTCTTATGAATAATACGGGGGGATTTTGCGATATTGCTGATTCTTTTAACTGTTTGTAACAATTTGTATAATTTAATTTTTCAATTCGCAATTTAAAAAAAAAATATTACATTTTTTTATGTTCATTTTTTTTATGTTTTATCATTATTTAAAAAATTCAATACGAAGATATTTTGAGTTTATTTATGATTCTTTTGACTGTTATGCCTATTTGTACATTTTTTTTTTCGGATTCAGAATTTTAAAAAAAACTTACTGATTTATTATTTTTATGTTCAATTCTTATGTTTCTTTTGTTTCATGATCTTGTTTTAAAAATCAACACGTTGGCATTTTGAGATATTGCCGATTAGTTTAACGGTTTTTATGTAAAATCTCAATGATTTATCGCAATTCTTTGATGTTTTATATTTTTATTTTAGCCCCTCATATTTGTAGGCGCTAGGTACCTACTGTAAGTAAAAATTATTGTTTTATTTTAAAGTTTTATTTTAATTATCGTTCACTTTTTTTTATTTTTTGTGTTATTAAAAATACATATTTCAGTGGTGTCTGTCTGTGTATCCGTAACTCTGGTTCAATGAACTCTAGAATATGGATTTGCTTTGATTTTAAAAATTGGAACTGATTGTCAACTGGTATTGGAAAGATTCAGACAAGCGATAAATTAGGTACCAAGATTATTTTATTCAATAATTGTTTATTTAAAATGGCTATCTTTTGTTAAAATTTTTTAGCTATGTCGTAATAGTGTTCATTCGAAAGGCAAATTTCTGGCAAATGTTTATTTTTAATGATCCTGAGACATATATATGTATATATTTGTGAAACCAAAAGGAAAAATATACAAATCAAGTATATAATATACACAAATCCTACAATAATATATTGAACAAAGTGTGTATGTATTGTAAAAGTAAAAAAAAAATGGACTGGAATAAATAGATATTAAAACATGTTGTTAATTGTTAAAATTTTAATAGTTCAATGCTGTACCTAACTACTTCCTGACTTTGTTTTTAAAACATCTCGCCTTTACTGAGTTTCATTTGATAGAGGCTTCGACCAAGTACCTTTATCTATATCGATGGACAGAGATTATGAAAACGACAAATTCTCAACGACAACCGAAATTTATGTTACTACATTTGATTTATTACTGCTTACGCGTGTGCTAAAATTATCATCTGGAACATGGAACCTAATACTACATCCGTTACGGCCTCGCATTAGCCGTAGCCCAATCAGCTGGAACACGACAAGACACGAATGGATTTCGTTGAACTTCGCCAAAATGTAAACTGCACAACTCGCGACTCGGGTGCGATGGGTGACGGGATTGACTCCGTGTTCTCGTGTGGGTCCGAGTTCTTGTGCGGGTCCTTGTCCTGCTACGGGTCCGAGTTCTTTCGCGGGTTCTATCCGAGTCCGAGTGCCGAGTCCTTGGCCGGACCCGTGCGTCCCGGTAGTCGCCCAGTACCCAGTCCGCACCCAAGAACTCGGACCCGGGACCCACTCCAAGAACTCGAGTTCTTTTAAAAGGAAGCAGTCCTCGGATGCCTCCGGAAAAATGCAGAACTCACCCACCTCTAGTGCGGGTGGGAGGCAGAAACCGCTCCGATGATTCTCGTTCAAAACCAAGAGATATAATAATCACCCTCAGCTCTAAACTAATGCGAGATTTATTCCTGGCTAAACTAAAAGAACACATTAAAACCAAAGGCCGAATCACTGCTTCATCCATAGGACTACCACATACTCAGATGGGTCACAGTACACCCATCTATATATCCGACCACCTGACTTCAAGAAAAAAATTCCTCCTGGCTCAAACAAAATAACAGGCAAAAATAAAAAACTATAAATTCGCATGGACGAAAAATGGTCAGGTGTATGTTCGTAAGTCTGAGGACTCTAAAATCCTTAGAATCTCGTATGAATCGGACATTAAAAAAATGTGACTGGAAGTCAACAAAAAAAATCCATTAACTAATCTGCTTATCTGTAACAATAAAAATATATTTTTTTTTTTTTTTCAGTCAACTTTGCTCACATCACAAATCTATCTATATTAATAGTAATACTCAGTTTCTTTGTTTTTATTTGGTCGCTTAAAATTAGGCGAAAATCGACCACTCTCCCCCTTAAGTTCAAACAACTCAAGGTTCGTTTTGGAGTGAAAGTAGCAAAAAAGTCGCCCTTCATTTGTTTCAGTGTTCAAGCAAAAATCGACCGAAACGCCTCTCTGGCGGCAGAGAATTCGAGTTCAATTTTGCGTGGCAAAACTGAAAATTCGAGTCAGTGATTTTAGCCGGAAGCTCGGCCGGATTCGTACGGAAGAAGACGTAGACAAAAATTTGAGTAACTCTGGCGGCAAAAAACCGGAAGCGCTCGAGGCGCTCCATACTAAAATACCGAGGTTCACACTTCCGCCGCCAGGACTGCCCCGCTCTCTCAAAAAGTCAATTGCGGCCGCATAATTGTCGGAGCTTCTCGATTGGTAATCGACTTTTCCCTGCCAGAAATGACGAGTGTTGCCACCCGCGCGGTTTCGAAACGGCCAAATTTCGGTGCATTTTCTCAACGTTTCGTTTTTATAGATCGGGATGACGTGTAAAACTTTTTCTCCTTTACAGTTTATATTTTTATTCAATTTCGAACGCACCCCGAACGCGAAATGATTGAATTAATCAGGTAACGTTGATTTTTTTTTTTAAATTTCACGAAAAGTTGTACGAAATATCCCCATTTATAGGGTAAGTGGTTGAATTTAAGCGGAAATGTTTTTTTTTTGCATAATGGTATCATTATTTTAGGACGCCACGTCACGTGGTAAATTTGGCAAATGGCGGACTGCTTTTGAAAACCCATTATCGGTTTGTGTTTTAAATATTATCAAGTCCGCTGAAATGGACACGATATTAGTGGATGTTATTCTTTATGAATTTCCGCGTGTCTTCGACGACTCGGATCAAGTTTCATCATGGGATTCTTTAAGAAATATGGATTCATAACGTAACGAAAAAAAATGGTGGATTAAATTTTCCTAAGGTATATATTCTTATTTAATGTTATCTTTTTGCTGTACCGAGTTGAAAATGATATTAGTCGATGTTATTCTGTATAATGAAGTTTTGTGTGTCATCGGCGAGTGTGATCATGGGATACTTTAAAAAATACGCATTCACAAACGTCACAAAAATCGTGACGCATAACCTTTTGACTTTTTCGTTTATCTTTTTGCTGTACCGAGTTGAAAATGAATATAACGTTATACATATATTAATAAAAGATTATTAAATAGTTGGTTTTTATATTGCTGAAAAAATGGCTCGACTAACCTACCAACTTTAAAAATTATAAATAAACTTAATTACTTTTAAAATGAAATATAGTAGATTCATTAAAAAGAAAACTAGCGTCCCTTTCTTAATGATCTTCTAAATTATATTCTAATGTTATTACATTCGTTATTTGCAGGATTCTACTGTATGCGATTGACAATGGATACTTTCACGGACGTTGTGGTCAAGTGGATCTTCTAAAAAAATGTCGTCTACGCTTTTCCAAATTCGGTTAAAAATACTCCTAGGCGATTTCATCGATGGTTTTTGATGGAGTTTCTTGGACAGGTATGTACACGTATGATAGTTGGGAATTTTTCAGAATGTTTTACAAGTTTTCAGTTGAATTTGCTCGCTGGATGACGTTAAATAAATCGCAACGTCAAACGTTTAATCATCGCCCGAGAGCATTCTTTGAAAACGCAGCCTGTAATTGACGATGGATATCTTCACAAAATTAATCATTAAACGAGCGTTTCTCTGCAGATCTTTTTGTTGTACCAAGTTAAATGTGAATCTAAAATTATAATACTATATATTAATATAATTTTTGTCGTTTACAGGACGTCAAACCGTCAAATTTACCAGCCTCGACATTCTGAACAAAGGACAGCGCAGAATTTTGATGCTTTCTCGAGGTAAATATTATTATTTATAGATTTATAAATTTCTAGCACAATTATTGAAATGTTTCTTCTTTCTAGATAATTATTGAAGCGATATTTGAAAAGTAACGCAACTTCTCTTGACACGAGCGGCAGTGTTATAAATTATTACATATTAGTATTGACATAAGACATCTGCATATTATGTGTAGTTTGTTCTGGCTGCGATTTGACATAACATTTGAAATAATTAAAATAAAATAACTTTGTTTGAATACCACTTTATTGTATATATTTATAACCAACCGGTTTCAGTTCAACCCGAACCTTCATCAGGGCTAATAAAAACATATTTATACATAATATGTTTTTATTAGCCCTGATGAAGGTTCGGGTTGAACTGAAACCGGTTGGTTATAAATATATACAATAAAGTGGTATTCGAACAAAGTTATTTTATTTTAATTATTATAATTATGTATACCCACAAAGTGTTTGCTACAAGTGAAAAATTAACATTTGAAACTTTGACAATCGCCATTATCGCCGAGTCTGAAAATTTTGCTCATTTCTTCTAATCAATCGTCTCTTTTCTATTTTGCAGGTCGTTCTTCCACGAACGTGACCTGAGAAGTGTTTGATTCCGTTCCTCAAGCTCTTTGGATACGATTAAAATTACACCTAGGCGCTAATTCATCGTTGATTTTGAAGGCTCATTCTTTGCAATCGCAACCGGCTGTAAGCGATTCTTGAACAGGTATATACAATTGCACAAGTATGATATTTGGGAATTTTCAGATAATGTTTTACAAGACAGTCACGTGAAATGATAAAAGAGAAAGCGTTCATTTTTTGCCTAGATTAATGCCGGATACATTCGCAGACACAACGGTTCCTTTAATCTTTACGGGCGCCAGTTTTCAGTTTCAATATGACATAATACTGTATATATAGATATAATAGATTCTTGCTGCAGAGTCTCCATCTTTTATATTCGTGTCACCTGTTCCTATACTTCATTTTACTTAACTTCACTCTATTTTTGTAATATTTATATTTTCTGTAATACCTGCATCAACTGTAAAGCGCCCCTGAGGTGATATCTCACAAAAGCGGCGCTATACAAATTTTTTTATCAATGTATGTATTACGCTATCTTATGTTGGATTTTAAAATATATAAACACAGTTTATTATTCAAGTAGGCATTAACTACATCAAGTGCATAGTTTCTTTCAATATAATTGTTCTTCTAATATCAACTGTATCTCTTTGTGGACATAATGTTTGTGTATTACGCTATCTTATGTTGGATTTTAAAATATATAAACACAGTTTATTATTCAAGTACTGTAAAATATATAAACACAGTTTATTATTCGGCACTAACTACATCAAGTGCATAGTTTCTTTCAATATAATTGTTCTTCTAATATCAACTGAATCTCTCTGTGGACATTATGTTTGTGTATTACGCTATCTTATGTTGGATTTTAAAATATATAAACACAGTTTATTATTCAAGTAGGTACTAACTGCATCAAGTGCATAGTTTCTTTCAATATAATTGTTCTTCTAATATCAACTGTATCTCTTTGTCGACATTATGTCCTGTAAATCATTTTATAGACAAATATATTTTTTACCACACAAATGCATCGCAAACTGATATAATTAGTAACATATTCAATGTAATGAAATATGGTGAATATATAATTTGTAAAATGTAATTAAATGAACTGTTTTTTTTACAATGATCAATAAATATAAAAATAAGTTGATATAAGATTACATATTATATTATATATTATTATTCTGGTTGATATTTGACATGAAATATGAATATATGAAACGCAATTAATATGCTCCATGGGTTTCTTTCTGGTTCTTCCCATATTACTTATATCGAATCAGATTTAAAAAAAATAAATACACTTTAATGAAATTAAAACGTTGTTTGATTTTTACTTATTTCCAAAATCTGTTATTTTATTTTCCCCCTTTTTACACTAAATGCATAGGAGGCCTGAATGAAAATAATTTCCCTCGGGGCTTATGGCATCTTTGGGGATGCAGTGAGGAGGGTCTTTTGAGGAAAGAAAAGAGTGATTACAGGCCTTGAAGAGACTCATGTTGTAGGAGGGAGGAAAAGCGACCCATTATTTTAATTACAATTTGAAGAATTTCAAAGATAATATTCAAATTATGTTATTATTTAAGTACTGCGTACAGTTCTCCCAGTGAAATAATAAAAAAAATTACATTCGATGAATTGTTCGAGTCCTGTGAAACAATCCATACTTTTACAAGTAGCGTGTAATTTAGATTCAGACTTTTCGTTTAAAAGTCAAATAAATAGGACTGTAAGCACCGGTTTTTTTCACCTAAGACAACTCAAGTCTGTCCGAAGAAACCTTCCTTTAGAAGCAACAAAACTACTTATCAACTCTTACGTAGTCTCACGTCTCGATTACTGCAACGGCATTTATGCCAGCCTTCCAAAATATCAAATTGACAAACTTCAATCAGTGTTTAATGCAGCAGCACGGCTCATAACCGGGGTTTCAAAATATTCGCATATTTCAGAACACCTTCGTAACCTTCACTGGCTCAAGTGCCCTGAAAGAATCCAGTACAAACTGTGCTGGATGGTGTTTAAATCCATCAATGAAATAGCCCCACCCTACATCTCTAAACTATGCTTCCCAGAAAACACTGGTCTGAGGCAGTCAACGCTTAGATCAGCAACATCAGCAGCTGTAGGCAGACTGATAGAACCTATGCGCAAGCCAAATACTAAGTTTGGTGATCGCGCTTTCGGAGTATCTGGGCCGAAGGCTTGGAATAAACTCCCTCCGGAACTAAGATCCATAACAAGTCCAACAGAATTCAGGTCTAAGCTAAAAACTTACCTTTTTAAGCTGTCGTACCCTTAAATTAAATATAACAATCCTAAGAGAAAAACCAGTTATATTCAATTTTTCAATTAAGTCCTAAATCCTGTATCTAAATTTCGCCAATAAACAATTAGATAATGTTAATTAAGTGTTAATCTCAAGTGACCTACCAGGTAAGTATTGTACTGTATATTTTCTCCATAAATAGTTAAGTAATAACTGTAGAAATGTATTATAAGTTTGTACAGCGCCCTTGAGGTGTTTTTGCACAAAAACGGCGCTATACAAGTCATCCAAGTATTATTATTTAAATCTTAACACGGCATAGATTTGTCGGTCAAATACATTGTACCTACATATAGTTTTGTATTAATCATCGACAAGTCGGTGAATACAATCGGTAAGACAGATGGTAGAAATATATTACAAGTCTGTTCAACGCTATGCAAATCATCCATATATTATTTTTTTTATTATTAAAAGCCAGTTGTTTCACAGAAATTCTAATATAACATTCAATTGCCATCAGAGAGCCGTTCAAGCAGTTTTGGCCCCGTTGAACGCTGATTTCAGTTTCAGCTTTATTTGATATTGTGGTAGTTATAAAAAAAAATTACGTATGTATTATGGTAGATTATTCTCCCTGCAAATGCTTATGAAAATACCCTGGGAGAAACAAGGATTATTATTATTCGTAAATATTCTCCACTTACACTTTCAATGGCTCAGATTTTGGAATACACACTACGTTTCAACATAATTATGACACGAAACGACAAATTAATTTTGAATACATTGTAAAAGATGCATTTCCATTTTATTTTTATTAAATTAAAGTTTAAAAAGACTTCATTATATCTAAAGCATGAATTTGACGTTTTGTGTCAGAGTTTATTGAAACGAAGTGCATTTCCCGTAAGCTTTTGCTGCAAATTATGGTAAAATAAACATTAACCTGCACAGCCTCATAGAAACTATAAAATAAATCGAAGTGTTATGAAATAATTAGCATAATCTGCAAAAAATACGCATACAACAGATGAAACATAAATATTGAGTTCCAATGACATATGAAAACCACAGATCGATGAAAAAGTAGATCGATGATCGATGAACAACCAGTGTTTTGAGAAATATATTTAAGGCTAATCAAACTTATATAATTTGGCAATGTAAAGTCGCCATGCATAAACGTTATCACAATCAATAATAATTAAAATAACCGAATAATATTATATACTTTATTATTGAATTTGATTTAAATGTAAGCATTCACTTTAACATACATATATTTAAATACATTTGTGTGTGCCCACATACACAAAGATTCCATTCAAACATCACATTATAAATGTAAAAATAGGCAAAAAGCTAATTTTAGGCAGATACATTCAAACGTACATACATTTGAATAAATTTGTGGTCACACATTCATTGCTTCATTCACATGCAAACATTCATATTACATTTTTAAAAGTTTTTAAATTTTGCGTGTTTTTGAGGTAAGGTTAGGTTAGAACATGGGAAAAGGTATTAGAATTAAATCACAAATACTATACAAACCTAGCGTAGCCCACAAACCACTTGAAAACTGGGATATAACTCTAAAGGGGACGCGAGCAGGCGTTATTAAAGGGGCAATTTTCTGTTACACAAAATATGTATTAGAATTAAATCACAAACCAGTCTATACAAACCTAGCGTAGCCCACATACCATTTGAAAACTGGGATGTAACTCTAAAGGGGACGCGAGCAGGCGTTATTAAAGGGGCAATTTTTTGTTACCTAAAAATTTGTAGTCCCACACCCTCGCCTCATCTACATTCAAATACTACACCACGCAATTAATTTTTACCCATTAGTTGCCTGCAACGGGCAAAAAGCTAGTATATTAATAGTAATACTCAGTTTCTTTGTTTTTATTTGGTCGCTTAAAATAAGGCGAAAATCGACCGCTCTCCCCCTCAAGTTCAAACAACTCAAGGTTCGTTTTGGCTTGAAAGTAGCAAAAAAGTCGCCCTTCATTTGTTTGGGTCTTCGAGCGAAAGTCGACCGAGACGCCTCTCTGGCGGCAGAGAATTCGAGTTGAATTTTGCGTGGCAAAACTGAAAATTCGAGTCAGTGATTTTAGCCGGAAGCTCGGCCGGATTCGTACGGAAGAAGACGTAGACAAAAATTTGAGTAACTCTGGCGGCAAAAAACTGGAAGCGCTCGAGGCGCTCCATACTAAAATACCGAGGTTCACACTTCCGCCGCCAGGACTGCCCCGCTCTCTCAAAAAGTCAATTGCGGCCGCATAATTGTCGGAGCTTCTCGATTGGTAATCGACTTTTCCCTGCCAGAAATGACGAGTGTTGCCACCCGCGCGGTTTCGAAACGGCCAAATTTCGGTGCATTTTCGCAACGTTTCGTTTTTATAGATCGGGATGAAGTGTAAAACTTTTTCTCCTTTACAGTTTATATTTTTATTCAATTTCGAACGCACCCCGAACGCGAAATCATTAAAAAAAAATTTCTTCCGCCTTTTTGCTCGAAAATTATGCGGTTTTCGCATTACTCGAACGTAAATTAAAAAGACGATTAATTTTGATCGAGCGTCGGCTGTGAATTAATCAGGTAACGTTGATTTTTTTTTTTAAATTTCACGAAAAGTTGTACGAAATATCCCCATTTATAGGGTAAGTGGTTGAATTTAAGCGGAAATGTTTTTTTTTGCCTAATGGTATCATTATTTTAGGACGCCAAGTCACGTGGAATTTTTGGCAAATGGCGGACTGCTTTCGTATCTCGCATCTCGCGTCGCTGTTGTGTTTTAAATATTGTGAAGTCCGCTGAAATGGACACGATATTAGTGGATGTTATTCTTTATGAATTTCCGCGTGTCTTCGACGACTCGGATCAAGTTTCATCATGGGATTCTTTAAGAAATATGGATTCATAACGTAACGAAAAAAAATGGTGGATTAAATTTTCCTAAGGTATATATTCTTATTTAATGTTATCTTTTTGCTGTACCGAGTTGAAAATGATATTAGTCGATGTTATTCTGTATAATGAAGTTCTGTGTGTCATCGGCGAGTGTGATCATGGGATACTTTAAAAAATACGCATTCACAAACGTCACAAAAATCGTGACGCATAACCTTTTGACTTTTTCGTTTATCTTTTTGCTGTACCGAGTTGAAAATGAATATAACGTTATACATATATTAATAAAAGATTATTAAATAGTTGGTTTTTATATTGCTGAAAAAATGGCTCGACTAACCTACCAACTTTAAAAATTATAAATAAACTTAATTACTTTTAAAATGAAATATAGTAGATTCATTAAAAAGAAAACTAGCGTCCCTTTCTTAATGATATTCTAAATTATATTCTAATGTTATTACATTCGTTATTTGCAGGATTCTACTGTATGCGATTGTCAATGGATACTTTCACGGGACGTTGTGGTCAAGTGGATCTTAAAATCTAAAAAAATGTCGTCTCTACGCTTTTCCAAATTCGGTTAAAAATACTCCTAGGCGATTTCATCGATGGTTTTTGATGGAGTTTCTTGGACAGGTATGTACACGTATGATAGTTGGGAATTTTTCAGAATGTTTTACAAGTTTTCAGTTGAATTTGCTCGCTGGATGACGTTAAATAAATCGCAACGTCAAACGTTTAATCATCGCCCGAGAGCATTCTTTGAAAACGCAGCCTGCTTCCAGTTTCAGATTACATAGATTTCTAAATTATCTTTTCTTTAGCCTGTAATTGACGATGGATATCTTCACAAAATTAATCATTAAACGAGCGTTTCTCTGCAGATCTTTTTGTTGTACCAAGTTAAAAGTGAATCTAAAATTATAATACCATATATTAATATAATTTTTGTCGTTTACAGGACGTCAAACCGTCAAATTTACCAGCCTCGACATTCTGAACAAAGGACAGCGCAGAATTTTGATGCTTTCTCGAGGTGAATATTATCATGTTATAATTAATTAATTAATGTCATTATTATAACGTAAATAAAAGCCCAACTTTCATCTACTGAAACGTCTGAACTGTCTGCTTATTGTAATTGACGATGGATATCTTCACAAAATTAATCATTAAACGAGCGTTTGCTTATGGAGCAAGCCAGAGTGGGGCCAAATTGTAATGATAAAAGATTAAGAAATGATTCGATGAAAGAATTACAGTAGAAAATAAACATTAATTGAAATATCATACAAAAGTTAAAACGCTATTAACACTTGAGACAAGAAAACATGAGCGACTCTTTAATTATAATATTCAAATAACATATCTCAAGATCGTGCACTGTGTTCGTAGATGGTTAATAAACCCCTATGTTTAAATATATATGTTTAAACATAGGGGTTTATTAACCCACAAGTAATATCTATTACAAAATTTATGTAATTATTTCTGACTGCTATTTGATATTACATTTGAAACTTTGACAATCGCCATTAACGCCGATTCTGTAAATTTTGCACATTTCTTCTGATCATTTGTCTCTTATTGCAGATTTTTTTGTTGTACCAAGTTAAAAATGAATATATCATTAAAATATTATATATTAATAAATGAATTAACAATATGCCTAAATTTTATCAAATATCATTTGCAGGTTATTGAAACTTCTCTACGATGACGCTTTGAAGCCTCGACGTTCTGAATAAAGGAGAATGTTGACGGTTGGCGATTACACATCGCAGAATTATGTCGGTTTCTCGAGGTAATATAACAATTTGTTCATAATATTACTGTTACATAAATAAAAGCCCAACTTTCATCTACTGAAACGTCTCAACTGTCTACTTATTGTAATTGACGATGGATATCTTCACAAAATTAATCATTAAACGAGCGTTTGCTTATGGAGCAAGCCAGAGTGGGGCCAAATTGTAATGATAAAAGATTAAGAAATGATTCGATAAAAGAATTATAGTAGAAAATAAACATTAATTGAAATATCATACAAAAGTTAAAACGCTATTAACACTTGAGACAAGAAAACATGAGCGACTCTTTAATTATAATATTCAAATAACATATCTCAAGATCGTGCACTGTGTTCGTAGATGGTTAATAAACCCCCTATGTTTAAATATATATGTTTAAACATAGGGGTTTATTAACCCACAAGTAATATCTATTACAAAATTTATGTAATTATTTCTGACTGCTATTTGATATTACATTTGAAACTTTGACAATCGCCATTAACGCCGATTCTGTAAATTTTGCACATTTCTTCTGATCATTTGTCTCTTATTGCAGATTTTTTTGTTGTACCAAGTTAAAAATGAATTAACAATATGCATAATTTTTGTCGTTTGCAGGATGTCAAAACGTCACTACTGTCTGCGTTTTATAGTCCTCGAGAATGAATGAACTTCAGCCGGCGTTACTTTGAACTGGAACTAATTTCACAATCCTCTCTATGTCTTTCCAAAGTCGTGATGAAAATGATGACACTTCAACGCTTTGATATTTTAAAGTTACTAATCATCCATGAATGGTATAATTATGGAACTAATTACATAACTAGCTTGCCAGTTAATATATCTACTTAAATCGAAAACGATTAACGTTTTTAATTGGACGGCCAATTTGTTCATTTAAAATTTGTTCACAGGCCCCAGGGGGGTGGGTCAGGTACCTACAGCTATTTGATTTAAATGAAAGCATTCACTTTATTTACATTCGAACATCAAATCGTAAATATGAAATTTGGCTCACACATCTTGCTTTATTCACATTCAAACTTTTCATAACACATTACACTTTTTTACCCATTAGTTTCGGGGAAAAAGCAACGTTTTGACACGCAGTCCGCTTCATTTACACGCAAGCATATGTATTTAATTATAAAATTAGGCAGATGCCTCTCGCTGCATCCACATTCAAACATTACACCACGCACCAAATATTTACCCGTTAGTTTCGGACAAAAAGCAAAAGTGTCGAAACACACTCTTTGCTTCATCCACATTCAACACCAAAATACAAATTATTTTTTATTTTTTACATCCACTTACTCGAATTATTTTTACCCATTAGTTGCCTGCAACGGGCAAAAAGCTAGTTAATATTAATACTCAGTTTCTTTGTTTTTATTTGGTCGCTTAAAATTAGGCGAAAATCGACCACTCTCCCCCTCAAGTTCAAACAACTCAAGGTTCGTTTTAGCTTGAAAGTAGCAAAAAAGTCGCCTTTCATTTGTTTGGGTCTTCAAGCGAAAGTCGACCGAGACGCCTCTCTGGCGGCAGAGAATTCGAGTTGAATTTTGCCTGCAAAAATGGAAAACTCGAGTCAGTGATTTTAGCCGGAAGCTCGGCCGGATTCGTACGGAAGAAGACGTAGACAAAAATTTGAGTAACTCTGGCGGCAAAAAACTGGAAGCGCTCGAGGCGCGCGATACTAAAGTACCGCAGTTGACTCATCCGGAACCGGGACGGCCCCACTCTGGCGAAAAGGCGATTGCGGCCGCATAATTGTCGGAGCTTCTGGATTGGTAATCGACTTTTCCCTGCCAGAAATGACGAGTGTTGCCACCCGCGCGGTTTCGAAACGGCCAAATTTTGGTGCATTTTCGCAACGTTTCGTTTTTATAGATCGGGATGATGTGTAAAACTTTTTCTCCTTTACAGTTTATATTTTTATTCAATTTCGAACGCACCCCGAACGCGAAATCATTAAAAAAAAATTTCTTCCGCCTTTTTGCTCGAAAATTATGCGGTTTTCGCATTACTCGAACGTAAATTAAAAACACGATAGATTTTGATCTAGCGTCGGGTCTGAATTAATCAGGTATCGTTGATTTTTTTTTTAAATTTCACGAAAAAAAATTTTTAATAACACGAAAAATATTACGAATTTCCTCATTTATCGGGAAAGATTTTAAATTTAAGTGTAAATGTTTTTCTTTGCATGATGGTATCATTGGAAAAAAAATAATCACGTGGTCGCTTCGAAACCACGTGGTCCGATTTTTTTATAAAATTGACACAGTCAAACTTATGATAGAATTCCGTCAAAAAGGCGCAGTCTACGGTTAAAATTATCGAAAAAATTCATCCTCCGAAGGTTTAGGAACGTTAATCGGCCGTTCTACAAATGGCGCTCGGTTCAAAATGTCTCACAGTAACCGGCGAAAGTTTTGACATTTGAGAATTGAACCGAAAAATGCCATTTTTAATCAGTCGGGCTTTGGGCCAATCAGCAATAATAGCAATCATAGAAAAGCACCGAAGTGATGTGCTTTTATTTTAGGCATATGAATTTAAAGAAACGATAAAATCTGTGTAGGTACTTACTTTGGTGGCTTATCTTTTGAAAATCGATAATTCTTTTGAACGAAATAAAATTTATTAATTATTAACGAAATAAAGTTGGGGAAAAATAATTTAGCACGGGTACCGTCGCCCCGTAGTGAAAAACTACATCAATAGCGTCCCCCAATTTTATAATTTCTACCAGGAGCGCAGAAATTATATAGGGTGAAGCGGTGTTAATTGTTTTGTAAAATAAACATTTTTTAATCAAAAATTTTTCCAGTTTGAATGTTTGTAATAAATTTGAGAGGCGGGCGTGGGTACCGTCGCCCCGGGAGCCATTCATATTTTAAGTTTTTATCTCTTTATTTTTTAACGAGTAGGTACCTAAATGCGTTATGTAAATATTTTTTAAGTAAATTTTTAATAGTAGGTGCAGGTACCTACACAGATGGTACCGGGTAGACGTCCTAGGTAGGCAGGTACTGACGGCGTGTTTTAGCCCGTTTTCTAGGTAAGGTCCGTAGTGTTGTTATATAACGTATGGATTTAAAATTTAAAAAAAACCGATCAATAATTTGGCACGGGTACCGTCGCCCAGTGGTGAAAAACAACATCAATAGCGTCACGCAAATTGACAAATTGTACCAAGTAGTAGTAGTAGTGATAGTGGTAGGGGTAGGGGTAGGGGTAGGTGTAGTGGTAGGGGTAGGGGTAGGGGTAGTGGTAGGTAGGGGTAGGGGTAGGGGTAGGGGTAGGGGTAGGGGTAGGGGTAGGGGTAGGGGTAGGGGTAGGGGTAGGGGTAGGGGTAGGGGTAGGGGTAGGGGTAGGGGTAGTGGTAGGGGTAGGGGTAGTGGTAGTGGTAGGGGTAGGGGTAGGGGTAGGGGTAGTGGTAGTGGTAGGGGTAGGGGTAGGGGTAGGGGTAGGGGTAGGGGTAGTGGTAGGGGTAGGGGTAGGGGTAGGGGTAGGGGTAGGGGTAGGGGTAGTGGTAGGGGTAGTGGTAGTGGTAGATTTTAAATTTAAAAATAAAAAATTTCCAATAAGAGTTTTTACATTTTGCGTTTGTTTATAGAGCAATATTTTTTTCCAAAATAAAACTCGCTGGGACTTTTGAAGAATGTCGGTGACAAAAACCGTACATACGATATGGGTATCAAATTACGAGTCTCGACTTACAGAATCCGAATGGCTCGGTGAAAAAGTGATCAGTAAGCTCCTTGGCACTTTTTTTTCTCAAAATATCCATTTCTTTCTAACTATACATATATTTTAATACATTTGTGGTCACACACTCATTGTTTCATTTATATGCAAACACACATATTACATTATTAAAAGTTTTTAAATTTTGGGTATTAATTGAGCAATTTTTTTCCAAAATAAGGTCGCTGGGACTTTTCAAGAGTGTCGGTGACAAAAACCGTACATACGATATGGGTATCAAATTACGCGTCTCGACCTACACAACCCGAACGGCTCGGTGAAAAAATGATCAGTAAGCTCCTTGGCTCTTTTTTTTCTCAAAATATACATTTCTTTTTTAAACTATTTGTAGTCCCACACCCTCGCCTCATCTACATTCAAATACTACACCACGCAATTAATTTTTACCCATTAGTTGCCTGCAACGGGCAAAAAGCTAGTACATATATTAATATCCTATTGGCATTTGTTTCATTTCGGGGGCCTTTAGGCAAAAAGCGACCTCTCTCCCCCTCAATTCTATACAAGTCGAGGTTCGTTTCGGCGTGCCCGGCGTTTTGGAAAAATTTGCCTCTCATTTGTTTCGATGTTTAAGCAAAAAGCAACCGAGACGCCTCACTGCGCGCGTAGAGCCCGGCGTTCAATTCAGCGTGCAAAAACGTGAAATTCCAGTCAGTGTTTTTAGAAGGAAGCCCCACCGGATTCGTACGGAAGAAGACGTAGACAAAAATTGGCGGCAGAAACTGGAAGCGCTCGAGCCGCGCCATACTTAAGTACCGAAGTTCACGCTTCCGCCGCCAGGAGGGCCCCACTCTGGCGAAAAGGCGATTTGCGGCCGTATAATTGTCGGAGCTTCTCGATTGGTAATCGACTTTTCCTTCCATTTCGTGGTCATGACGAAACCACGTGGTACGATTTATTTATAAAATGTACACGGTCAAACTGATGATTGCATTCCGTCGAAAATATGGAGGCTACGGTTAAAGTTTTCGAAAAAATTCATCGTCCGAAGGTTGGGGAACGTTTTTCGGCCGTCCTACAGATGGCGCTCGGTTCAAAATGTCTTACAATAAGCGGATAAACTTTTGACATTTGCAATTTGAACCGAAAAATGCCAACAGGCGGGCTTTTGGTTAGTCAGAGATAATAGCCGATTGTAGACAAGCAGCGAAATGTTGTGAATTCAAGGAAACTATAAAAACTGGGCAGGTACTTACTTGGCAGTATATTTTTAAAAATCGATAGTGCTTTTGAACGAAATAAAATAAAGTTCGGTAAAAATAATTTGACACGGATACCGTCGCCCCGTACTGAAAAACTACATCAATGGCGTTACGCAAATTTTTAATTTCTACCAGGAGCGCAGAAATTGGAAGAGGTTAGCCTGGGATCCATTCATATTTAAAGTTTTCATGTGTTTATTTTTTAACGAGTAGGTGCCTAATTGCTTTATGTAAATATTTTTTCGGTAAATTTTTAATAGTAGGTGCAGGTACCTACACAGATGGTACCGGGTAGAGGTCCTAGGTAGGCAGGTACTGAGAGCGTGTTTTAGCCCGTTTTCTAGGTTAGGTCCGTAGTGTTGTTATATAACCTATGGATTTAAAATTAAAAAAAACGATCAAATCTGTTCAAGTACCTACTTTGGTAGTTCATATTATTAAAATCGATAATGCTTTTGAACGAAATAAAATGAAGTTTGGTAAAAATAATTTGGCACGGGTACCGTCGCCCCGTAGTGAAAAACTTCATCAATAGCGTCACGCAAATTTATAAATTGTACCAAGTAGTAGGAGTAGGAGTAGGAGTAGGAGTAGGAGTAGGAGTAGGAGTAGGAGTAGGAGTAGTAGTAGGAGTAGTAGTAGAAGTAGTAGGAGGAGTAGGAGTAGGAGTAGGAGTAGTAGTAGTAGGAGGAGTAGGAGTAGGAGTAGGAGTAGGAGTAGGAGTAGGAGTAGGAGTAGGAGTAGGAGTAGGAGTAGTAGTAGTAGTAGGAGTAGGAGTAGTAGTAGGAGTAGTAGTAGGAGTAGTAGTAGTCGTAGGAGTAGGAGTAGTAGTAGTAGTAGGAGTAGGAGTAGGAGTAGTAGTAGGAGTAGGAGTAGTAGTAGGAGTAGGAATAGGAGTAGGAGTAG